>QLNU02014802.1:3369254-3397092 GCA_006491805.2 Dysdera silvatica | reverse complement strand
TAAAACAGGTTTGATTGAGAAACCCTCCGTTTATAAACGTTCGTGTTCTGAAAAGGTAGGAGAACCGTTAATATACGTTTGGTTGGATTTTTTATGGCGCAAGAGCATCTGGGCTGTACTGCGCCACAGAGAACCGTTAAAAAGGAATGCAACAGCTCAATAGGGGATGTTGATAAGAGGGCGTTATGTCCTATTTTTTTCTCTTATGCCCACTATAAGAGGCACAGCAGTTCAAAAATTATGGGAGAGTTTAAATAGTTTTAAAGAAGATCAGCTGATTCAACGTTGAAAAGAACGATGTACTTTGTGTCCTTTCCTAGGCCGTTGCCTGCCATCTGATCTCAAAGTTGCTCAAATATTAAGCGATTTTGAAGCTGAAATTATGTGGATAACTCTGTAACTATTGATGTGTGTCTACTCCCAAATGTACGCCCGATTTAGGTGTAGAAAACCCGCCTCTTTGCTTCCCCTACCTCGACCCAGTGCTCGCGACGTGTTGGCTCACTGCCCAGGTTTGACTGTCAGTTAAGTTTGTTGTCAGTAGTGAACGTGTCGAAAGGCAGAAGTCACGTGGAGTCATCGATCCCATCCCAGAAAAATTAACTTGCAACTTCAGGACGTAAAATTATAAATGAAACTTTTTTAATGATTTTACGTGATTAAAATTGGCTGCGGGGAACACTTTTGTAATGAATGTAAGCAATAACTCTATTCTGTAGATCCTTTACTGAAATGATTTAATGTTTGTTTTATGGCGCAAGGACAACTTAGGTCACTGTACTGGGTGGGGGGGGTCTATGGATTTCTAGAAATTTGAAATTCTGTTGTTTGAGGAACCAAACTTCGAATTACAGATGGTTGAAAAAACGGCAAATCCACCCCACCCCCCCAGTGGGATCGGTAAACAAATGCTGTACCTCTGTCACCATACGGTTAATTATTATTATTATATTTCAATGATATTTATACGAATGTGAGCAAAATGCAATTATATATTCTATCGCTAATTAAATCAATATTTTTTATTTAAAATGGAAGGCACAAGCAGTTCACAGACACGTGCAGGCCATTGGAAAAGGGGTGTGGCAAGCCGTTCACAGAACGACCGAATGAACGATATTGTCTATCTCATAAACGAGGGGGGCTCGTTCAGTAATTTGATCATTGAACGAGATTTGAAGCACCAGTAACGCAGCAGTTAAAAAATTATTGGGAGGGGGTGCAAGTGGAAATATGGGGGGGGCTTGAGTGGTTTTGTGATGAAACGAAGGAAATGCGTTTTTGATATCCGTTAGGGGCGTGGAGTCAAAAGCTCCTCTTTCGTACTCCATCACCGCTATTTATGGAATATACACACATGGGCGTAAAATTATATGGGCTCGTGGGACCCGAGCCCCCAATAATTTGAAATTGCAATTTTACATATATTGTAATGTATAAATATACATGAAATGTGCTTGAGCCCCATCCCCAAATAAGTTTGCGAACTCTACGTTGGTGGGAATACGTCACAATATTCACCAGTTTATGTATAATTCGCCGCAGGCGCGAAAATGAAATTGCTTCAGTTACAGTCTTAAAATAAAAATCACTAAAATTTCACTTCATGTGTCTCGGTTTGCTTCGAAGTATGATTTTTGCGAGTTGTGTAAAGTAAAATTCAATAGAACCCTGCTGTGGTGCAGTAGTATTGCGCTTTTGACCGTGTTAAAAAAAAAAATCGGATTTGATTTCGATAGGTAACAGGGCTTGCCGGGTTTTTTTTTACGAATCTGTAGACTGGTTTTTGACTCTCTAGGCGAAAAGGTTCCTATGCCTCGGAAACCCGTAGGTTTTTGAGCAGCATGATCACATCTATCCTTGGACTACAGAATGCAAACTAATTAAAATTTAATATGACAGATAAGAATACAGATTCATAGACAGCAATTTAGACTGCAACTATGAAAAAAAAATATAAATTTATACAAGGACAGCAGTTCGCATTCTGAATTGCAAAGTATGCTATTTTAAACTCTAGTGCAGCGTTTTTCAAACTTTGGTTGAGCATAAATAACTTGAAGCATTTTTGTAAGAGATGTAATTATATCATCTTACCAAACGGTCAACACACGAAGTCAACGAGGCATGTTCTTTGTGATTTTTTCATAGGCAATTGATAGATAGATAATGTATTTGACACTCACGTTTTCCAGCTCAAACTAGAGCTCTTTATGTATTGAAGAAAAAAGACTGCACCCTGGTTCGGAATCTAACTAGGGACCCATCGTATGAACCGGTATGCCTTAACCGGTTCGCCACACCGGTTTATACAGTGGATTCGCAGTTCGACTCTATGCCAGGAGAGTTTCTTCTATACTAAAGCTCCAGTTTAGTTATATACTAAAGCTCCAGTTTAGTTATATACTAAAACTCTAGTTCTATACTAAAGCTCTAGTTTAAGTCTATACTAGTTTTATACTAAAGCTTTAATCTAGTTTGATACTGAAGCTCTAATCTAGTTTTATACTGAAGCTCTAATCTAGTTTTATACTGAAGCTCTAATCTAGTTTTATACTGAAGCTCTAATCTAGTTTTACACTGAAGCTCTAATCTAGTTTTACACTGAAGCTCTAATCTAGTTTTACACTGAAGCTCTAATCTAGTTTTACACTGAAGCTCTAGTTCAGTGCTATAATAAAGTTCTAGTTCAGTGCTATAATAAAGTTCTAGTTCAGTGCTATAATAAAGCTCTAGTTCAGTGCTATAATAAAGCTCTAATTCAGTGATATAATAAAGCTCTAGTTTAGTTCTATCCTAAAGCTCTATTTTGGTTTTGTACTAATGCTCTAGTTTTTTCTATAAAAACTCTAGTTTGAGCTGGAAAACGTGGGTTTAAAAAATTTGACCTAATCTTCAGCATCTTGCACTCATCGGAAAACACCAGTTTACGGGGAGAGGAATCCGTGGAATGATAGAAATTTGAAAAATATAGTGTTTGAGAGACAGGTTGCCAAATCTGGTTAATAATCATAGACCTATAGGCGTACGTAGTACCCTAACCTCTGTTTCTGAATAGTTAAATTTTGCAAGAACGTGAAACTATTTTTCCCAAACCAAAAGTCAAATTCGTAGTTTTGTTTGCGATTCGCCGGAGAATTTTTCGGAAGTCTGTCTGTTTGGATTTTTTATGGCGCAAGAGCATCTGGACTATACTGCGCCAACAGAGGAAGAGTCAGGGGGTGACCTGGAGAAGGGCAGGATTTTTTTTTTCCTCCAAGGTAAATGGGGGAACCTTTTGAGTATCTTCAGAGCCACTTGATAAATCGCCGCAGAACACACTTTGAAAAACGTAACTGTAGTGTATATGGGTAAACCATTTTTTTTAAGACTTTCATGTCTATATTTTACTCTAGGTCTCGTGATTCATTCAGTATTGTTTTTAATACGCAGCTGTTTCGAGTCTCGTCAATGGCTTTGAGCAGGAAAAACAGTCTCCCACAAAGAAACTTTAGGACACAATAAGCATGGGTGGATTGCTGAAAGAGATCAATAAATATAGCTTTTTTTTAAAAAGAATTTTGGGAATCAAAAGACTGAGCCCCACCAATTGAGAATCAATAGTTCGACTGACTTGGAGTGCCAAGCTTGTTAGAAGTAATAACCAACTTCTGCTCCAGAATGCGAACTTCCTCTGACTTTTGTCGTGAACCATGAGAAGCATTTGGTTGAAAGGAACGCACAAAAGGGGACGTTTTGTACCTACACGTGCCCCCCTTAGGTAACACGTTAAGAAAGCGCTACCGTTTAAGGAAGAAACGAAGGGAATGGACACTGAAGAGAGCCATCAAAACACCAGTATTGTTGATGGAACATAAAGGGGAAACCCCTTCTTTTTTTGCAACAACTTGCACCAAAAAAACTGGTTTAAAAGTGCCGAAATTTGGCCCGAGGTTTCCGCTTTGATCAAAGCACCACTGGCCTTTTATTTTTCTATGGTTCATTCTGAATTTCAAGGTGAGGGTCAATCGGCAATAATGTTTTCCATTTTTAAACAACTTGAAGAATGGCATTCTCCATTCTTTTGTCGTGTTTTCTTAGTTTTTGTCCTGGGGTATCTAGATCCCGGGTGCTTTACCTTTCTGCACCTGTGTTTTTTATGAAGTACCTAGGGTACCTGCTCGCTCATAACGCAGGTGTGACGAAGGTATGTTTTGATAGGGTAAATATTTTCAACAGAGCGGGTTGATTATCCTTAAATGGTATTTTTGTCAAGGATGAAGTAAGAAATGGAGTATAAATAGTTCTATGTAAAAGTTTTGACTACTGCCATGCGTAACTGGAATCACTGGCGTATTCAGATTGGTGTTGATCGGGTTGTAACCCTTCAATAAGATGAAATTTTGTATATATACACACATGAACAGGGGCACTGAGAGCCAGCGCGGTCCCCCAGGTTTCCTTCGACCGGCCCTCATAACCGGCCCCTGGGCCGGGCCTCCTAGACTTAATCCGGGTCCCCTGCTGCCCTCTCCTCTCGTCGGCTCTGCATATGAATATATGGAGTTGAAGATCTGTAACCCCTCCTTATAAATTTCCCTCGTACTCTCATGACTGGGATCTATCTTCAGGAATCGTCAGAGAATTTGAAATCGTCTCTGGAAGTCAAGAAAACCGAGATATTTTGGTCAAACCTGGAAAATTTAGGGGAAAATTTTCTTAACTCTGTTTTGTGAATGCTAAATTTCCCACGAACATGAAGCCATCTTCCCCGTAACTGAAGAGTTCAGTTGAAAGTTGCTTAAATCGGCCAGGGAATTTTGCTAAAAAAGTCAGGGAAAACCTGGAAAAGTTACGGATTTTTTCCAAGTTGAGTGAGAGCCCTGCATGTTTTATTTAGTTCGATTTCCCAAGAGGGGGAAAAACGAAAAGTACTCGAAGAAGGGCTAAAAGGGGAATCCAGATTCTATGTTAATTTGCTTAAAGCTTGCTTATCTAAGCTATTTTTTCCCTCGAAAATTATTTCAGAGAAAATGCCGTGTGCGTTTAAAAGGATTTCCATGCATTTGGAAAACATAGAATTGTCAGAAAATTTGAAATTATCTCTAAAAGTCAGGGAAAGAAATCTTTTTTTTGCTCAAACCTGGGAAAGTTTTCAGGGAAAACCTCCCTAACTCCTGTTTTGAATATCTAAATCTCTTGCAAACATGAGGTAGTTTCCCTTCAAACGAAGCGCAGTTGAAGGATTTGTTTGCGACGGGACAGGGAATTTTACCAAAAAATTCAGGGAAAAAAAACTGGAAATGTTAAGGAATTTTTTCCCTAATGTGTGTGGAAACCCTATTTAAACAACACCAATTCCCATTACGACCAACTTTCTTCGTATCAAGTTGGATTTGTCGTAATTCGATAACGAAATATTAATTTATGTCAGTATCTCCAACCATTATTTATCCACTGCTGGATGAAGGTCTTCGAATACCATCCAGGCACATGGGCACCTATATAAGTGGGCAGGGGGGGAGGCTCAAGCCCCTCCCTAGCTATTCAAAAATTTGATTTGCCCGATTCTCCTGTACATTTACTTTAAAAAATGTAGTGTCACATTTCAAAATAAGGTAATTTTTTGTTCACTAATTGTCAAGCAGTAACAATAATTTTTTGTAGCAGTTTAGCCACTTGTACATTCACTAAAATGTTTGACAGCCTTGAGAAGGAGGTAATAATTTTTCAGCCCCCCCCTAAAAGTACTCATATGGGCGCCCATGTCAAGGCATGCCTATATTTTGAATGATTATTTACCATATTGCCACAACCTGTTTGGGAGTTTTCAGTATTACGTAAGCAATATTTTGGCCATTTTATACCCCTCTCCCCACTCCCACCTTGGTAAGCAAAAAATTAACATTGGCTAACATAGGAAAATAAGCACAACAGCAACAACCCCACCCCAAAGGTGCTTACGTAATACTTGATACTTCCTTTGAAGTAATGTATGGGTATATTGCGATAATAATTAAAATATCGATTAAAAAAGGGCTAAAACGATTAAAATAAAAATACTACCGTTTGTAACTGCGTATAGCGTAAAAAGTAGTGACGTAATAAATATAATAATTCTATGAAAAACGAAGGATAAATAAACCGCGTCCATTTACCCTTTACAAATAGCAACGAAACGGAGGAAATAACGCTTTAAGGAAATGTATTCTAATATTAATATGAATGTATAAAATAATTTCATTCTGTCTCTCAGTTCGAATAATAAGTCATTCGTTCCATTCTAATTCATTATTCGAACTTGCTATATTTCGTTTTATATTATTTTATAATACTCATCTTCATTCATCGAGCCATGCATTTTTTACGTTGTTTCATTCCATTCCTTGACATTTATAAATGACGAGTATACGCGTTTTATTATTATTTTTCCAGTTTTTTATGGGATTATTACACACGCACAAACAGTGACTATAATTAAAGTTCCCCCTATTCACGGATCGTCGTAATTTGCACACTTGTGGGGAAAATGGCATTCCAATTTGGACATACATTAATCAGCGGATGAGGGTTAGTTCTAAAATCTACCGGTAGGGCGAAGGCCTGATGAAATTATTGAAAAGTGCGAAACGTTTTAACACAGTGTTTTATCTATTCTGGCATCGAACTTCGAAGTGTACAACGTGTTCGTTTGGGCTTTAAATGCGGTTATTTCTTTGAGATAAGAGAATCTGTTCTTAGTCGCTGAAAAAGAGAGCATTGCGGTAGACAATAGAATTCTTCGCTTCTTTTTTTCCTGGTTTTCGCGACAGGAATAAGGGAGGGGGGGTGAATGTCTAATTATGTGCCCTCCTCTCCGTCCGCCCCTGAAGAGGAAGCCGCAATGTCTGCCGAAAACATTCGTAGAATCGCTCCATTACTATGTCTCTCTTTGCAAGCTCACAATTCTATTGTTTCCCGATGAACTCAAAAATAGAACAGCTGCTAGCGAGTGTACAGCTATGGACCCATTCTTCTTTATGTCAGCGAATATGAGCTTCCTCGCTCTAGCTTAACTGAGTCATTGGTTTAGCTAGGACTATTTGTGGTAATCGGGAATCAGAAAAAAACGGTAAAATTGACGGATGGAGATAAACCGAAGCCAGATTTTCTCGTCTATGAGTTGATGGAACTTCAGACATAATGTTTTAAGAAAATTGACGTTTTAATTCAAGAATGAAGGAAATTGTTTTGCTCTTTCATCGGCACTTTTAGGAAATGCATATGCGGACTCTGATAGTTCACTGTTATGGAATAAAATAGTATGTGTCCACTCGGGCCTTTCCTGAATAAAAATACTATAGTCGCGGCAAAACTACCCCGATATACCATTAAGGCTACGACGACCTATTCGCGCCCGTGCAACGAGTATTCATTCGCGAATTGGCGAAAAATGAGGTAACCCTCAACATTATTAGACTATTTATCGCCTAATTTGGAATGCAGAAAAATGCGATTGCCAAAATCACACGCGCTGTCGTCCTTTGTGTGTGCAGAGCGATAATTTGGAAAAGTTGGTCCGCTATAGCGGTACCGTATTTCCATAAGAGGTATGGCAAAATTCCACGCGCCAAATATCCCGCCAAGCGAACAAAGTCTTCTGAGTGGTCAGTTATTTGAATGACGTCAGCGCTTGCTATAATGAGTCTTTTTTCTAAATTTAATAAATACCAGATTTTAATTACAAACATATGCCTATGTTTTATGTATTTGAGCATTATTTTAATGTTTTATGTCCGAAATGTATCTTCTATTAACTCTGTTAACGTAAGAAAGGGCGAACTATACCGCACTAGCGGAATTATACTGCTCTGCGCCTTGTCAGTGTACCAGGTTAGCTTTGCCTTGAGTACAGTGTGCTTGGGGATATCTTTGTACGGTGATGTCTAACGTGGACCTTTTTGCCACTGGGTCGAAGTCCGGATCTTGGGTGATCATGCATCACCCATGATTGCAAATATATCATGGCCTTGAGAATCACATCTCAGATGATGTCTTGGCGCAGAACGGCCTTCGCCAAGAAAAATACGCTTCTGTCCTTGCCCCATAAAAATACAACCAACCAATCAGATGACGCCATGAATAGAGTTCAGTCATAAAATTGTCCTAGACGACCAATTTACTATACAAATCTCACTGCATTTCTATAGGCGTGGAGTTACACGTGTCCAAGCCCCCCCACCTCTCCCCAATAATTTTGAAAACTCCGCTTTATTGTTCATTTGCATCTTATCACGTTGGATTTTCGGCCATTTTACTTTTGCAAGAACAGTTTTTTCAGTCATTAATGACGGCCATGCTTGAAGGTATTTTACCTTACCTTAAAAACATTTTTTTAAGATAAAAATGGCATATATGAAGAAATTAAGGATTTACTTTGTCCTGTCTACCAATAAACGTAGCTTTCCGTTGATTGAGAACGTTACACGTTATCTGTTTTCATGGTTCATTTCATACTACGAAACTGGAATTTTTTTCTTCTCTCTTGCGTGTGTTTTTAATTCCTATCTTCAGGTAGTAGCGAAAAAAGTGTTTCAATCTGTTACCTGTCAGCTTGCTGGTGAGGTAGGTGACATACAAACGAAGAAAGAGAAAGCCATCTTGCCCCACGGGTAGCTCTTTCTTGCTCCATGTTGGTAGTGCAGCTACCGGCAAGCGGAGGAGACAATTGTTTGTTGCTAGTTTCAAGCAGTTGGCAGTAATTATATATACCTACCCATGCTCTCCAGCGGTTGGCACCTTGTCAGAAATTGCTGTTGTCTTCACTGGGAAAAAAGGAGATATGAACACTTTAATCGGTAAATGTATCCATCAACTTTGATTCAGAGCGCGTGCTTCTGACAGCTGACGCCTGCATCTGATTTGGACGTTCGCTCCAGAAAGGGGAAAAAAGGTTCCCCCTTCCTGGTGAGACTGACAATTTATTTGGCATTTATTGGCGGGAAACGTCAAATTTGTTAAAACAGTTAAAGGTACACGTTTACCATGTGTGTCCGACAGTTGTTGCGCCTTTTCTTGTTGTCTGCTCCGAGGAGATCTTTGGAGATTACCAATTTCTTAATTTCTTTCTTGTTACACTCGCTAGAAAGGTTTAAGAAATAGGTGAAAAACGAAAGGAGGAAATATGTTTCTTAACTCTGCAGTGTCTGGGAATTTGAGTTTATGTGGGAATTTTTTTTTTTTTTTACGAATGAAGGAAGGAGTCTTTCCCCGAATCTGTCTCAATTGATGAGAGCAGCCCCCTTACAGTTAGCCACTCTATAAACTGCCCGTGATGGGTGGTCTATTCAGATAGTGATGGGGCATTTTTATTTATTTCCTTTCTACCTAAAATTACTTTCTGGAAAAAGTGGTCAGGAAATCGAAAGGATGCGCTGGAGAAAAAACAAATTTAAAGCAAGGAAATTAAACTATTTTCCCTACTTTTTTTTTTCCCTACCCATCTCCCGACACCAAAATTTCTAACAGCAAATGTGTTTTTGATTATACATTTCTTCGTTTTCATCTTATCCAACTTTCTTTTATCTTAGTACTACGAAAAACTAACTTCTTCGTACTTTCATACCTTTTCCCGTCTGGATTTTTTCTTTGCATTTCCACGAATACAAGGACACCTGTTGGAAAAGCCCGTGTACATGCGTAGGGGAAGGGAAGAAGCTCTTGGAGATTGAAAGTTGTACATTTTAGAATTTTAGCCCACTTTTTTCTATTGCTTTTTCCGTATTTTTTTTAAGGGGACGATCTACACATATCGGGTTTTTTTAAAAAAAATAAAAGCAGGTGCTCTGATATAAGTACGTTTTCTTTTTTCTGGGTGGGGAGTGAAAGGGGTTAAGTTCAGATAGAAAAAAAAAAATTAAGGTGCGTAATACGGTGGCGAGCTTCCACAAATTTTTAGGGCTGGTTGGGGATCCCCCTTTCGTTTAGCTTGAGTGATTTCCAGGCGTGCTTTTACGAAGACTGGTCTTCATGAAATTGTAGAGTAGGCGGAAATTTAAATAAGGACAAGCATATGACCTTGCCCTTAGGACATCCCCCCCTCTTCTCGTCTTCTGGGAATTTCATTTGACCTGTAGGCCTTTATTGTCTCTGCGCCATAATAATTCAACCTGAAGACATTTTACTCCTTTACAATTTTCAGGGAAATATCCGTATAATTTAAATTCGTAAATTTCCGGGAAATATCAATATAATCAAAGTACTTCCGCAGAAGGAACGTTGTCACATTCAATCGTACGCGGCAGAGCCCCCCCCCACCACGCCCTGGTTCTTACCTCACATTTCCTTCAATATTTTCTCCAAGTTGGCGGTCCTTTTTTTTAGTGACGTAGCTTTAGGTTTGCCTGTGGTTCGAAGAATTTGAGGCCGACTTTCGATGGCATCTAGCATTTACTGTTTTTTTTTCCGTACTAGCCTTCCTTCCGGGGTTTTATTTCATGTAGGTGATACGATTCTAGATTCCCGTACGTCTTCTGGGATTACAGTGCCGCCTTCGCCGGCCACTCTTCTCAACCCCCCACTTGCCTAATAATAATAACCTGTACGTCTTAGCGTAGCATGATCCGAGATGTCTTTAATGCAAAAACGAACTGGCGTAGATTAGATCCTCCTATATCCGAGATATTTTCCATTCCAAGGCTGCTCAAATTTAGAAACTAATGCATTGAACCCTTTCTGCGTTTGTTCCCACGTTCGAAACTCCTTTCATATTAGCGTAAAACGGTGGCATATATAACACTTGCAAACCTTGCGGTGCGGGGGAGAGCGGAGGACATCAAAAAATGCCCACTGAATCGACCACGTTTATTTTATCCCAGCGAGCTCAATTGGGTACCCAAGCTACTAATGACTGCCATATTTAGAAACATAAATTGCTGAAAGAGAACACATGAGCATATGGCGAATTAGAGATAACCAATGTGCATTACACGCATGTGGTGGCATAGGAAAAGCGGCTAAAGCTCTTGCTCATTAGGTATCAATGCACATTTTCCCCTTTAACACCGTATTCCATAATTTTTTTTAAAGATACCTCAACCTATAGGTGGATGATCTGAAACATTAGCACTTCCTGGGCTATGTTTGCATGCAGTTTAAATGTTTTTGGGAATTCTCTGGATAAATGAAGAAAAAAAGAATTAAGATGGGCCTAAAGTGGCTCTGTAATAAGCACATGAGAGTGAAAGTGAAGTTCAGACTGAAGTAGGAGTGAGAAATGTGTGTTGAGAGAAATTGGGAAAGGCGGCTGCCCGAAGATAGCTCTGTGATCCCAAAGTGAGAAACGTGACGTTTTACAATTCGGACTTGTTAACCAATGAGGTAAGGTGAAGAGATATAGGAGCTTTATTCTGAATGAATAATTGTCTGTGAATACAGCGCTGCCTTTTCTAGGGCCACCTTTCCCAAATTCCCCGTCTTACCCAAACCTCTCTCTCCTTGAAGTAAGAACAACAACATAGTTAATGGAAAGGGTTAGTTTCTAGTCAAATAAAGTTTAAAATAATGGATTTTCAAGTAAAACAGACATAATGCGATGTTTAAGAGAGTGTTTAATTGAAGTATATAGGGGAAAAGAAATAATTTGATGTCTCGGTATGAAAAATAGAAAGGAAAATAAATTTTAGTGTACAACAGTGGGAGTTATCTACACCAGTTCCCCATAAACTTTTAAGCCAATACATCCCTGCATCTATGGGACGTGCTTAAGCATGTCACAGGGAACCTTATGCAATGGAAAAGACCTTTTTTAACGGCTAATTTTTTAGCGGAAACAGACAGACTACACAAATGGGGCATGAAGGAAAAAAAATGGTGGCAGCAGCAGTTTCGATACTTTTTTTATATCCAATTGCCGCGAGAATCAGACGCGTGAAAAATTTCTCCTTTTGGCAACGAACCGGAGAACCTGCCACTGGGAAAAGCAACTTACGCGAAAAAAATATCGTTTGTCTCTTTAAAAGTGTACTAAAGGAAAAATCATACCGTTTCCTCTTACAAGTTAGACTCTTTTAGCGAATAAAAAATCCCCATAGTGGGGAAAAATGGGGAATTGCTTACATTATTAGAACAATTTTATACGAATTTTTTAATTCGTTTGGAAGGAAAGAGACGCTACGCAATGCCATATCTTAATCCTTTTATTGCTATGAGGTGGTAATATGTAATAAAGCAGCTGTAGTAATCGTGGGATAAAGGCATCCCCCGTATTCGTTTTACTAAGAAATAGTAATTACTCACAAAAGTTGTAATTAATTACTCAAAAACCAGATAATGGATGATTAGTTATATAGGATTGGGAAAGCCTAATCCTCCCTTTATGGCATCATTTTATTCATTCTTTATATTATTCAATCATCATTACATTAATATGTCGACTATACAAATCAGTCCATTGCAATTTATTTCAATATATAGATAAATGTCTAAGAACCAATATGATGTAGACGGTCCGGAGAAAATACCAAAGTATGACCCGCTTCAGACCTGGAAAAGACTTCCAATACCTTTAAGCTAAATTTTTTGGATTACAAATCTTTATCTTGCAGATTATAAAATTTTTTCAAGTGAAGCCTTTGAACCAACAGAATTATCGGATTTGAATAACTGGACCAAAATTAACGTAATTATCCGTCATGAGAAAATATATGTTAAAATAATAAGCCAGCGAATCTTCACGTAAACGAAACTTTTACTTTGGTCACAAAGTGATCTTCCATCAATTTTTAATATTGTTACCCTATGAGGCAGCCATGGGTACCCCTCAGAACTATATGCATGGGGATGAATCCGGAAAAAATTATTATTGAATAATGTTATTGGACTATAGTTTCTCGTGGGTTCAATCTCCCCCGCCCCCACTTTTCGCATAAGCCAAGAGGGTGCAAGTGCACCCTCTTGGGGCGCACATGGTGGCAGCCTCATAATAAGCTATGCCTAAACTACATGTACAGCTCATTGGTGTGCATAAGAATTTCATAAGAAGGAATACAGAGCTACAACTCCGTATTTATATGAATAAAATTTCGCCGCATTGGGGATTATGGCCCCATCAACACCCCCTGCATTCGTCACTGATATAACTTCACTTTCTTCGGCGCAGAATGACATTTGCTATAAAAATCAAGCCAACTAACTATTAACTATGCTTTCAATTTTCTCCCATTCATAACTTGTTAGAATCGGATTGTGGATTTCTACGCCAAACCCATTAGTTTGATTTATTCAACTTCGCAACTATTCACAAGATGCATGTAATCATACAACTTAGGTTGACTCACTGGTGCAGGGGGGGATGTTGACAGGGGGTGTAACCCCCCATTGTGACGAAATTTTATATAAATACATATGAAAATATGGCGTAACCCCCCCCCCATATTAAGCCTTAGCCCCTCCCGTTTGAACTTTCTTCGCACGCCTATGGGTGGATTGAACTATGATTATTACTCTATTCTTTTTCTCTCTCCTCGAGAGGAAATTGCGGATTTTGTTTGGTAAAATGTATAAGTGCAGTTTAATCGTTTTTAGCGAACAAGGCTTTTGAATATCCCGAACGTAACGAGTAAACAATTGCGATTTTTTTTTAAAACAAAATGTAGACATTTCTAAAATAATGATAATAACAAAAATTCGAAAAAAAACCCCGAAAACATCCCAGTAATCAGAGATATGTACGTATCTTTCGTATTGAGATGAACTCTATGAAATAAAAGTTGCAACATTTAAAACTGGAAAACCTTTAAGAACGCTCATCCCTTTAAAATTTATAACAAAGAACTGTTACGAAGCAATGGGTTGTACAGCTGACTGTATTTCATGTGTTAATAATTTGAGAATAATAACAGAGGTGCTGTAGTTTCAACTTGTTTGACGCATAATGACCCTTGCTTTTATTTGCACCATAAAAATATAATCAACCAGAGCCTTGTGGTGGCGCAGTGTGGTAACGCGTTCTCCTATTGCGCGGCTAATCCGGGTTCGACTCCCAGCAGTGCAAAGAACGCTTACTCAGAGATCTCATAAAGATCTCACTGTAGTCCGGGGTTTGGTTCCCTAAGGCGCGTTTTTCTAGATACGCATATTTTACAGCGCAACAATGAAAAACGTCGAGGACTGACTCAAACAATAAAAAACCAATGGAAGTGTTTTCCTAGAACGCGCAAAACGCTTCCATTGGTTTTTATTGTTTGAGTTTCATCTCGGCGTTTTATATTGTTGCGCCGCCACATATGCGCATCTAGGAAAACGCGCCTTCAGAGGTTCGTATTCCTCGGAAAATTGTAGGTCCAGAGGTTCGGATTCCTCGGAAAACAGTAGGTCCCGGCACAGCATGACCATTGATTCGTAAAACCACTTTCAGTTGTCCTTGATTCGTAAAACCACAAACAACCAAATCACAGGTGTTGCACAACGAAGTAAGCAGCTATAGATTGTGTTTTGAGCATCTCAAAATAAAGCATATTTTGAGAATAATTTAAGCTCCCACATACAGGTGTATCGTGTTATTTATTTCGATTATTATACTGATTAATGATATTTTTTGGCGTCTTTTATTTTCGTAAACGAGCTAAATTCAATGGCAACGATGATTAACTTTAAAGTAGTTTTGTAGTTGTATATCGTCAACAATACAATTGAAACGAATTTAAAGCACATTTGTTTTAAATACAGAAGAATCATTTTTTGGCAAAAAAATAAGTTATTAATAGCTATCTGCGGTGCATCTATGTTTACCCAATTTTAAATACGTCTATTCTAAAATTCGACGCCAATTATTAAATTGAAAATAAGACATGGCCAAGTTGGAAACATTCATCATTTTGATCGCCATTTTTCTTCTATTATGGCAAATAAGAACGCTTGGACAGCGAGTTAATTGCCAAGAATACGAGCGCTACATGACTTGTGGTCTATTCTGCAATCATTGTAAAGATATTGCAAAGTCGTGCAAAAACAATTCTTGCGCAATACCTGGATGCTACTGTATTGACGGATTTTTGCGAGAGGACAATGGACTGTGCGTACCAAGAGAAGACTGCCCAAGAGAATAATTTCTAAGATGGTGTCAATGTAAAAAAAAAAAATTCGGATCAGTTTTTTCATGACATTTATTCATAATGATCAAAATGTCTAGAAATATGACGACATAATGCACTGGTCACTAAATTTTAAGTGTATTCAAAGCTAAATATTATTGTATCAATGTTGCATGCATATCCTTACTATATCTGGATTATATTTTTGAAATTTGCAATTTCTAATTACAAAATGGATATAAAGAGCGACTGGATATAGCGTACATTTTCGTTCGTATCAAACTCCTCGTTATATACGGGATTCTGTGTATTTGGATATTTTCATCATGAAACTAGAAGGATATATATTTGAAGTCGTTAACTGTGATTAGGATAATTTCTGTAATCTGAAGAAATGAAAACTGAATAATAAGGGATCTGGTTATATTGTAACAAGGTTCCCACGCAACCTGGAATTGTCAGGGGATTTGAAATAGTCCCTAAAAGTCAGGGGAAAATGACATTTTTTGGTCAAACATGGGAAAGTCAGATAAAATCTGCCTACCTAAGCTGTTTTGACTTATTTGGCCTACCTAACCTGGTCTGAATAGCTAAATTTCACGCGAATATGAATTTATTTTCCTCAAACCGAAGTTCAATTTACAGTTTCTTTTCCCCGGTCAGTCAGGAAATTTTGCGCTGGAAGTTAAAGGAAGACCTGGAAAATCAGGGACCTTTTTTCCTCGGTGAGTGGGAACCCTGCTATAAGTTTTTTTTTTTTTTCGATCAGTCAGTTAGGGAATTTTGCGCGGAAAGTCAAGGACAGACCTGGAAAAGTCAGATCTCTTTTTTCCTAGGTGAGTGGGAACACTATTATAAGTTGTTCTTTTTTTCGATCAGTCGGGGAATTTTGTGCGAAAAGTCAAGGAAAACCCTGGAAAAGTCAGGGACTTTTTTTACTGGGTGAGTGAGAACCATGTTAAAAGGTTCATTTCCTAATAGAGTTTACTCTTACCTTGTAATTTTGTAAAGCAAAAACAACTGAGATCACGCTGAGCCAAGATTTAGCTTTTCCTAGGAATCAAAATTTTTTACCTAGGAAATTACACCCCGAACTGTAGGAAAAAACTGGCTACCTCTTGGAATTGAACCCCGATCATTCGCATGTTAGTTCAACGCGTTCCCACTACGCTGCAACACGACGGGTTATGGGTATCCTGTTGAATGTGAAACGATTGTACCAATATCCTTAAGGCGCATTGATGGTAATGCGTTCAGCTGCCGTGCCGCAAACTAGGGTTCAATTCACATGTTGCGGCAAAACGAATGCCGCTTTTCTGCCCACCTTAAACCAGCGTTTGGTCCTCTAGGCCAGTGGTGTGCGCAAACTATTTTCATCACCGACCTCCATGTTGTGTAAAATTTTGTCGCGACCCCTGGAAGAGCTGACCTCTAATTAAAAGATGCGTTATGTAAATTTTTTTGAATTTGGCGACTCACCAAAATTTTCTCGCCTCTCCCAGAGGGTTCGCGACCCACGATTTGCGCAATCATGCTTTGGGCAACGAGGATTCGGATTCCTCGAAAAACTATGGATCATGGTGAAACAATGGCCATAAGTACCCTTGCGCCAGAAGACACAAATAAACAAGCCCTACACGATGTGTCTTATGCAGTTCACACACTTCGATCGCACCATGGCAGTATCTTTGTGCACGTTCAAATAATAATGAACGTTTAAATAATAAATGTTCAATAATAAATAAATGTTCAAATAATAAATAAATGTTCAAATAATAAATAAATGTTCAAATAATAAATAAATAAATGTTCAAATAATAAATAAATAAATGTTCAAATAATAAATAAATAAATGTTCAAATAATATATAAATGTTCAATAATAAATAAATATTGAAATAATGAAAAAAACGTTCAAATGATCATAAACGTTCAAATAACAATAAAAGCAACATCCGAGATAAAAATACACGAGAGTTGTAAAATGGATACAACGTATTGAATATCGTTCCTCTGATATAAAACGTAACACAATTAATAAACACTAATTTTTCAGTTGAGTTTTATAAATATATGAATGAATGGCAACAAGTGAACTAAAGCCTTAAATTTTTCATATAATTCCATTGGGCAAATATTTGCATCTTTAATTACCTTGTCTGGCGCAGAATGGCCCTTTTTATCCTTGCGCCATAAAAATACAACCAACCAGCATCTTTAATTATGATATCTTCTGACATAAATAAATATTACTTTTCGTTTGTCATTCACCAATTACCTAAAAACAATCCAATTTGTTTAATACTTGCATGATCATTCGCTCAAACGAGAGAGCTATTATCAAGGTTCTTTAAAAACTTCATCTTTTTCCGCTTTTCAGGTTTTTTAAATCTTTTATCTAAGCAGCTTTACTTTTTGTATAATCTTTGAAAAGCCGTTGTTTACTCGACGCATTTCCTCCTGAGGATTTCCTAGTTAGAGAAAAGGTTTAATTTTATATTGCCAAAGCATTCACACCTCACTACGTAACTATCACCATGGTGTAGTAGCCATCGTGTTGTATTCAATTCACATCAAGCTTAGACATTAGCTTGTTCCTCTGTTCTTTTGACGCATGAAGGGTTAAAGGTCATGCTGCTCTGCGACCTCCGTTTTTCTGAGGAATCAAACCTCTTAGGAAAATCAACCCCTTGACTATGATGGCCATAAAGACGGCACATGTTATACGACACCATTATTAGTAGTCAAATCTGACGTTAATGGCACGATCGTTGAATGTCGTTGACGGTACAATCGTTGAACGTCGATGGAGGCGCAGCCGTCACATGCGTCACCACTATTCCATCATATGCCCACTAAACATGAGTTCAGGCTCATTTTTCGAGGCCTGAGCCCGAAGCTTCAAATATAACATCAACCCCCTCGACGTACGATTTAAATATATATTAAAAAAAAAAATTCTAAACTATACTATTTAATTTCTTTTGAATTTTTATATACATGCATTTCTAGAATTCGCAAAAACGAATCACATAGTTGTATTTCTTGGAAAATTTAATTCTAGTAGGGAAGTGGACTTGCCTACGTGGGGCTTTAGAGAGCTCTTTGCCCTAGGGTGGCACAGAGGAGTGGTAACGCATTCGTCTGTCCCGCAATTAACCCGGGTTCGATTCTAATCGTGCTATTGAACTCCTGCCATCTTTCTGCACACCGTAGTCCAGAGTTTGTCTTCCTAAGCAACACAGGTTCGGATCCTTCGGACAACTGTAGGTCCAGAGGCATCATGAATCTTTCTGTTCGTCGTCATGAAAACATATACAAGGGTCTTGCTTTGGCTCAGTGGTAAAGCGTTCGCCCAGCGCGCCTTGATCTTGGGTTCGACTCCCAATGGCAGAAAAAAAAAACCCGCATACCGACTCACTTTAGTCCTGGGGTTGATTTTCTAGGCCGTAAGAGATTGGGATTTCTTTAAAAACTGTTAAGTCCCGACCCAGTATGACCCTTGCTGTCCTTGCGTCGTAAAACTCGCAAAGAAACAAAAACATTTGTGAAATGCGTAGAGCCTTTGTTGCCTTTGATTATTCATGATGATTCGATCTATTCAATAATATTGATTATCCAAGGTTCGCATTTGCGGTCTCCTCTTTACTGGCAATCAAAATTCAAATTGATTAGTGACGTGAGAGCCGACGACATTATAATATTGGTGGCGAGGGGGCAATATACCAATAGAAGACATTTTGCTCGAAATTGGAGGGGGACATGAAACCCTAATACCAACATTTTGGGGAGGCTCACGGCGCCCCTGGTTAGTGAGTAAATATATCGCACCTATAGAAAATTACCGCCACAACTAAAAATTGCGCATTTTTCGAATCGTTTTTTCAAAAACTAAATTCTAATTAAATTTCGTTGGATTGTTAAGTAGCTAATGTAATTAGAAATGAGATATCTGGATATAAAGGAGTCTTAAAGTTTCCCTAAAGAAACATTTAGTAGCAGCACCCTGTCAACACATGCCACTAAAAATTTTCAAAATTATTAAAAAAAAAATTTTTTTTTTTAGTTTTGTCAGTACCCTTCTAAGAGTGCAATTTATTATCTGGAAGGGAATTTTAATAGTTATTCAGCTTAATTTACGGTTAAGAAAGATGCGTTTAAACGTTCACATTATTAAACAAGATTTTAAAGTTTGCGAAAATTATAGTTCCCAAGTTCTGGGGGTAAAAAGGCTTCAGCAGCATTTATCAAACTTTAAATAATTTATATCGAAGAAGTTTCATTAGTTACTTTATCAAATTTTTGAAAAACTCAAGTGTTTTTTTACTCTATCGCCACTCAAGTTTCATTCCGATGATTTAAGTACAATTTAAAAGTACTAAACCTTGATATAAGTTAGCTTTTTGGCCACGCATTTGGTAAGCGTATGTGTCAGAATAACTGCACACACTATACACCTTATGATTATAAAACACAGGTCTGAATTTTCGAAAATAATCGGTAATCCCCCCCTCGACATAGATAAAATATTGACCTCCAAACTTCATACGAATTTATTTTTGTTGAATAATCTTGCACCTGAGACCTTTATCATTGCCGTTTTAAACAAAATGCTTCCACAGGGAATGTAAGCACTCCTTGTCTGCAAAATTTTTGATCAAATTTATTTGGGGTAAAAAAGGACAAAGTGAAATAGAAAATATGGATTCCAATTCTATTGGGTGCTTGGAGAATACGATACTAGGAACAGTGTGAGAGAGGGAAGCAAGCTATATTTTATTAGGGTTGATAACGCAGAATAGGTCGTTGAATATAAATCCAATTTCAACCACCCTCCGACCCTCCTGACGTGAGAATAACGCCCTGGCCACGACGCCCTAGGGCCAAAGCAAGAGGCACGAAAATTCGAAATCAACGGCGTCGAAAATTCGTTGAAACAAAGACGTGTTCATCTCTCGAAATTCTCTTTCAATTCTCTCTGTTCAATTCTTACCGCTTCTTTATCCTTTCGGATAAGTCAAAACACAATGTTTCGAAGGAAAAATTGCTGGCCTCGTCTCAAGCCAAACACGTATTGCAAAAATGTCAGTTTTGTTTTGACGCATTTGTCTGAGAAAGCATTACAGTCGATTCGCATCTTTACGAACCTCCAGTTTGCGAACTATCCACTCTTGGCGCAGTATAGCCCAGATGCTCTTGCGCCATAAAAAAGCCAAACAATTAATCAACTATCCACTCAGTCCCGAAATTTCTTTCGCGGAACTAACCTTCATTCCCATGTATAACTTCCGACTTTACGAACACTTTTAGGTTTTCTGCGAGTTCGTAAAATTGAGAGGTTACTGTATTTATAGCTGTTCGGCATCTTCTAGATATCCTTCATGGCTGTTCTGTTACAGGTTTGTCAGAAGATGACGATGGTATGGCAAAGATCGGTGAAAGTAGTGGTAGACAGGGGCGCGGAGAGCGAACGCGGGCTCCCAGGCTCATTTCGACGGGCCCCGTAACCCCTTCTTTGGGTCGGGCCCCCACAACAAAGGTCCTTTTCCAGCACCGGCCCTTAGATTTCATCCGGGCCCCCTGAATGCAGCCCCTGCCTCCCACCCCCACTCGTCGACTATGGGGGTAGACCCATGTACACGCATTGTAACCTGTATAGCACCATCGTTAATTACTGAATGTTTACTAATTAGCAATTTGCTAGTATATCTTTTTACAACTAATCTTAGAAGAGGAGGAAGGGGAGTTAATTGATTTTTCTGTGAAATCGGCATAGATAATCAAAGCGTTTTGGAGAATATTGACTTCCCAGAAGATCATTCTTTTCGCCGCATAAAACTGGAGGAGACTGTATATCGTAGTTAAAATGACAGTTCTTATTCTTTGCCTTTTCGATCACACGTATCTGTGACATCTATTGTGTTTTTCCCCCGTCATTTTCTCCGCTGTACTGTTTTTAGCCATGTCGAACGGGAGGGAGAGAGATGAGAGGGTGAAGGGCGGACCTCACGAAGAGAAAGTAAAGAAGAAGAAAAAAATACCCCTCTCCTTCCCCCCCTCCTCCCCCCCTAGTGTGGCCCTATGAGACGAATTTGGCACTGCGATTCCTGTCTTGAACTGTTATATCATTTTTTGGGACGCGGGAATAGGCGATCTCGTCTTTTTCTTTGTTTCACGTGACTTGACATCCCCTTTTGTTTTGCGTTGCAAACCACACTCTGCTCCTGTGTATAATTGCTTTGTTACAATCCTGTGGCTGAGTGTGTCTTTAAAATGCGCGAAAATTGTGGGGTTCTTCTCAAAGAAATCCTGTCGCATTACAGAACGCACTTAAATCTATAGCGGACTGTCTTATTTCGTTATATATCATCATAATTGTAAACTACCAATTATATATATTCAACATACACCCAGTATTGGATATGGAGATTTTGTTGCCAGACAATAATGAATATTTGTAAAACAAAAGCGCTTCTGGAAATGCAGTTTTTCCAGAAACGAAAATTGGCAACCCTGTATTTTGCGTGGTTGTCCTTTTGTTAGCGTGGCTCAGTGAACACCTCCTTCCACTTCAGAGATAAGTTCGATTCTCAATGAGCTTGAATGCAACCTTATTTTGTGTGGCGAAGAATATTTTTTACTGTCATTGCGTTATAAAATAAAAGTCCAAATAATCCAGTGATCTTAGTTTATCCATAAACGTACCGCGGCATTTAAAGACTGCATTAGCCCACCCATTTGTTCTTAGACCTTAGGCGCGATATATGGTCTCAGGTCGTAAGACCAAATCTCAATACACCCATGACTCTTCGTATGATCAAAGATGTATGATAAACAATTGCATATTCTCCTTTCTCACTTCGTAAAGAAATCCTATGTCAATCTTTATGCTAATAATTCTTGCCTTTACAAATTAATTCGTCCTGAATCTTTATTCGTAAAGCTAAAACCCATTTCCAGTGATCACAATGTAATAAGTATGTCTTGTGTTCTAAATAATTCACTTTTCCTATTGAAAGCTTTATGAATGCAAAATAAAGGATAATACAACAATATTTAATGTATGAATAATGATTTGTGGATATATAATATACCAAAATAAATGTGAAAAAGAAATGTATGCTAAGTACATGTCAAGTGAAGGCAGAAGGCTCTACCTTCACTTGACAAAGGGAGGCCGAGGGTTCTGCCTTCACTTGACAAAGGGAGCAGTTGGCTCCCGAAACGTCGTGTTTTTAAACCTTACGCCAGTGTCGAAATAACTATTTCTAAATGATCTACTATAGCTGTCATTCTCTCCTGTATACAGAGTTCCCATGCATCTGGAGGATTTAAAGTTGTCAAGTAATTTGAAATCGTCCTTAAAAGGTCAGGGAAAAATTATACTTTTTTGGTCAAACCTGAAAAGGTTAGGGGAAAATGGTACTTTTTTTGGTCAAACCTGGAAAAGTCAGGGTAAAACTTCCCGATTTCTACTATGAATAGCCAAATTGCACGCAGGCGTGAAGTTATTCTCCCCTAAAACGAAGGTTCCATTCAGTTTTGCTTGAGATTAGTCAGGGAAATTTGTGGGGAAAAGCCAGGGAATTGTTTTCTCCATGGTCAGTGAGAGCCTTGGTATAGGAGGTTGAATCATCGTAAAATTTCTGAACACGAGAGAGGTACATTTCGATAGTGTTGTGTCTTTGTGGGGAACTTTCCTCATTGTCAGTGCCCTTACATCGTAGCGCTTTCGGGAAAATTGCTATGTATTGCGCCTGTGAAAGATCAACGTCTTCAATTGTTGAATATTTAAAGGCTGAACATTGACCGGTTACGAAGAATAAGTGTCATTTGTACTGTTCATCTGACGCAAAGCCCCCCTCCTCTTTTTATTTATTTTTATCTTTTCTGCTTAAACCGGACTATTTAGCTGCACGTTCAATTCAGTTTCGTTTCTGCTAAAGGCATTGACACCAGAGTCTAAAAATAATGCGAGTCGAGCGAATTAAATGCTTTTGGCCATGTCGAAAATCCGCTAGCAATAGCTTTCTAATTATTTGAGCTTTTGCCAAAATCAGGGCCAGATGATTTTTGGTATTAAGTCCCCCTAACCCCCGTCGTTCCGTCCGAAAGCATATATAAGGATGGAGGGGGGAGTAGAGTAATTCCCCAAAGATTAATTCTCCTCTCCTACACTGCTTCGTTCCCCAAAATCTTAATCGTATCGACCTTATCAGGCCCCCACTTCACTTCATCCCCGAATGTCCTCTACTAAGAACAACAAGATCATCTGAGTAAAGTGCTCCGAAAACGTCCGGCAAAAAGCCCGCGAAATCCTCTCCTTATGGAAGGGGCACCCCTGTAGGGGGGGACACCCCCATCTCAATCCATAGATGGAAGTCCGAAAAATAAGCCCTGCAAATCCCATATTTGTCAGCAGGAATTGTCATAGTGGTCAGGCCGGAGTCATTCCATGTTCTTGGAGACCAAAATTGGCACTTTAGTGTTCTTTTTACTGAAATCGTTCTATTAAAGGGAATAACCATTTATTTTTTACCTATTGGCGATAAAAAAAAAGGCTACTTGGTGTATATTTTATTCTCTATATATAATATTTTAAATATTTTGCTATTTGATTTTACGCCAGTTTTAAATTGAATATAAAAAAAGAGAATTTTAAAATCAGGATATCTGAGTATAGCCTTCGTTATTTTTTGTACACTATGTTGTATTTCGATTTTGTAAGTGTACTAAATTTTACATATTTTTATGCAAATTGTAAAATGCAAGATAATGATATATTATAGTTCTCTGTTTCCGAATAAGAAACAATGAAAAAAAAAAAGTGTCTTACATTAGCGAATCAATTCTACAAATTTTTATTTTTTTTAATTATGAAATACTTTTTAAATTTTCATCTGATATCGTTTTTTCATCCTCTTGTTCAATTTTATTGCATTCTTCGTCTTTAGTGTACTTATACGGTTTTTACTTTTATATTAGGACTAATTTCGTCTTGCTTAAAAATCGCACTTTACCTTCTATGACACAGAACGACGTTTGCTCTTTAAATTCCATAAAAAACCAACGAATTTTTTAGACACAAAGGCAATTTCCCCTTCAGGATAAAACTGTTTCTTCCAAATGCACTCCAGCCAAGTTTAATACGTCTGTTGAGTTCTTTCATAATGTTGCCATCCATTGAAATCAGCTGGCCAAGGTAAATATATGAATCAGCAATTTCTAGCTCAATGTTGTCAACTTGTATTTTTGTTTCCTCTACGAAATTATTGAACATGATCTTAGTTTTTTGTAGGTTCATCTTGAGTCCAACTTCTTTACTTCTAGTTGAGAGCTCCTGTACCATGTCTTGGAGTTCTGATGGGTTCGTTGAAAAAATAACAATGTCATCAGCAAACCGCAAATGATTTAAATATTCACCATTTATTTTTATTCCCCTGTTATTCCAATTTATCTGCTGAAAAATCATCTGTAAAGCTGAAGTAAAAAGTTTTGGAGAAATGGTATCTCCCTGCCTCACACCTTTACCAATTTTGATAGCTTCGGTATCTTTATGTAACCGAAATTTTGCACTTGCATTTTTATACACACGTTTCACCATGTCAATGTACACATCCTCAACGTCTGTTGATCTTAAAGAGTTAACTAACGACTACTAATGTTCTAATAAAATCAAAAGCCTTCTCATAGTCAATGAATGCCACACGCAATGGAAGTTCACATTCACACGTTCTTTCAATTAGTTCTCTTAATGCTTCAATATGGTTTACTGTACTGAATCCACTTCGAAATCCAGGTTGTTCTCTTGGTTGAGCTGCATCTAATTCTTTCAGCAGGCTTTTGTGAAGATTTTATAAATAGCAGGTAATAAGCTAATTGGTCTTTAATTTTTGAAATCTTTTTTTTTTTATCACCTTTTTTATGCAAAAGAATTACGGTTGCAGAATCCCATTGGTTTGGTATGATACAGGCCTGCACAAAAGTTTAGACACAACACAAATTTGAGTATAACAAAATACTATTAAAACTGAAGAAGTAGGAACTTTAATATTACGAAGTATGAACACATGTAATATGCAAATTAAAAATTTGAGAACAGAAATCACATCAGTAGCGAACTTGCTGCAATATATAACTTAAAATAAGTAAAATATGTGGCACAAAAGTTTAGGCACAAACATAAATTTTAGCACTTGCATAAGGAAATGAACAATTTTAATAATCAATGTAGCCACCATTACTTCGTATTAGATTAAATACGCGGTCGTTCATTGAAAGCACAAGATTTTGAAAGGTTTCTGGTTCAAAATTAAACCACGCTTCTTCTATAGCCTTTTTAAGTTCTAAAACGGACGGATATTGCTTTCCATTGGCATACACAACATTCGTTAGTATGCCCCATACATTTTCGATGGGATTACAGTCAGGACTAAGAGCAGGCCAATCGAGAACTGTAATATTTTTAGCGCTCATCCATTCTTTTGTTGACCTGGATGTGTGGATGGACGCATTATCTTGTTGGAAAACCCAGTTTCGTCCACATAAAAGTTCGCCAAAAGGTAATAGGTGACTTTCAAGAGTTGCCTGGTATGCCTTGGAATCTTGTTTTCCATTCAAAAACGCCAAAGAAGTCTGTCCATTGAAGCTAAAGGCTCCCCAAACCATGACTGAACCTCCTCCTTGACGTCTGCTGAACCGACTTAAGGGGCGTTTTCGAAGATCGTGCCAGTAGTGCGAAAGGCCATCGGGACCATCTAAGTTCCACTTTTTTTCATCACTAAATAACACCTGCAGCCATTCGTCACTGTATGATATGTGCTGCCTTGCCCATTGTAGTCGTGCTTGTTTATGATGTAATTGCAAGCAGGGCTTGCGGCGCATTTTTGCATATCTCAAATGCCTGCATTCTACAATCCTTCTACGTATGGTTTCTCTTGACACTCGCATTGCTAACGTGTTTTTTATTTGATTTGCAGACAGGCTTTCATTTGAAGCCAATCTTCGTATTTGTCTATCATCCCGAATGCTGGTCACTCGAGGCCTCCCAGATCGTGATTTTGGTTGATACTGATCACCCCGGGATAACACTCGATAAATGCCTCGCTTTGAACGGTTCAATGCAACAGAAATTTGAGTAACAGATTTACCTTTAGTTTTCAGCCTCCAAATCTTCAAAATCTCGTCATTCGTAAATTGCTTTGACTTCGGCATCGTTCTAAGCATTCTAAATTATTTCAGGCCTTATATAACAACTCTGGGAAACGCCCCTTCGATCACTTGGGAACTTCGCGCCGTTAATTTGCATAAATCTGACATATGTGCCTAAACATTTGTGGCATGCAGATTCCAATATTACGGTGTTGGGATATTTTGTTTCAGTACTTTTGGTAATCTTTTAAGTTGCACAATTTATTATTGGTTCTAGGATTATTTAGATACAATATCGGCGAAGTTCAATGCAAATTCTCGCTTTTATTTATAATTTCCGCTTCCTCAGGTTCTTAAACTTTGTGAGGCCTGTATAGCTAATATATGATTAATATACAAATGTCCAAAAATTAAGTTAAACTGTATCAATTACTGGGAAAAACAAAATATATATGTCCAGACGACTTTAGAAATTAAGAAACTTATGTAACAATGATAGAGAATATCAGTTCTTTGGAAAATTAACATTATGTTCGGAATGACGGAAGATGTTACTTATGCTCATTTTGTAAATTAATGGGCTATTTATTAATGGTTTTTATCAATAAAGTGCTTTTTCTTATATAAATTTTATTCTTTTCACGTAATATTAACTTAGTTTTCTGCATATAAGGTAAGATTCAGAGGTATGGATGCAATCATCGATTTTAGGAAAGTTTTATATTTTCATTTTTGGAACGCTTGCTGAGAGAAGTCTCGATGTGTTTATTTTATAATAAAACTATGATTTAGAAAATACATGCGTTAGATACTAATATGATGACCTATTTATAGGTACTTGATAAAATGCATTTTATAACCAAATTGCAGCAATTTGTGATAAAATTGGATATTTCCCAAATTTGTGGATACTGTTGCCGATAGTACTGATAAACTGCAGTTTTCTTTTCGATAATAGAAAAGTTGTAGTTTTCGGAACAAGCGCTTTCTTCGGACGCAGTCCGATATTTTTATGATCAATAAGATATAAAAGTCATAAGTTTTCGCAGAGTTTTTATGGCGAAAGCTATTGATAAAAATCTTCATGGCTGCTAAAGCCAAAGAAGAAACTCCGTAAACCAGTGTAAGAGGATATCAAGAGAAGAAGTTGATAAGAAGGCATTTTACGGGAATATGGAATCTAAAGTGAAATCTCTCAGGTTTTATAACAGCAGTTTTTCTTCTGTTTCTCTTCAACAGCGGAGATATGGCTATTCCCACGGGCTGTTGATCCAAGAACTCTAGCGCAAACAATAACTTATTTCAGTTTGCTAGGCGTCATTACGGGCAAAGAAGAGTCCAATATGGCAATATATAATGTGAGGAGGACGTATATGAGGTAGTTGTTTAGTTAATTCCTTTTTTTCTGCGAAACTTTTAGTTTAGATCGAAACTATCTACAAAGCTGTGAAGCAGGGAACTTTTAATGGCCATATTCTGTTATTACCTTCTATTAGTAGATATTTAAAAGGTGAAGGGCAAACCCAAACTGTATTAACGTGTGTATATTTCACTCATTGTATCCTACCTTTTTCTCCTGTTATACACCGTTAACATTATATATTTAAGAAGATATTGTTGTCAATACAGCTTCAGTGC
>QLNU02014802.1:3356006-3369154 GCA_006491805.2 Dysdera silvatica | reverse complement strand
GGGGAGGGGCTTTAGCCCCGTTTCTTAAGCCACTGAATATAGTAAGCCTCTGATTTCTATGTGTTATCAGTTTTGGGAAGTTGCTCATTTTTCTCGTAATAAAAACGTGGTTGATAAGGTAAGGTGTTGTCTTCTCCCACAGCTGCCTTGGCATGTCATCTGGCATTGCGATATCCATTTCCAATATCTAATTATACTAACGTACTCTAATTAGAATATATTTATATAGTTATAACATATTTTCATGTTAATTTTCATGCCTTTTACCAAATTATTTCCCTGTAATCGGTACTATATAAAATATTATATAATCTCACTCGTTAGAGAAACGGAAGATCGTTTAATTGCAATGTTATGACGCTTGTCAGAATAAAATATTTATTTATTTATTGCAAAAAAGTGTTTGAAAATATAATTCAATTAAAGATTTGCAAATAACTTGAAGTGTAAAATTGTAAATTTTTAAGTGCTGTGTTTAAAAAAATTAAAAGTATATATATTTAAAGTAGTGATGTGATCACTCCCAAATTATTAATTTTATTATTTATTTAATAAATTGAGCGAGGACTATCAATTTATATAGAATACCAGAAGAAGGCTAGACTGATAAATTTATTAAAGTAATTTTGGAATTCAATATCAGAAATAGGCATTATGAATTATAACCTTATTAATATATTTATGATTATATTATGACAAATTATATATAATTTGTCAGATTTCATTTAAGAACGGTTTGGCATTTCATTTAACGAATTTAATTGAATAAACTAAACGTAATGAGTGGGCCGTGCTAAATAAAAATTGGCAGGCTGGAGATGACCTGAGTGCCACCGTCTGGCCATTACTGATTTAAAGCATTAAGAATCGGTGAATTGGGATCTGCGCTCAAAGTTGGAGTTTTTAATACTGCGGAGGAACAGTATGGACCCCCATTTAATTTGTCGAGTGTACCGCTTTAAAGAGAGTTATCGGCGTTTTCCAGCAGCATCGACCAATTGCAGTTTTATTTTTCCGTCCTTGTTGTAACTGTAATTATAAGGAGGGAACGGAAACACGATTAAATAAGATTCGACGAAACCAGTTAAGTACGGACACGGGGCAGCGGGTCGGACATTCTCTCCAAGTGTAATATCGAAGCTGAACTCTCGCTATCAATTCCGGGGGAGTGGATGGTCAGCGGGGTAGGGTGATCTGGGAGCTGGAAATTCGGATCTTGACACTTAGGACATCTCGAGGTATTGAAGATTGGGAGAGATGTGGAAGAGAGCGAGAAAAGTCATCGTGCTGACCAATGAAAAGGCGCAGCCACCCCAGGGACATCACCTAGGTAACGCTAGACAATGTCCACCTACAATAGCTGCAGTCTAGAAAGGTTGTTCTCGAATCGCTTCACTAAAACAAGTATTCCTCTTCATCCTCCCATCTCCACCTCCCCATCCTACACTTTGGCCACATCATGGGCCTTGGGAAGGGAAGAATGGCAAATTCTCCCATCTTCAGTATCCTGTGTATGAAAGGTAACACGCAACTCTTGCTTATACTCCAGAGTTTGATCATCAGGGCCATCTTTAGAATGTAGAATATATTACCGTTCTCACAGTTGGAATATCTTCGGGAGAAATGACAGTGACAGAGAAATTAAAAAGTTAGGACGAGAAAATTTAGTAGACGAATGCTGGCAGTTGTCTATTAAACCAGTCCTTGCCTAGGAATAGTGACACTCGTTGTAAATACAGTAGAACCCTGATTATTCGAGGTAACTTGCGGACCGAGCCCACCTCGGATAATGCGGACAGAGGCGGCTGTTTTTGTGATTTTGGACACGGTTTAAAATAATTTTATTTGAAACGGTATGCCAACTTGTATGTTGTGGTAAAATATTTACAATATCTAGAGTGTTCTTGTACGAGTATATTGGATAATGTGCAATTCAATATAAATGATTGCCTCATATTGAAGTTTGAAAGACAAATTTTTAATAGTAGGTTGGTTTTTTTTCCTTATAAAAAAAAGGTATTTTATATTCCTAGTTCCTTAGCGTTCGGAAATTATACACGGTTTTGAAAAACCCTTTTAACCACGATCATTCAGACACTCGGATTATTTAGGAGTACGCGTAATCGAGGTTCTGCCGTATTATAAAATCGAACGAAGCCTGTAGAACCTGGCGCTTGTGATTGCGGATGTAGTGCAAAATCCTGTAAGATACAGCTAAACAAATGAAACGAAGAGGAAGTTGATACATACAATCGTTACATAACTTCGATTGTAACAACCATAAAATCATTTCTTAACGATAGCATATAAGAGGGATTACAGAGCTTAGGGGAAAGAGGGGGTGGAAGAGCCCTATCCGAGCAACTGCTCGTCATTTCTGGAGTTTTTATCTCCTGTAGAGGGTACGGACAAATCCCTCGTTGACCGGCAGTATGTGATGTCCGGCAATGACCGCATGTTCTTATGCTTCTGTTCGGCGTATTTCCTGGTAATTGCGAGAAATGGGGGAGGGAGACAGAATAGTCCGGGAGAAAGGTCCGACAGGGATTTTCCAGTTATAATCATAATCTTCTTCGAAGTGGACAGTCGTTAGGAATGCCCGGATTGGTTGTCGCGCAGGTTTATTCCCTTTCCCCATCCCTCCTTGCAGAGATTTTCCCTTGTCCAAACTTTTCAGATTTTGGCTGTTATATTTTTCGTCCGGCAAATCTTTTTCACTAGTGATGTCAACTTTGTCGCTTTCCATTCTTCGAGATTACACTCCCTCATCCCCGTTTAATACCTTGCGGAAGTAGCTGCTTGTTTTGAAATACACATTTAAAGGAGCTTAAAGTCCACGTTTGAAGTTTTTAAAAAAAGCGTCTTTTGTTCCTTCTTTTTTTTATCATCCATCATCAAAAACACGGGTTTCTTATGCTCAAACCATTTCCCTATGGCATCGACGGTTTCAACCGATTGAAAACGACAGTTTTTGCTCATGGTTGACTACTAATCGTTTTCGGATATCCACGCATGGCATTTCTTTTTGAAACATCGCATTTATGATTGCCGAGTCACTTATACCCATCTCATTCGAAATCGAATGATTGCTCCTAATATCTTTCAAACGAGGCTATTTCCGAACGGTGTGTGATCTCTTTCTCACCATGTATATTTACCTTATTTCTCAATAATGCAGCCCTATAAATGGAGCGACAATTTCCCCTTTATTCAGCTGAGACATGGGAAGATGTTATCCCTTGCGTTTATTCTCGCAGAATCTACCCAAACATAAAATGACGCGCAGATGTTGAAGCGATAAAACATGTAGTTTAAGACTGGTCTACGAGCGGTTGGGAGGGGGGGGTCTTGTTTTTATTATTGCTTCAATAACCGTCTTAATAGTCTTTCTTCCCCCCCGCCCCCCCGATACCTTCACCGAACGATTAGAAGAATACGATGATTGGCTCGTATAACCTGTTTCCTCCTAGATTCTGATTCAACCACGCGATTTGAGATGTATTTTCCGGCTCTTACCCTGTGCTTCCCCTCCTCCCTTAATTCACTTCTCCCTCCTCCCCCAAAGCAATAAAGTTATAGGCGACTGCCTTTTGCTGGCTACATGTAAAGATAGAATTTCCACAAGGTATTATATTGTGGGTAAAGCGCGCATGATAGCACCATCATGTGACAGTGCCTTTGTTCTATAATTTTGTCTTTGTTCGTGGAAATGATCGTCATGGGAGGCCGAAAATTCTGTCGTTTGCGGTTGAACTATATGATGAAAAGCAATCGATCCATTGAAAAAAATTGTTTGGAAAAGAACGAGAAGGTGGGGAAATATACAAAGCATGAATACACAATCATGAGATTAACTCTAAAAACTCGATCAATAAAATTTACATGTATTCAATTCTTGTATGTATGTGTGTGTATGGGCCCACTGCTTTGCGTTAAATATTGACCGTAAATACAATGCAATCTCCATAAAGGACACCTTTATGTAGCGGACGTTTTCACAGTTCCTAGTCTCAACTGCTTATCATGCCTTAACCCTAAATGCCAATGTCCTAAAAATGATATCAAATCCCGAATATTGGACACTCCAAATATCGGACAGATTCCCAAATTCCTAGGTGTCCGCTATTAAGAGGTTTAGCTCTGCTTCTAATAATTTCCATATATGCCTGCACACTTACTTTTTTATCCGATAAATTTCAATAAGAACATTAATTGTCTAAAAGATCGGCCACGCAGTGTTGGTATAAATTTTATTATTGGATTTCAGCTGACCATCGATTCCAGTAAATACTAATTTTACTGTTACTAATTGTAAGCAATAATAATAATAAATAATATAATAACAATAATAAAATGTGGTAGAACTTATATTTATTCGAAACTATTTAAGAGATTTAACATATTGCAATTAACTTCTTAAGGTATCATAATTAACTTAGGATATTACAATTATTTTTAAGACATTACAGTTAAGATATTACAATGGTTTTTAGGACATTATAATGGTTTTTAAGATATTACAATTGTTTTTAAGATATTTCAATTGGTTTTAAGATATTGATTATTTTTAAGATAATATAAAATTTTACTTCAAGCTATCGTCCGATGTTTTAAATAATACCAAGGTAAAACCATCAGGAAGCTATTTATTTTTAAAATGACAACATTTCCGTTCCTTACCTATTATGAAAATAGTAACCTTCTAATTATATATATAGCTATGTAATATTTTTAATTATATATAACTTATGTAATATTTTAATTATATATAACTATAAATATTTTAATTATATATAACTATGTAATATTTTATTATATATAACTATGTAATATTTTAATTATATATAACTATGTAATATTTAATTATATAACTGTGTAATATTTTAATTTACTGTGTAACTGTATTTTAATTATATATAACAATATTTTAATTATATATAACACTGTGTAATATTTTAATTATATGTAACTATGTAATATTTTAATTATATATAACTATGTGGCTTTATTATATATAAACTATGCAATATTTTAGTATATATAACTTATGCAATATTTTAATTATATATAACTATGCAATATTTAATTATATATAACTATGTAATATTTTAATTATATGTAACCTATGTAATATTTTAATTATATGTAACTGTATGTGTTTTAATTATATGTAACTATGTAATATTTTAATTATATATAACTATGTAATATTTTAATTATATATAATATGTACTTTTAATTAGTATTACAATTAGTGCTGGACATGCGAATTCATTCATTTTCAATTACCTGGAATAAGGGCCGTTCAAATATTTCGTAAGCACTTTTCTGGCCATTTTATACTCCCCACTTCCCCTTATAAGCGAAAATAAACAAATTCTTGTCCTGTTGGCGCAGTATAGCCCAGATGCTCTTGCGCCATAAAAAAGCCAAACAATCAATCAACCCCCTTCATGCTTACGTAAGATTTCGGTTCTCTAATTTTGTGTAAGGTTTTGATATGAGAATGTAGTGTGCGTATAATGCAAATTATAATACTTATTTACATTTTTATTGTAATATTGAGCACTTATTTATAAGTTTGTTATAATATTAAACGCTTTTTCATAAATACAGAGTAATCACAGCAAACAATATCGCATTTAAAAAAGTTTTAATAAGCTGTTAATAGATATTTTGGTGGTATTATAAAGTATTTTGTTATATTTTTATTACTAATTTTTTTGTTATAAGCGGTGTGTAATAAATAAGTAAATTTGATGGAATATATTTATTAAAAATCATTTCTTATAATTTAAGGACCCCCTCTGGGTACGGGCATGGTCAAGACCCCCAATTGTAATGCAATTTTGTGCATATAGGTATGAATATATGGAATTGTAGCTACGTAACCCCTCTACCCCTGTTTATGAATTTTCTGCCAACGCTAATGGTTGAGTGGTTCTGTTCACAGTATCGTTGCTATAACTGGAATACTAAGATTAAAAAATATAACTAAACCAGATAAAATAGGACCCCTACAACTTATTGCCACATAGGCGTACGCAGAAAGTTCATAAGGGAAGGGTTACAGAGCTACAACTCATATATTCCTATGTTAAATATACAAAATGTCATTGCAATGGGGGAGTTACAACCCCTATCAACACCCCCTGCGTACGCCAATGTATGGCCAGTATGGGCCGGGACCTACAGTTTCCGAAGAATCCAAGCCTCCTTCACCTCGGAAATGAAACCCCTAGATTATATATAAAAAAAAAAAATAGTTCTTGATACCTGCTGGAGCTAAAACTGGATTATTAGTATTGTGGCCATAATTGAAGCTTATAATATATAAATATATATAATATTATAAATAAATTAAACTTTTCGTATCCTCGTAAGTTCCGTTGTGAGCAAACGTGCGATTATTTAGAGGTCACGGCAAGCGGTAAGGTCCCTTCTCAGCAGAAGCATGTAGAAGTTTTGGGACGAGAAATCTTTAGCGAAACACTACTGAATCCATTTTTGTTTCTTTATTACCCTGGAACTATAAGTAGAGCGCTTTTGTGGTTGGGGATCGGACCCCGTTGTAAGCAACATAACGACATATCTCCGATATTACCCCCAAAGCGAGTTGACGAGACATCTTCCGGCCACTGGTTTCATCGTTTTTGGTTAATCTTACCATTTCATTTTTCTGTAGGGATAATGTTTCGCCATAAGATAATGATGGCCATTCTTCGAATGGACGTCGTGAGTAATGTAGAAGATATGCTATTATAGAGACCGCAATATGACAATAGAATGCTAGGTATGACAATATCCCGAGGGGTGGCAAGAATCGGGTATAGTTCTGAATGCGGGCGCTTGGAACACAGCACCTGAAGTGTCTTTTTATTTTCTATGTATGCAGTTATTTGGTTTTATCTATAAATTTGAGGTACTCAAAGTTAGTATAATTATTAATTCGTATTAAATAAATTATTATAGCAACTGCAGGGCGTAAAATCACCAATACCATAGTCATACATAGCAAAGTTTATAATGTCTAGGAGTTGAATTGGTGGGAGTAATAAATACATTTTATGACGAAAATGCGAATAAAGGATTCAAAAAAAGCGAAGGTGGAAAAAGTCATAACTTAATTTTATAATGTAGGAAGAGGTCAAATAATTAATGACCTTTGTCAGTGTGTGTGTGTGTGGGAGGGGAGTAAGTTAAAATTGCGTGCAGGAGATCGTGCTCTCAAAATAAATTATTGTAAAATTTTGTTTTGTATGATGGTAAATTTTTTGACATTAAGGATGTGTTCAAAATCGATTTTTACTATAGGTCTCGTGTACATTTTTTTACAGAGGTTTGGGTCTTCAGCATATTTGTATCTAAAAGGGGGAGGGTTTTAGAAACCGGTATCCCTTCCGAAACTAAATTTTTAATGGGACTTGGCTACGGCCTTGCATGCTGTGATTGTATCGATACATGCTGTAAAAATTTATGAACCCCCGAAATTAAATCCTGAATACAGCCTTTGTCTTCAACTGCTCTATAATAAGGATAAAGGGAATTTAAAAATTTTAGTGTAAGTTTTGGATGTAAAATTTGATAAATTCATTCATTAATGTTAAATATATTAGTCTGCTTAGATATGTAGTGATATTAAATATTAAATAAAATACGTCCAAACATTAAGGAATTAATTATAAGACTGTGTAACTTTGAGCCTCCCCACTGCAGAAAGCGTCTAGCTACGGCGTTGGGCCTGATGTGAGGCCAAGGGGAAATTCGACAACCAGTTGGCTTGACAGGTCTTGGCTACCCAAGTCATCAATGATGCGCACCAGAAAAATGAAGATAAAAATTAAAAATAAAACTAAAATCTCATTAATTAAAAAAAAACCTGGGGTCAAACGCCTAGCTCCTCATCGCTTTTTCAGTCAAAGCAACTAACTCATCATGCAAATAACTCAAAACTCATTTTAATGTCAAGATATATCTGTTGATTTTTCTTTTCAACCAATATTTCTGTTCAATAGAATTGTCCATATTAGAATGCTGCACGTCTCCACCGCATAGAATTTCAACCATAGTCTATGAAAATAGCCTTAATGAAAACAGCTTATGAAGGATATAATAGCATTTTTCACTCGCACCGTTGGTGGTAATGTCTCGAAGAAAAAGGAGAGCAAACTTGAATGATTTAAGTCCATTGCGATCGATGCACGTCCGGAGATGACAAGTCTGTGACTGGAATATCGAAAGCGAAATTTTAATTTGGGGCGTGTTGGTATTCTTGATCGCGCATATATTATAGAAATTGGCACTGCCATGATTTGCCGAGTTGAAATTGATTTTCGCACGATGGAAAAATCCAATTGCATTTCCTGCTTTCAATTTCTCCATTAGCGTCAAATCCGATCAAAAGATGCCAATAAGCTGGACCTCAAAAGCAAACGCAATTTTCGGAGAGCTGTTCAAGGGCATCTGCAATCATTTCTTGGAGTCTATGATCCCAAATTGCCTCCAAATATTATTTCAGCGGGTAATTAGAGCATTTGAAGAAATTAAGTTTTCCCCTGCACCTCTCCCGCTATTAAGTAATTTTGTTTTGGAATGCTTCGCTGAAAATGCCTTTCTCTAAGTCGATTAACGCATTGAGAGGAAGCCGATTAAAGGATTTCGGTTCCTTGATTTTTTTTCCGGAAATTTTATCCATAATATTTTTAGATGTGTACTGCGTTCTGCACGTCCCGTTTCGATGAATACTGCAACGTTGGGCAATGTAGCGCAGCATCAGACATCCATGGTGTATGTGCTGTTATCCTGTATTCGACTTCTAACGGTAACAAGACCAGTGGCTTAGCATGGGCATGGGGCAGGCGGGCGGGGTACAGAGGCGAAAGCCTCTGGTGCAAAATTCCAATATTGTGCTGGTGGAAAGGCGTGCTAACGGGTTTTAGAGGGCGCGATACTTTACTTGGCGCTGGCAACCAAGGCTACGCCGCTGACCAAAGCGAATGCTTACTGATCAACTCACCGTAGCCCGTAGGTTGGTCCCCTAAAACCTTAAACGTTTCAAATTCCTCATTAAAGTATAGATGTGATGCGCTGCAGTGACTCATTTGCCTGTCTTACTCAGTGGGGGATTTACCAATAAGCTTAGTAGTCTGAAGACTACGGCAGCAAATTTTCGACGAAAAGTTTTCTGCTGGGCTGAATCGTTTGGTGACCAATTGAACTATAAATTTTGAATTGTTGTGTTCGGAGGCATAACTACGTATTTGGCGAAAGAAGAGCTACCGTTAGAGCAGCCTTGGAAGAGGCTCAATAAGCTCCAAATTCGCAAAGTACTCGCGAAAAGACAAATTTGAAACAATTATCAGGGGCGTCAAATTAAGAATTTGATAAAAGTGCCAAAATCTCCATTATGCCTCTAATTCCGTTTGATAAAATTGGGCGGCAAAACCTGTTTGCATACAGGCAACAAAATCATAAATCCACTCTCGGACTTGCCATTAATTTTCGTTAGACTTCCAATGATATCACAGAACATTTCTTTTTCCTACCCACCGGAGTCCGGGGGTTGGTTCCCTCGGTATCATAGGTTCGGATTCCTCTGGAAATTTATGGTCTTTCCTGTCCTTGCACCGTAAAAATTCACAAACAACGGACAATGTGGCACCTAGCATATGTTATCCAACATTGTTACGTCGAAGTTGTGCTCGGTTCTTTGACGTATTGATGACCTTCATGATGAGATGTGAGGAGTAGTCCCAAAATGGTCACAAGCAGGGGCGCCATCTTCAAGAAAATTCAGGGGGTGGGGGCTAAACGAAAGAATCCGAATGTGCAATCGAGCGAGACTTTCAGAGATAGGGAAAACGTAAATGATTAGCGTAATTTATATGCTATGCCTTTCACCCTTTACCAGGGTTCCTACGCAACCTGGCAAATCAGGAATTGTTAGGGAATTTAAAATCGTCACTAAAAGTCAGGAAAATCGAGTTTTTTGGTTAAACCCGGGAAAATTAGGGGAAACCTATCTTAACTTCTATTTTGAATAGCTCAATAGCTCCCAATAACGTGAAACAGTTTTGCACCTGAAATCGGGAATTGTCAGGGAATTTAAAATCGTTCCTAAAAGTCAGGAAAAAACGAAAGTTTTGATTAAACTTGTGAAAGTCAGGGGAACCCATCTTAACTTCTATTTTGAATAGCTAAATAGTTCTCACTAACGTGAAACTATTTTCTCTGCAATCGAAGTTTAGTTGAAAGTTGCTTGCGATTGGTCAAGGAATTTTTTGCCGGAATAGTCATGGAAAAGCCTGAAAAAAGTCATGGAAAAGCCTGGAATAGTCATGGAAAAGTCGAGGAACTTTTTCATACAGTGCTAGTGGGAACCAACCCTTCTTAACCATTTTCTTTATTTATTGCCCACCCATTTTTAGAGGGCACGGTCACCCAAACCTTCTTTGGACAGGGGAGGCAAAAGGACCTGGGCTCTCTCCTTAGAGTTTACGCCCCTGACCATAGGTCACTTTTCCATGTTGTCGTTTACCTTAGGGTTATTGCATCTCCCTCTTAAGTAGTAGAATACGCATTTTGCCAACTAATTACGCACACACACACACACATATATATATACACACACATGTACAGTCGAACCTCGTGAACACGAACACCCAGGGAGACAAAAAATCTGTTCGTGTTAAGAATAATTCGCGTTATCCGGAAAGGATAGAATCGAATTACTCAGTTATTTATACCATCTCTGAGTACCATGTACATATTTTACCATTATTATATATATTTTATTGCATTATATTAACGCACATTTTATAACAAAAATAAAATATATACATACTTTTGAAGTCCATGTCATGAACAGTAGATGATTCGTAAAATCTTTATTTTACTGTACATATATATTATTATAGGTTAGATTGATTAACTACATACGTAACTTCTATTTGTTTTTTAAATCTTCGGTAAAGCACCAGTTGCAATTCAGAATTTTACAATAATTCCTTTTTTGTTAGACTTTGCATAATTCACCTCATTTAGAATTTCGAGCTTTTTCTTTAATACCCAACGAGTTCTGGGCTTCGCGATTCATTTTTACATTTAAGATGCGAGCAGGCGCGCCGATTTTTATATTGTATAGCATTCATCATCATCATATTCAACCATTATCTATCCACTGCTGGATGAAGGTCTCTCCAAATGCTTTCCACACAAGTCTATCCTGGGCCATTCGTTTCCACGTCACCCCAACCTCTTTTCTTATTTCATCCACCCATCTAGTTTGAGGACGTTTTCTAGGTCTTCGGTGGTCTCTTGGAATCCAGTTCAGAATTTCTGTTGTCCATCGTTGATCAGTTCTTCTTGCAATATGCCCAGCCCATCGCCATTTCAGTCCTTTTACTTTAACAATGATGTCCTCTACTCTAGTTTGCTCTCTCACCCAAGTGTTTCTTTTTCGATCTCTCCTAGTTATTCCAAGCATGCACCTCTCCATGCTCCTTTGCGTTGTCTGTAACTTTCGTATTGCTCCAACTGTTAGACTCCATGTCTCTGATCCATAAGAGAGGACTGGCAATACACACTGGTTGAAGACCTTTCTTTTTAGACACAAAGGCAATTTCCCCTTCAGGATAAAACTGTTTCTTCCAAATGCACTCCAGCCAAGTTTAATACGTCTGTTGAGTTCTTTCATAATGTTGCCATCCATTGAAATCAGCTGGCCAAGGTAAATATATGAATCAGCAATTTCTAGCTCAGTGTTGTCAACTTGTATTTTTGTTTCCTCTACAAAATTATTGAACATGATCTTAGTTTTTTGTAGGTTCATCTTGAGTCCAACTTCTTCACTTCTAGTTGAGAGCTCTTGTACCATGTCTTGGAGTTCTAATGGGTCCGTTGAAAAAATAACAATGTCATCAGCAAACCGCAGATGATTTAAATATTCACCATTTATTTTTATTCCCTTGTTATTCCAATTTATCAGCTGAAAAATCATCTGTAAAGCAGAAGTAAAAAGTTTTGGAGAAATGGTATCTCCCTGCCTCACCCCTTTGCCAAGTTTGATAGTTTTGGTATCTTTATGTAACCGAAATTTTGCACTTGCATTTTTATACACACGTTTCACCATGTCAATGTACACATCCTCAATGTCTGTTGATCTTAAAGAGTTGATGACTGCTGATGTTTTTATAGAGTCAAAGGCCTTCTCATAGTCAATAAATGCAACACACAATGGAAGTTCATATTCATGTGTTCTTTCAATTAATTCTCTTAATACTTGAATATGGTCCACTGTACTGAATCCACTTCGAAATCCAGCTTGTTCTCTTGGTTGAGCTGCATCTAATTTTTTCTGCAGGCGATGTGTTAGAACTTTTGTGAAGATTTTATAAATAGCAGGTAACAAGCTAATTGGTCGGTAATTTTTCAAATCCTCTTTATCACCTTTTTTATGCAAAAGAATTACTGTTGCAGAATCCCATTGGTTTGGTATGTTACCGCTGTTAAGACATTTGGTAAAGAATTTTGCAAGTATGTCTTCTACATATTCTCCAGCTTCTTTTAGGATATCTAATGTAATACCATCATCACCAGGGGCTCTTCCTTTCTTCATGCTTTTTATTGCAAATGAAACTTCTTCTTTTAAGATTTTAGGAGCTGTTCCTTCGACTATTGCGGCGTCTTCGTTTAATCCACTGTTACTTTCATATAGTTTTTTGTAGAATTCTTCAACTCTTCTAAGTATTTCTTCCCTATTTCTTGTTACGGTGCCATCCTCTCCTTTTAATGCAATGATGTGTTTCTTCCCAACAGATAAACTTCCTTTAACAACCCTAAGGCTCTTGTTATTTTCAATGGCTTTCCTTACTAGCTCACAGTTGAATTTTCTTATGTCTTCTTTCATGCTTTTGCGCAGAGTTTTACAAAGTTCTATGTACTCAATCCTGGAACTGGTATTTCGATTGTCCACCTTCATATCTCTTCGCCTTTTCATGAGCTGTTTCGTCTTCTCAGATAATTTGCTATTGTGCTTTTTACAGGTTACACCACCAATTTCCCCAGCAGTTTCAACTATTGTCTTAACAATGTTTTCATTTGCTTCTGAGATATCACTTTCATCAATAAGTCCTTCCAGTGCAGAAAAG
>QLNU02014802.1:3331079-3355906 GCA_006491805.2 Dysdera silvatica | reverse complement strand
AAACATAATGAAAAGCTGCAGATTTGTTAAGTTTTGCCACTTTTTTCTTGATTTCTTAGGAATATGCACACCTATTAGCGAATTTTTTCAACGAGAAAACATGCTAGGGCCAAAGTACAGATATATCCCCTTTGCAATTTGTCGCCAAGGCGCGGCAACCTCCTCGGTTTACGTCATCACGCGTTCGCTCCCCGACCGCCATGTTTATTTAAGGAGTAACTACCTGTTATACTGAGGTTACTACCAATTAAACCCTTTTCATATTCTTAAAAAAAAAAAATGTCTTTAAGCGTCTGATTTTTTATTATGGCTTTTGGAATCATTTCCTCCACTTCGTCTTTGTGACGCCGCCCCCCACATATAATCTGCGAAGTACGAGTCAGTTTCCATCGCCGACATTGCAATGCTTCACGTTCGCCTCATACCTCCTCTCCCCCACCACCCATATTTTCTGCGAAGGACGAGTCCAACAGTTTTTTATTGCCGACATTACGATACTCCACACTCCCCCCACCTTTCCCCTCTTAACCCCCATATCTCCTCTAATCTCTTCTCCCATACCTCTAACCTCTTCCCCCATAGCTCCTCTAACCCCTTCCCCCATACCTCTAACCTCTTCTTCTCATACCTCCTCTAATCCCTCCGCTAACATCTTCCTTTCGTACCTTCTCTAACCTCTTGCCCCCAATACCTCCTCTCCGTCGCAAAAATACTTTCACTTATAATCAGTTAAAAAAAAAAGATGGAAATTACGCTCATCAGACCCTCACAACTCACAAAATACCACCGCCACGAACGGACGCTACGACACTACAATAATACTACCCCCCCGCACATGCGCACATTTTTTACGCTACATATAACTTTCCCTCTGTTTTAAGAGAATAGCATAAGTTTTGACGACAAAACCGGGTATATATCTGTAGTTTCACCCATGCTGGTCACTCAAGTGGATAATTGTATTAAATCACCATTATTCAAATTGAACAACTCATATGAAAATCCAGGTACCGAAGAATTAAAATTCATGGAGGAAGGAAGTATTTTTGCGTTAAGCTTAATACTCACCTCGAAGATCTATTTGTATCAGATAGAAAAAAAAATTATACGAGGAGAAACCTTCAAGCTAGCTTTATAGATATCAATACATCAATCATTTAACATATGATAATATTTGATGCAGCGGGATAGTCTGAGGGAAGAAAATTGGCAGAATTTGGAAATCGAGAAATTGTAAGTTTAGCAGAATATTTTCAGCAATCCCTTCCCCAATTCTCAGAGGATTCAGTATTAGGTGAGTGGTTTGATTTCAAACAAGTGTTTAAAGATTTACCATTCCACTCTTTATTTCATAAGGCCATCAGCCAGCCAAGTAGATTCCAAAACTTTGTCACCTCTTATTTCAGTTGTGTCGTGTATACCAGTGTCAACAGCAAGTTGCGAAAGGGGTTTCAGCACAATGGACAGGATTAAATCCAATCACCGATCTCAATTAACATTTAAAACAACAAATAGCTTAATAACTGTTGTTAATAACAGTGTAAGTATGACCGGTTTTGACCTTATTCCTGCAGTTAGTAATTGGTTTGTTACAGCTTCAAGGCATCTGCGAAACTAAATTCCATCTTTTGATTATTTCAGGTAAGAAACACTTGTGTCGGGCCAGCAGTTTTTCCTTTGTGGGGACGGGGACAGTGAAATTTGAAAAAAATATTTGCATGGCTGATATATATAGAATAATGCCAAAGAAAATACCCCAGTCAAACGTTTTCGATGGTAATGTTTTTATAAATAATTGTCATTTGAAAGAAACGAGCGCAGTCTGATGGATTCAGGAAGCTGTTCGCTGATCGAGTTTTGTGGTAATTAACGTAACCACACGCGAAGAGCATAATGCTTCTACGCCCGAATGACATAACATCAGTGGAGGCAACAGGTGTCACGCTGAGAGAGTTGGGGGATGAGCCTAATTAAAGGATGCGTGTGCGGAATCCTGCCGTGACGAAGTGTTGGCAGAGACAAGAAAAGGAAAATTCTAAAACCACCAGCGAATAAGAACAAGATCTGAGTAAAGAAGAGATTCAGTAACCGGCTTGTCGTTTTTTCAACACGCGGACAAATTACGCGTCTATCGAGGGTGTTAATGTCAGGGTATGCTTGGTCAACAGTAATAGCCGGATGCTGCTTCTCTTCGTAAAGGAAATGGTTTAAATTTAGGCGGCGTCGATTACGGACGAAGGAGAGAAAAAAGAGAAACTTTGAAAAGAAAACGCTCCCTGAAAGAGGAAAGAAAAAACGAACGACAGATGTTAGTTCGTGTGTTTGTTTTACCTTTCCTCACTCACGGATAAATGAACTTTACCACAAAATTGCTAAATTGTATATAGAAAACCTAGCTTTAGGTCATTGAAATTTCTTGTAGTTTACTAATGTCTTCAAGCTTCGATTGAACGCATTTTTATACGTTGGATTGGGGAAGAGGTTCACGTTCAATTGATGAGTGCTAGCATTGTGTCCCTTTTACAAATGAAGAAAGTGTATTTGTAGGTCTTGTTTATGAACATTGGTGGCATAGACATAGGCGTAAGCAGAAAGTTCATAAGTGGGGTTATAGACTCAATGGGGGGGGGGTACAGAACTACAACTCACATATTCCTATGTTAAATATACAAAATTTCATTGAAACGTGGGTTATCACCCCCCATTAACACTCCCTGCGTACGCCATTGGGCATAGAGGTAGGGCGCCCATTTATAGTGAAAATGACTCGGGTTCGATTCCAATTGGAACTCGAGAACGCGTGCTTCCCCATCGCTGACTGAACTAATTCCTCGTGCACCATAACGTAACCGTTTTTAAATATCATTAACCCTAAACTTCAGCTTGCTGCATGAATACTGTATTTGTTTGCAAAGCACCAAGTTGATGTAATGAACTTGTGATCAAAATTATTTTTCTCTAACCTTTGAGTCCTATATGTATAGCATTTCGCAGACCACCGCGCTGAATATATGAAGTGATTCTCGTATGGACGTCAGGTTTTATTAAAGGCGTATACAGAAAGGGTTGGAAGGTGTCATAACCCCCATCAAATATAAATATATTTCATATATTCTATGTCCTGCGGTGGTCCAATGTGGTAACTGCTCGCCTAGTGCGCCCATATTGCTTAAGTGCTTAATCCGAATTCGATTCCCAGCGGTCTTTGGAATTTGGAAGAGCCGTGTCGAGTTAAGAAGGACCTAATGTGGAGGCTTGTAACATTAATTTCATTGTTTAATTCCATATACATTCGTAATTAAAATTCTAGCCGTTTAATTACCGTACCTCGTATTTTTACACATACATTATATATATATATATATCATCATCATCATCATATTCAACCATTATCTATCCACTGCTGGATGAAGGTCTCTCCAAATGCTTTCCACACAAGTCTATCCTGAGCAATTCGCTTCCACGTCACCCCAACCTGTTTTCTTATTTCATCCACCCATCTAGTTTGAGGACGTTTTCTAGGTCTTCGGTGGTCTCTTGGAATCCAGTTCAGAATTTCTGTTGTCCATCGTTGATCAGTTCTTCTTGCAATATGCCCAGCCCATCGCCATTTCAGCCCTTTTACTTTAACAATGATGTCCTCTACTCTAGTTTGCTCTCTCACCCAAGTGTTTCTTTTTCGATCTCTCCTAGTTATTCCAAGCATGCACCTCTCCATGCTCCTTTGCGTTGTCTGTAACTTTCGTATTGCTCCAACTGTTAGACTCCATGTCTCTGATCCATAAGAGAGGACTGGCAATACACACTGGTTGAAGACCTTTCTTTTTAGACACAAAGGCAATTTCCCCTTCAGGATAAAACTGTTTCTTCCAAATGCACTCCAGCCAAGTTTAATACGTCTGTTGAGTTCTTTCATAATGTTGCCATCCATTGAAATCAGCTGGCCAAGGTAAATATATGAATCAGCAATTTCTAGCTCAATGTTGTCAACTTGTATTTTTGTTTCCTCTACGAAATTATTGAACATGATCTTAGTTTTTTGTAGGTTCATCTTGAGTCCAACTTCTTCACTTCTAGTTGAGAGCTCTTGTACCATGTCTTGGAGTTCCAATGGGTCCGTTGAAAAAATAACAATGTCATCAGCAAACCGCAAATGATTTAAATATTCACCATTTATTTTTATTCCCTTGTTATTCCAATTTATCTGCTGAAAAATCATCTGTAAAGCTGAAGTAAAAAGTTTTGGAGAAATGGTATCTCCCTGCCTCACACCTTTACCAATTTTGATAGTTTTGGTATCTTTATGTAACCGAAATTTTGCACTTGCATTTTTATACACACGTTTCACCATGTCAATGTACACATCCTCGATGTCTGTTGATCTTAAAGAGTTGATGACTGCTGATGTTTTAATAGAGTCAAAGGCCTTCTCATAGTCAATAAATGCCACACACAATGGAAGTTCATATTCATGTGTTCTTTCAATTAATTCTCTTAATACTTGAATATGGTCCACTGTACTGAATCCACTTCGAAATCCAGCTTGTTCTCTTGGTTGAGCTGCATCTAATTTTTTCTGCAGGCGATGTGTTAGCACTTTTGTGAAGATTTTATAAATAGCAGGTAACAAGCTAATTGGTCGGTAATTTTTTAAATCCTCTTTATCACCTTTTTTATGCAAAAGAATTACTGTTGCAGAATCCCATTGGTTTGGTATGTTACCACTGTTGAGGCATTTGGTAAAGAATTTTGCAAGTATGTCTTCTACATGTTCTCCAGCTTCTTTTAAGATATCTAATGTAATGCCATCATCGCCAGGGGCTCTTCCTTTCTTCATACTTTTTATTGCAAATGAAACTTCTTCTTTTAAGATTTTAGGAGCTGTTCCTTCGACTATCTCAGAGTCTTCGTTTAATCCACTGTTTCCCTCATACAGCTTTCTGTAGAATTCTTCAACTCTTCTAAGTATTTCTTCCCTATTTCTTGTTACAGTGCCATCCTCTCCTTTTAATGCAATGATGTGTTTCTTCCCAATAGACAAACTCCCTTTAACAACCCTAAGGCTCTTGTTGCTTTCAATGGCCTTCCTTACTAACTCACAATTGAATTTTCTTATATCTTCTTTCATGTTTTTGCGCAAAGTTTTGCAAAGTTCTACATACTCGATCTTGCGACTGGTATTTTGATTGTCCACCTTCATAAGTCTTCGCCTTTTCATGAGTTGTTTCGTCTTCTCAGATAATTTGCTATTCTGCTTTTTACATATTACACCACCAATTTCCCCAGCAGTTTCAATTATTGTCTTAACAATGTTTTCATTTGCTTCTGAGATGTCAACTTCTTCAATAAGTCCTTCCAGTGCAGAAAAGCGATTTTTTAATTCCAACTTGAATGCCTCGGTATTTTCTTTTAATTTCTTTAAATCCACCCTCTTACTTACTTGTTTCCTAATGAGCTTCTGTCGTTCTAATTTAGTATTTAAGTGCACTTTACATCTCACCATTCGATGATCACTTCCAGTATTAAATCTGTTCAGTACACTGCAATCTTCAATAATTGATTTCTTGTTTGCCAGGATATAGTCAATTTCACTAGTTCCCCCATTTGGGTGTTTCCATGTCCATTTTCTTTGCGGTTTCTTCTTAAAAAATGAATTCATGATGCTAAGATTTTCAGCTTCTGCAAATTCGATGAGTTGATCGCCACGTTCATTCCTTTCCCCATATCCGTATTTACCAACCGATGTCTCTCCTTGTTCCTGTTGTCCAATTCTTGCATTGAAATCCCCCATGATGAGCTTGATATGTTGTTTCCCTTTGGTGTGTAACTCTTTGATTTCTTCATAAAATTCTTCAACCTCTTCGTCGGTATGGCTTGATGTTGGTGCATATACCTGTACTATCTGAAGTTGGTATCGCTGGGTTAGTTGAACAACGAGCCTCGCTGCTCGATCTGACGTGCTTTCGACTTCAAGAAGGTAGTCTTTAATTCTTTTGTTGATTAAGAAGCCAACACCACTTGTTCTTCCAGTTTCCGTTCCTCTATAATAAAACAAATGTCCACTTTTAAGTTCCACCAACTCTTCACCTTTTCTTCTAACTTCACTGAGTCCTACAATGTCCCATTTGATCTTGTCAAGTTCTTCTTCCAATTCCTGAAGTTTTGCTTCAGAAGCAAGGGATCGTCCATTAAACGTAGCCAAGGTCAATAACAAACGGCAGCCTGGGCCATTCCAGTGATTCTTAGCACCCCCTGCTTTCATGCCACACTGACCGCTGCCTTGATCAGGAGCACTCCAGCACCTGGAGACTAGGGGCCATGGTTTCTGGTGTGTCAACATAATGGAGGAATTAGCCATAATTTCACCACGCTGGCTAGACGGGTTGGTGAATTAGCCCTCCCCTTCCGCCTTTCTATCCGTGTAGCAAATATTAATTTGCCACATAAATAGAAAGCTCAGCCTGCACCACTTGAAGGCGGGGTAGGACACTAGGTTACTGGCCTGGCCGGTTCCACACATCGTCACATACGTTCAGCGTGTGGGTCTCCTTCCAGTTAGATACCAGCAACCCTTTTGCAGGCCATATATATATATATATATATGGGTTAATAATTGTTGTGATATTCGATGTTTAACTGTATACTACTTATGCTGTATATTAATAGCAAATCTTATTCAAACTACCTACAGTTATTGATGTGCTTACAGTCCGTACTTGTACTACAAACACAAAAAAAAATGTGGTTTTTTTTGGTAAATGATTTTAATTTTATAAATATTTTAAGGTATAAATATTTATGAAATTTTAAATGCAAATATCTAAGAACTTGCCTTTTAGAAATGGCTAATTATTTTATGTGAAATCTTGGATTTACTTTATAAAGGAGGAAACATGTAAAGCGCATAATAAAAGAGTTTCACACGTACGAGTTAATTTTACCAAGGAGAGTTTTGTGATCGATGAGAGAGAAATAGTTAATGTACTTAATGACTTTTCCTCTTGCATGGAATGTTTAATTTCTTGTTATTACATATTCCTTGCAACAAGTTACCTTTGTGAGTGAGGTTGATCTGTTGCATATAAAGTTAAGTTCAAAATTAAATTTGGTGGTGGTGTTCGCTTAAGGAAACAACTTACGATCCTTGTAAATATATATTAGTGTACTTTATCAAAATCCTCCGTTTGTTTAACAATCATATTCAGTACCGAAGCCGAAACGTTATAAAACACATCGGGTAAAGCGCATTTATATATAATCACTAGAGCCGAGATCGAGCTCATATTTTGAGGCCCGAGCCCGAAGATAAGATTTGCGATTTCAGCCCGCCGGGGCCCGAAATACTTGATGGGAATGTAAGTCCGAGACTGAAGTTTCAAATACAACTTTAATCCCCCTGACGTAGCAATGTTTTAAAAATTTAAATCGTAAACTACACTATTTAATTTCCCTCGAATTTTTATATACACATATTTCTGCACTTCTCGAAAACGAATCGCATAGCTGTATTCCTGGGAGAATTTCGATATTGAAAAGTCAGTTTTTAGCTTCAGTTTCATTCATCTAATGAGTCCTGGCTCGCCCGAGCCCGAAAACTAATGATATATAGAGCCCAAGTACGTCTTACCTCTAATGTGTACACATGTTATCAATAACCTAGTAATTAAATATACCAGATAGTATAATTCATATATAAATATTTATTCATGTGTAATTCAATAAACAAAACACTGTTTTTTTATTTGTTGTCTTTGATATTAATATGGATGTTTTCGTTTCTTTTTCAGGTATCTCTTTGAGTAGTGACAGTGAAGACGATGAACATGTGTGCGGAAAGTGTCGTGCAGAATTTCCTTCCCTATCAGACTTCCTCAAACACAAGCAGGCTTGTGTTAGCAAGCGTCCAGTGCTGCTACTCGATGGCAATCATCATAATGCTGATGATGATGACGACAATGATGGCGATCTCTCTCCTCCCAGACTTACAGCAGCCATGGACCCACCACCGCTTCAAAATGGATTTTCCCCTTATCAAAAACATTATACGCCGAAGGTTTCGGACATTTCTCAATTAGTTCAAAGGCTTTCAGATACAAATGTGACTCTTGAGGAATTGAGGAACACCACAGTTGCTGTTGCGCAACATGGTAGGCTGTTGCAAGAAACACACCTTGCTGCTTTGCTCTCCAATATTCATCAGCAACAAGTTGCCCAACTGCACGTTATTCAAGAGCTTCAGGCGCAGATAATTGGAAGTCAAGATAACTCTAACAAAAGTGTACCACTAGTAGGAACTGCAGCTTTGACTCCACCTCAAAGCGGGTCTGAGAGTGCCATGGGTGTAGCCCCTCCAAGTAGTGGTCAACCTTCAGCACCAACTTCTGCTAGGACTTCTATAACTGCAAAAAATATCCAGACCGAACGTTCTTGTGAAGGGCAAGCTGGGATTCCCATGTATGAGCCGAACACTCTTGAACTTCTGCAGAGGCATACAGAACAAGCCTTGCAGAACACCATGGCAGGCGGGTCATTTCTGTTGAATACAGTAGGCAATGCTTCAGAAATGGCAAAGCTTAGGCGAACAAAAGATGGTAAAATTGACGAGGTTGCATCAAGACATCGATGTAAATTCTGTGGCAAAATTTTTGGTAGTGATAGTAGTCTACAAATTCACATACGATCCCACACGGGTGAAAGACCGTTTAAGTGCAACGTATGTGCAAGTAGCTTTTCTACAAAAGGTAATCTTAAAGTCCATTACCAAAGACATAAAGAAAGACTAGAATTATCTGGAGACACACAAGCGAATGAAAATCTGTCTTCGTCTTTAGATCTGGATAAAGCTTTACCAATGAATGACCAAGCGTTGGACTTTTCTACTTCATTAAATGGGAAAACCACTCCTTCGAATGAACAGCCTGTTGGTTGTACATCACGAAGTGATACACCAAACGAAATATCGAACCTCACCGACGATTCTGTTGACCCCTCTGATAATGGTGGGGAAATTTTAAGGAATCGATTAGCGATAGAAGCATATCGCTTTGAAGATGAAGATGACGACGACGATGACGACGATGATAGGGTTTCGAATTCGTCGATGACAAACTACGAAGACGATCTAGACCAAGTTAATCCCCATCAAGTTGGCCTGCATCATACTACCTTCTCGTCACCGACTTTCACTCCTTTTTTCCGTCCTATTTCTTACAATGCTACAATGCCAAGTGGCAGTCCTTCGTGCCTTCCTTCTCCCGTCGCTCCTCAATTGTCTTCCCAATCAAATCATGATCCTCATTTGCATCAAGATCCTCAGACTTACCAAGATCTTCTTCCAAGAATTGGTTCCAATGACAATTCTTGGGAAAGTCTTATGGAAGTCACTGAAACTTCTGAAACTAGTAAACTTCAAAAATTAGTCGACAAGATTGAAGTATTGGACCCTAATCAATGCGCTTTCTGCCATCGTGTACTTAGTTGTAAAAGCGCTTTACAAATGCACTATCGTACGCATACAGGGGAACGTCCTTTTCGTTGTAAAATTTGTGGTAGAGCTTTTACGACCAAAGGAAATCTTAAGACTCATATGAGTGTGCACCGACACAAAGCTCCTTCACGTGTCCTTCATCAATGCCCAGTTTGTCATAAACAGCTCACTAACTCTGTTCTTTTGCAGCAACACGTTCGGATGCATACTGGCTCTAATGCCATCCATTTGCAAGACTCTTTTTATTATGGAGACGAAGAAGGTCCCACATTGTTACCACCGTCTTATCCTAGGCCGATGATGATGATGCCCGTACACATGACTGCTAATTCTGAGCCATTAGCTTTGACGAATAACCATTCTAGGTGTCAAACCGAAGACGAGGAGCAATTGAAGAATACCGATTCCGTAATTAAGGCAACTAAAGCGGAATTTAATCAATCGGACATGACCCCTCCTGGTGTTAATTCACTTAGCCCGCAAAGTAGTCCACAAACTCCAAGTAATCCCGAACCATTGGAAAACAGTGAGGAAAAGCTCTGCTCGTTTCAAAAGACAGAGGAAGTTCCGGATGCTACTGTACAGAAAATTAGTTATACGCCACCAGCTTCCACAGCATTAAAACCCGAACCGTCTCCCACGAAGGAAAGTAATATTCCGTCATCCAAATTAAATTACGATGTGCAAAATAATACAAATGATAAACATTCTACTGATGACGCCCATACCGAGAAGCAGAGAGAAAAATCGGTTGACGAAACAAGAAAAGCTAATATAATTCAGCAGCTTCCAATGGTCAGCATTGCAAATGATAAGCCACTACCTATGACTCTTCCTAGTGATTGTCCTATTCCGTTAAATCTCAATAATGCGGAAAGACACATGATGCCTATGAACATTCCAAATACTACCTCATACACAGCTTCCCTGGCTGCTTTGGAAAACCACGTGAAAGCTATTAACAGCAGCACGACTAATCCTTTACCATTTCCACCAACCTTGGGAATGGGCTTTCCAATACCGAACTATTATAGAAACGACTACGGTTTACCCACATACCACTCAAAGGAAAAGATCCAAGATTTTTCATCCAACGGTCGGAGCCATTCTGATATTTCTGCGGATGAAAGGTCTACACCAGGTTCAATTATCAAAGACGACTCACCGAAATCAATTGGTCCGGCTAGATCAGAAAGTGGAGCATTAGATCTAACTCCGAGAGGTTCATCTGCGACACCGCAACATCTTTCTTCTGATATGAAAATGTTCACACCCTTGTCTGGCCTTCCATTTCCAAGTTCACATCTTGCTCGGCTTGGAACCACATGTCAAATTTGCTTCAAGACATTTGCGTGTCAAAGCGCGCTGGAAATCCACTATCGTAGTCATACAAAGGAGAGGCCCTTCAAATGCGAAGTCTGCGACAGGGGGTTCTCCACCAAGGGCAACATGAAGCAACATATGCTTACCCACAAGATACGAGATTTGCCCCCCAAACTTTTTACATCTAGCTTACCACCGACCCCCCATCAGCAGTCTTCGACGGTTTCTCCACCTTTACCATCTTCATCAATAGCAACGAATGCAATAGATTTCCCTATTGTTTCGTCTGCCCCGTGTACACCGAAACCTAAATTTGACGAGATGCCTATGAAACGACCTTCAAGTGATGGAAATCATCAACCACCTAAAAGGTCACCAACTACTCCAAAACACGTTTGCGAAGTTTGTCATAAGCCCTTTTCAAGCGGCAGTGCACTGCAAATCCATATGCGGACACATACAGGCATCAAGCCTTTTCAGTGTAATATCTGCAGCAGAGCCTTTACAACTAAAGGCAACCTGAAAGTTCACATGGGCACTCATCTTTCCAATAATGGAGCTTCTCGAAGAGGACGACGTATGTCCCTAGATATTTCTCCATTGTCATTATCCATGGGTAAGCCGGGGGAATATCCGCCACCGAGACCTGAATTGTACTTTCCTTACTTACCTCATTTCATGAATGGAATGTCTCGTCCTCTGCCTCCACCAAAAATGAATGAAATATCTGTCATTCAATCAGCCGCTGGTCGAGACGGCAATGAACAGTCGACTTCGAGGTCCATGCCAATGCCGCCACCATCGGTCTCTGTTCTTGGCACTCCCACTCGCCCGTTAGCTCTCATTACGACCACCGCAACCGAGTCTAAGTCCAATATTCATACCGCAAGAGAAGGAGACTCCGTAGAAAAATCGCCTGTTCGGAGACGAGAACTTTTCTCGCCGATGTCAAAGGGTCCCGAGATAGTGCAAATGGCCGAAAGAAGCGCCTCCTGGTGTTGGAAAATTGCTTGTAATCAGTGTAATAGGATTTGTTCGTCTTCAATTGAGCTTGAGAATCACATTAACAAGGAGCATCAAGAAATGGAGACAAAAGAAAGCCATGACAGTGTTCCCAGAGAAACGCAGGACTGAATTTGACGCGACTTTTTCGGCAGCAATCGTCCGAACTAAAGTTCCTAACATTTGCTAGTCATGGTTTTGTGCAAAATATGATTGGCCGTTGTTAGAGTTGTTCAACGTATGTATTATTGTCTTTCCTAGCACCGCATTTTCCCTGTAAATTAAGAACTTGGATAGAATACCATTATGGGGAACGGGAAACCCTTAGATATCCTTTATTTTAGGTCATCTGTACAAATTTTTCAGTTTCTTTTTATTTACATAATTGAATGGAGTGCGTTCAGCTGAACATTCACTGGGGAAGTCCGACATTTCTACACATTCAGTTGAAAATTTGTCCATTAGTAGAGTTGGCCAGTTGACTTGAACGAAAAGATACTAATCTACAGAAACATATCGTAATACTCCAAGTGCCCTCCAATCCGTGTTTCTGGAATGAGAGGACAGTTTAATTAAGTAGCCCTTTTTCAAAATGTGATACGCGTAATAGACAAAATATAATTTTATAATGGTTTTGCGGGTGAAATTTAAATACTAGTACTTCTTAAATCGGAATGAAGAGTTGTGGAATCTTTCTCACATTAGATTTTATTGACATTATAGTTTTACTGTAAAAATTCATCTGCATTTGCATAAAATTGGCATAAAATTTACGCGTTGTATTCACACTGAAAATTCTTCTTTTCGGGGTAAAAAGTTACATACCTGTTTCAAATATGTAATTAAACATAAGAATGTATCAACCCATGTGACTCAACTGCAAAACGATGGCAAGCTCTATAGTGTAAAAAGATAATGTTGAATTATAACTGTTTCATCGAGAAATGGCTACTCTTATGACTTCAGTTTTTTTCACTTTTTCACGTTGTTGGACATTACCATTTTCTTTTTAATAGCTATTTTGACACGTACCGTATCATCCCTGCATAACATGTTTTCTCCTGAGGTGAGGAGAAATTATATATGTTTTTGGTGTCATCTAATCTATTTGTATATACACGAAGGACATTGTAGAGTGACAAAACTGTTGAATTCAGCTCCATGATCAATAAATTATTTGTCTTCTTGAATGTGGTTTATGCGAGTTATTTATAGTTATCTGTGGTATTTCATATCCTTTCAGTAAATCCTTTACCATTTCTTTATTTTTAATTTGTTAGTTATCTCTTTTAAATTCTTCATTAATTATTTTTTCAGATTCTTTATCTTCCCTCTGTTTAAAGCACCTTACGTTCATTTTGAAATGCATTCTTTTAACTCTTCAAGTTCTCTACTCTTTACCCCTCCCTAAATTCTTTAACCTTTTTAACCTTTTCTTACTTGGTTTCCTCTTTCGTTGATTTTGCTAGTTCTCTTATCTCTTTTATATTTTCTTCACTTCCCTTTCTTAGTCATTCCCTTTATACTATTATTATAGGGATCCCGCGTAACTAGAAAATATGGGAAACCTGGAATTTTCAGGGAATTTAAAACCTTCCCTAATAGTCAAGAAAAAGATTTTTTGGACAAATCTGGAAAAGTCAGGAAATTTTTTTGGTCAAACCTAGAAGAGCCAAGAAAAACATTTCTACCTTTCGTTTTGAATAGCTAAACTTTACGCAAACATGATGTCATTTTTCTCGAAACGATTTTATTATTATTTTATTTTTATTATTTATATTATTTTTCAACAAAGTTTTGTCTGAGATTAGTCAGAGATTTTTTTTCTTCCGATATGTGGGGGAACCCCGTAATACTTAACATCAATCAGGTACAAAAAGTACTAGATTCGGTATTCCCTGACCACTCTGTGCATACCGTCTCGCCAATACACTTCTGTTTCAAAGCCAAGGCCAAACCCTGATGAGAAAACGACAATTCGCCTCCGACCACCGATGTTACAACAGCAACGCGCGTCATCGATATCCAAAATTGAAAAGTGGGTTCAAAATTCAAAGAATGAAAGACAGCGTAGGTATTTTTCGTAATGCTGCATTAATTTTCACACACATACATATTTACACACTGAATCAAATATCACTCTCCACTATAATGTATTGATAGTTTCTTTAAGAGTTTGTGCAGTCATTCCTTTTTCAAAAAAGTTAAATGTTAATAGAAGTGAAAATGCAGTAGAACCTCCGAATAATGGTCACCGTCGGACTCTGCAAAGATGACCGCTCTTCGAAGGTGGATGCTATTTAGAAGTTCAGTACAAAAGAACAAAATAAATAAAATTAACAATAAAAAATTATAACCATTTCAAATATATTAATCCTCACCTATTTTAATTTATATTAAAAAAATCAGTGATGCGTAATTGCTTCGTCTTTTTATGGCAAAAATAGTATTTGTAGTCCTTTTGTACAACTTATCATTTTTGTTCAAAGCAAAGTTTTGGATCTCCTGAAAATTTGCCAAAACGTCAGAATATGTTTTGATGTTAGAATTTTGTGGCAGTTCCACATCTTTCACATCCACCTTCTGCTTCCATTTCCTCATCACTTCTTTCCTCTTAATTAATATTTTCTAACAATTCCTGAATGGCATTAAATGCAGAAACTTTCAAATTTTCGTCCAAGCAAACAATCTCGCTAGCTTTCATATTTGTCATTCCTACTAATCTGAGAATGCCATCAAACCCTTCCCTATCATAATTTCTGTCTATAAACTGTGTAAATAAATTATAAACTACCCCATAAAATACAAATTATTATTATGATTGCAATAAGTTTTTCATATAAATTCATGCAAATAATATACCAATGGTGATTACATACATATAATGATTACAACTTTTGAAAATGGCGAAAAAATAATCATTCACAAGCTGTAAAGAAAATATAAACTCAATATGCAAATCCATGGACTGCGAGCCTGTTAACTAATTTGCACATGTGTAGTTTTATACACATCATATGATACATGTAGGCTATCATATGGATCCAATGTTGTGATGAAAATTGCGTTTTGTAACTATGCCCCGAGGAAAAGAAATAGTTGCTGCATGGCAAGGTACCATCAACAAGAGGAATAGCCCGTAAAATAGAACGCTCACAAACTGCTGTCCAAACTGTCATCGAAAAAGGTGATAATTGTGGAACCCAAAAAAGATCAGGTAGACCACCAAAACTGTTACCCCGGAACCACAGGCACGTTCAAGCTCTATGTATTGTCAACACCTATAACCCACCAAACTGTGTGGAAAAGTTTAAATGTAAATTTGAACGTAAAGTTCAGGAAAATAAAAGCAAACCGAAACTTACTACTAGTCATAAGTTAAATCGAGTTGATTGGTGTAAAAAAAACTATGAAATAGCGTCATGAGTGGGATGAAATAGTGTTTTCGGGTGAAAAACGTTTCTACCTGGATGGCCCTGATGGATATTCATCAATTGGCATGATCGCGATGAATTCGCACTCAGCAAAAGATAAGGCTGGGTAGACAGCAAGAAGGCGGCGAAGTGATGGTGCGGGCAGTATTAAGAGTAGGAGGCAAAGCAGACATCGTATTCCTTCAGGGCACTATGAACTCCATAAAACATCAGGAATTAATGTATGATCTCTTAACTCCATTTGGACCTCTTTTATGCTGTCCGAATTGGAAGTCCCAACAGGATAATGCCAGTGTACATGCATCAATGTCCACCAAGGAGTGGTTTGAATGGTTGATGTCATTCCATGGCCCTCGCGTTCTCCAGACCTGAATCCAGTTGAAAATGTGTGGGGTTTTATGGCAAAGGCTGCATATTGGCGCAACAAGCAATATTATCGTGTGAATGATCTCCAAATAACAATTTCGAATTCCTGAGAAAATATAAACTTAGCTGTTTTAAGAAAACTACTTCAAACAATGCCTGACAGAATGATACATATTACTGAAAAGCAAGGAGAACCGACTTGCTATTAATTTCTGATTTCCTGAAATTTTCCACATTGAATTTATGTTTCTTTACAGGTTGTAAATGATTATTTTTTTCACGAACAAAATTGTTCACCATTTTCAAAAGTTGTAATTGGTATATATATAATCACCGTTGGTATATTATTTGCATAAATTTATATCAAAAGCAATTATTGCAATCCTAAGTTACTTGTGATTTATAGGTGAGTTTATAATTTATTTACATAGTGTATTTTCGAGCTCATCAGGTGTAGAAAACTCCTGAAATTAAAATGCTTTTTAATTTCAGGATTTTGTATTGAAAGTTTTTGATAGACATTTGGTAACTCAATCTAAGAGCATTTTGCCAAAATTCTTCATTTCTAGTCTTCCGACAATTCATTTTGCTAAGTTTCTGCTTCGAAAGGACTGTTGCAGATAATCTTCTCCACTTCTTAAAATCTCATTTTTGTTTGACACACAACCGTAAAGCATTGCTAATTTTCGTGCAGTTACACAATTTTTACTATTCTGGATAACTTTAATTTTCTCCTTTGGACTTAAAAATTTTCGTGAAGAACTCATCGTGATTATAAACTAGCGATCAAAGTACGATGTTAGGTAAAAGGCACTACTCAATGGTAGCAACGAATAAAGAACCGGAACTGTCAAAAACCAATTTCTAGTACACATTGGTTGTTTACGCATTAAGAAATATTGTGATGGCCGGTCACAAATAGCATCACAGTACGCACAAAAAGGTGCGTACCTATAATGCTACAAAATGAACTTGTGATTCGATGGAGTACCTTGAGAGAAAGTACTGTCAAGTAAATTTTACTTTGCATTGTTGACACTGTGGGTTGCAGATATATTTCAAGAATTTGAATATTTTTTTTTCCTCATTGCCTACTGGGTGGTCGTTTTTCGGAATTCGTTGTTTGGAGGTTAACACTAACGTTAATGTTATGGTACGTGTTCGGTTCCATTGATATGTGGCCGGCCTTAGAATCACAGGTGTACGCATACAGTTCATAAGGGGGGGGTTACAGAGCTGCAAATAACATATTCCTATGTTAAATGCGAAAATTTTCATTACAAATGGGGGAGGGGTCACAACCATTATCAACACCCCTGCCTACGCCATAACTTAGTGGGTGACCGTGACAGGAGGTTTTATTGTATTTCGTTATGTAAACCAACGGCCTGTAAATTAACTATTAAAGAAAGTTATCATATTAATAAACTTCGCTATGTTTTAAATTGTTGTATAAAACATAAAACATTTCGTTAAAGAAATTCGTATTGACAGCAGTGTTCAAACATGTAGAATTTCACAGTCATGCTCTCATAGCCCAATGGTTACTGTTACGTTCCTTTGATTCACTGGACCTGGTCCGACTCCAAGTGGGCCTGGACGTTTATTAAATACCGCAGTTCGAAGGTTACGTCAAGCTGTTGATCCCACCCGAATTACCTGTCGAACGTGAAAATACAAATATAAGCCTGCAGAATGGCATTGGGATAACACGTTGATCTACTGTACAAAAAAAGAGGGTTTTATTCCCTCTGGTACTGGGCCTATGATTTTTTTTTACTAAGGTTTGGTTATCTAAGCTATCAGAAATCTCTCAGAAAATAAAGTCCCGGCGCTGGATAACCTGGGTAGTCCTCAGGCAAGGGGTGGGCAGGTTGCATCGTCAGAGTAATAAATATTGCATTTTCCTTCCGCGAACCAGATTACACTCACCCAAATTGTGGAAGTTTAGTTTACCACCTAAATATTAATGAAAATTAATAATTAGTAATTTAAGAAGATAGAAATTAATCAATTCAGAGAATAAAAAAAAACTCTTGGTCCAGGAGGGATTCATTACAATGAGCTTTATTCTAAAATTACTCCGGGTGTCACAGGTTGCGAACCCTTACCTTAGGCCAGGGGTCTTCAGCCCGCGGGCCACAAGCAACCCGTTGGCTCATGAAAAAATACAAATTGTCTCTCATAAATATACACTCCTTGCTCCCTGTGAAACTTAAGTCTATGTATTTTATTCTGTTCACATTTTGTAATAAATATTTTAAAATGCTAGAGAACTAAAGACGCGCTCTTCCCTCAATCGCATTTTACCTTTTCTTGCGTATATCGATATTAAATGTAATTTTATTGATTTGTAGTGCAACAGTGATTTTAAAATAAAATTCAACTTACCACTCATTGAATTCTATTCTAAATATATCGATATGAACATCTTCCCCACTATCTGACTGCATGCTCTGAAAACGATATCACTATTCGGGAGCACTTAAACATCTGCGAACAGCTCTTTTTATGAATAAAAATATGAAGAAAGTTAGTAAACTCAAAAGTTGGGACCAGAATAACTGACGTCCACCTTGTAAGCATTCTTAGGATTGCAATATCAAAAATAAGACCTGACAGGATTGTTAAAAATACGCAGTGACAAAAATCTCGCTAAAAGGTTTGATTTCGCTTTACATATTAATAACTAAAAGTATTGTAAATGTTTTTTGCTTCCATACATATTTTACATTGTAATATATATATGTATATTCAGTTCCAGGGGCGGGTCCAGAAGATATTTTCGAGGGTGGGTGGGGGGCAAACCAATATAGAGATCTAAAAAACAAACGGCAACAAAAGCCCTACCCACCCCCAGGATCTGCCTTTGTTCAGTCTTAATATTGCCGGTACAGTTGTGCGGCCAATAAACCAACAAGAATAAGCAAAATTGGCCCTTGGACTGAAAAAGGTTGAAGACCCCTGCCTTAGGCCATGAAACGCAAACAAACCGAATCAAATACAATAATTCATAAGGCAATACTGAAATTTTTATTTAGACATTTCGTATCATATAAGAAATAAGTAAATAAGATTTTTGCTTTTACATAAGGAATGTTGAATTGACTAAATTTTATATCTCAAACAAATTGTTAGAATGTAAATAAAAGTAATATATTTGCTAATGATTGCTTTCCGTTTTTACTCTTTTCACGGAATTCGTTTGCAAAAGTTTTGGAAATAAAATTCTAAAATATGATAAATGAATTTACAGACAGACGCACTTAATAAGTAAAAGTGTTCTCAAAATGTTAGGATATTTGAGAATGTTTTTTTACCTCGTAAATAGGTGCTGAAAATTTTTATTTTATCTAGGAAATATTGATTGAAAAATTGCTTTCAATTCCTACAGATACACTGAAAGCTGTATATGGCAATAGTGTCTGTAATGCTATTTTCCGTTTTCCCGATAGGTACAGTACCGAGTTCAACCTTATCGTTATAGTCAGTGTACTAAAGACAACTTTCCCCAATCCCTAGAACAAGGGTCGGTAAATGTTTAAAGGTGCTGTGCCAAAGTAATAAAGTGACAGCCTGCTCTCACCCAAATCGTGGAAGTTTAGGTTACTAACTGTTAATGAAAATTAATAGATTAGTTAATTAAGGGAATGAAGATTAATAATTAGCAATTGAAGAGGATGCAAATTAATAATTAATCAATTGCGAGAATAGAAAAGCTTGTGCATCGTTTGGTGCAACGCGACCTTTGTTTTCCTGTTATTACCATAAAGTGTAATCTTCCTGTACTGGAGCAGAGAGTTCTGATCTTGTGCGCCAATTAGTTGAGCCCTCGATTGTTGACTTTTATGGGCCATATCAATCAAGTATAAGTAGCTGAGGATTGATTTAATGTTATAGGCTTTTCATTACTCAAATTTTGATAACCTTGACCTAATATTACAGACAATCAGTAAATTTGGTTGCACCGATTCATGAATTTCAGCTGAAAAATAAAATTCAGTACAAGAGAAAATTTTGTTTCTATCAACCTCCCCTTTATTACCAAAAATTCTCTCCCTTTCTTAAATCCTGCTTTGGTGTATGGGTCCTCACAAATTGTGTCTAAAGGAGTTACCGACTATTTGGTAATGACTAGGCTACACAATTCACATTCATTTCGAGGGTATTGGACAGAGGCATTCATTCAACGATCAATAATGTCCTCCAGGTTCTCAATTGGAGCTGGATTTGGGGATCATGGTGGCCAAGAAACATCTGGGTACCTTGAAGAGACTGTCTAGTAATGTTAGAGCTTACAGTTAAGAATTTCGTGCTGGCAAACAGCATTTGGTATACTTTAATGATACGATAATAAAGCGGTCCGCAGTACTTTATCGATGGGTAGTTATCGTGGGCTCTATGTATGCTAGAAATAATCGTCTGTTGAAGTTGAGGACACCTCAGGCCATAACTGTACGCTGACGAGCCGCGTGACACTCATGAATGACAGCAGGATCAGCCCGGTGGCCATGTCGTCTTCAGATTCTCAATCGGCGCTCAGACAAGCAAGACTTGTCGCTGAAGACGACATGGTTTAATTCGTTACGCTCTGGTACGCATCACTGCAATCTTTCACAACGATAGACCTGGGTGAAGGACAGTCTTCGTAAGGAATGGCAGGACTGCAAATCTGCTTCATCCGATCTACGAGTAAGAGTCCGTGTCGATGTTGGATCACCCAGACTCCCCCGAAGATTTCGGTGAATGTCGACAGTTATAAATGGTAGGAGTGTCACAGCGTGGCGATCAATGCTTTCTGATGTTCCTCTGCGTGCTCCAGTCCCCCTACGATGATACACATTTTCTTTTCTTACCACTACTATCCCCAAATTCGAACGCATACCTAGCGTTGCTTATCGGCCGCTATGCGATGTAGAAGCCAACTAGTTGCACATAAGCCTATAAGGAAACCATGTTTGACAAAAGAATCTCTTTTAAAATTTATTCTGGTACAGATATCAATAAGGAGAACTTGTGTGGCTGTGGGAAAATCGAAAGTTAGCTTAACAGGCTGACTTCCTTCTACTGTCTTGTTTTTCTATCATGTATTTTCGATTTAGAAATGCAGCAACATTTTCGCAGCTCATCTGCTTACATTAAGCCCGAAATTTTCATAGCAATGAGAGAAAAATCTTCATAGTGCATAATCTGTCCTGTCAAGAAGCACATTTAGAACGCAGTAAGTTCTTCAAATGAATCCTACCTTTTTTACTCCACGATAGCTCATTTATGTGACAAGAGTTCTACGAATTTAAAAATTGCAACCATCAGTGTAGAAAGGGCTGCGATATTTTGTGAGAAATTATCTTTATCGCAAAAAACCGAACTCCTAATGGTGTGATTCAACTCACATCGCTTAAAAAAAAAGCAAGCTATGAGGATCTAAAGACCGATCATTGGTTAAAAGAGCAAACATAAAATATTCGGTGAGACAGGAAAGGCCTTTAGTCCACGACTCATACCGCATTTCTGTCTCAACAACTTTTCATCTAAGTGGATTTTTTTTTTAAACTCCCATTTACTGGATGACTGAATTTTAAAACATTTGTCAAATAAAAGAAGAAAAAAACACATGATGTTTTCGACGCAATGTATTTTATTTGGATGCTAGATTATATGTAAGACAAATGCATTTCCTCTTTAAAGAAAGAAACTCCGATGTTTATATTACATATATTGTACTTCAATTTATTGACAGAGAGTGTAAAAATAGCAAATTACAAGTACTTTTTACTGATGGGCTGTCAAAGTAGGTTATTATAACAAACGTCAAGGGATCGGAAAATTATAACCGTTTATATCAATCAGCAATGCCATTTTTCTATAAAAGTTAAGATGCATAATTTATAAATCAACATACCTAAGCATTGTTCTTCAGTTTTTAAATAAGAAATATGTAATTACTAATTACTTATAATATTTAATAACTAATAGTAATTTACAGCGCTTAACTGGGACAAAATTTAAGATTGCAATTAATTTGTACATACGTAATATGTTACAAATACACAATTACCATATGTTACAGTCCCAAAAAAAAAAATTCAAAAAACAATTTAATACTACAATGTGATCTCATCTTTACATATAGCACCACAGGACATTAGATACATATCACTTAACGTTTACCGTCGCTGTGGTAACGTAGCACTATCACGAACGTTACCACACTGCGCTGCGTTACCACACCAAAGATATTCTATATAGTACGTACATATTTTATTTTAGAATTCATTTTTTTTCAAAGATTATATTAGTTTTTTACATGTCATCATCAACCATTTTCAATCTACTGCAAGATGGAGGTCTCTCTGTTATCACACTCACAAATAGCACGGTGAAAGAAATACAGAGGAAGCGGCCTTAAGTTTACCACGCAAGCTGGATCTACAGTTTTACGAAGAATCCGGACTTCGGTCACCACAGCCAAAGTTCTGCGTTTTAGGCGGGTCCGTTTTGTCACTCCTTATGGAATGACCGCCACCGATGCTGCATCACAGCGGCGTTCGGTAAAGTGCCGGTATTCTTGGCAGAGGACGCCTGTGGGCCTTTATTACATGTATTATATATTACGTTTGTAGTACTGAAAAAATATTTATTGTTTAATTTTATGTGAAATTTGCCTATTTGGGGAAGCCGCTTAATTGAGTCAAAATGCCCCAGTCCCAATGTGTCCCGATTAAGTGGAATCGATTGTATTATAATATATATATATATATATATGTATGTGTGTGTATGTATACATCATCATATTCAACCATTATCTATCCACTGTGGATGAAGGTCTCTCCAAATGCTTTCCACCCAAATGCAGTCTATCCTGAGCAATTCGCTTCCACGTCACCCCAACCTGTTTTCTTATTTCATCCACCCATCTAGTTTGAGAACGTTTTCTAGGTCTTCGATGGTCTCTTGGAATCAAGGTGAGAATTTTAGTTGTCCATTGTTGTTCAGTTCTTACAATATGCCCAGCCCATCGCCATTTCAGCCTTTTTACTTTAACAATGATGTCCTCTACTCTAGTTTGCTCTCTCACCCAAGTGTTTCTTTTTCGATCTCTCCTAGTTATTCCAAGCATGCACCTCTCCATGCTCCTTTGGGTTGTCTGTAACTTTCGTATTGCTCCAACTGTTAGACTCCATGTCTCTGATTCATAAGAGAGGACTGGCAATACACACTGGTTGAAGACCTTTCTTTTAAAACACAAAGGTAAATTTCTTTTCAAGATAAAATTGCTTCTTCCGAACGCACTCCAGCCAAGTTTAATACGTCTGTTGATCTGTTGAGTTCTTTCATAATTTTGCTTTTCATTGAAATCATCTGGCTAAGGTAAATATATGAATCAGCAATTTCTAGCTCGATGTTCTCAACTTGTATTTTTGTTTTCTCTACGAAATTATTGAACGTAATTTTAGTTTTGTGTAGTTTCATCTTGAGTCCAACTTCTCTATTTCTGGTTGAAAGCTCCTGTACCATGTCATGGAGTACTGATGGTTTCGTCGAAAAAATAACAATGTCATCAGCAAACCGCAGATGATTTAAATATCCACCGTTTATTTTTATTTCCTTGTTATTCTAATTTCTCAACTGAAAAATTATCTGTAAAGCTGAAGTAAAAAGTTTTGGAGAAATGGCATCTCCCTTCCTCACACCTTTACCAATTTTAATAGTTTTAGTATCTTTATGTAACCGAAATTTTGCACTTGCATTTTTATACCATCATTTTACCATGCTGGATAGAAAGGTTGGTGAATTAGCCCACCCCTTCCTCAGTTCTATCCGTGCAGCAAATATTAATTTGCCACATAATTCTATTTAATTTTTCCACAATGCCTGCACACCCAAAAACCATGGCCCCTAGTCTCCAAGTGTGGGAGTGCTCCTGATCAGGGCAATGGTTAGCGTGGCATGAAAGCATGGGGGTGCTAAGAATCACTGGAATGGCCCAGGCTGCCGTTCGTTATTGACCTTGGCTACGTATAATGAACGATTCCTTGCTTCTAAAGCAAAACTTCAGAAATTAGAAGAAAAACTTAAAAAGATTAAATGATACGTCGTAGGATTCAGTAAGGTCAGAAGAAAAGGTGAAGAGTTGAAGAACTTAAAAGTGATTTTTTTTTATTATTATAGAGGAACGGAAACTGGAAGAACAAGTGGTGTTAGCTTCTTAATCAACGAAAGAATTAAAGGCTACCTTCTTGAAGTTGGTCGCCTCAGATCGAGCAGCGACAGTCGTTGTTCAACAAGCGCAGCGATACCAACTTCAAATAGTACAGGTATATGCACCAACATCAAGCCATACCGATGAGGAGGTTGAGGAATTTTATGAAGAAATCAAACAGCTACATACCAAGGGGAAACAACACATCAAGCTCATCAGGGGGATTTTAATGCAAGAATTGGACAACGGGAACAAGCAGAGACATCGGTTTTGTAAATACGGATACAGGAAAAGGAATGAACGTGGCGATCAACTCATCGAATTTGCAGAAGCTGAAAACCTTAGCATCATGAATTCATTTTTTAAGAAGAAACCGCAAAGAAAATGGACATGGAAACACCCCAATGGAGGAACTAACGAAATTGACTATATCCTGGCAAACAAGAAATCAGTTATTGAAAATTGCAGCATACTGAATAGATTTAATACTGTAAGTGATCATCAAATTGTGAGATGTAAAGTGCGCTTAAATACTAAATTGTAAAAACAGAAGCTCATTAAAAAACAAGTATGAAAGGGGGTGAATTTAAAGAAACTGAAAGAAAGTACAGAAATATTCAAGTTGGAATTAAAAAATAGCTTTTCTTCATTGGAAGGACTTAATGAAGAAGTTGATATCTCAGAAGCAAATAAAAACATTGTTAAGACAATAATTGAAACTGCTGAGGAAATTGGTGTGACGTGTAAAAAGCACAATAGCAAATTATCTGAGAAGACGAAACAGCTCATGAAAAGGCGAAGAGATATGAAGGTGGACAATCAAAATACCAATCCCTGGATTGAGTATGTAGAACTTTGTAAAACTTTACGCAAAAACATGAAAGAAGACATAAGAAAATTCAACTGTGAGTTAGTAAGGAAAGCCATTGAAAACAACAAGAGCCTTAAAATTGTTAAAGGAATTTGTCTGTTGGGAAGAAACAACATATCATTGCATTAAAAGGAGAGGATT
>QLNU02014802.1:3305654-3321723 GCA_006491805.2 Dysdera silvatica | reverse complement strand
TCTGAAATGACGTCCTCCCCTCTGCTGTAATGAACTAGCCCGTTTGTGACGTCAGCTCCCGTGAATTCTAAAGGTACCATCGGTCAACTTTCTACGAATCAATTGTACCTTCAGTTTTTTGCGCTCCTTGGAAAGGACTTGATATTTAATGAATGAAATCAGCCAAAATACAACATGGACTATAAATTTGCATATGACTAACCATTTCTGATATCCACGCTATGAGCTCGAACTAGAGCTTTTTTAGTAGAAGAAAAAAAGCGATCGCTCAGACCCGGTGTGGAACCGGATATCCAATGTACGACCCGTTTTACCTCTATCCTATAGGCCATCAGGTTAGGGACGATGCTCTCCTTCCTCGTATTTAAGATAGTATAGGATATTATTACCCTTCGCAGAGTTAACACAGTTACCAAACTGGTCAACACACACAGTGTATCTCAAAAGTTTAATCACAACAGTTATTTAGCTTTTAAAGGAAATTACAACGTAAACAAATTATTATATACGTCCATCTTATTATACACATTTTTGTTATGTTACTTTCAATCGTGAACTTTTATAACTTACATAAAATCAGGGTTATGGATATGATTTACAGGTCCATGGGCCGTTTAGCCGAATCGTCTCCTTCCCACCCCTAACAATTTTTCAAGAACTGAAAGCTAACGCATTGTCAAGCTCACAATTACTTTTTACCTCCTCTCTTTTTACACAATTCAATTTTTTGATTGAATTTCTTAAAAAGAAGTGTTCAAGTATTACGTAAGCACCTTTGGGGGGAAGGGGGTTATGTTGTACTTATTTTCCTATGTTAGCCAATGTTAATTTTTGCTTACCGTGGGGTGGGCATAAAATGGCCAAAATATTGCTTATGTAATACTTGAATTCTCCCAAATATTCATTAAAAAATATTTATTTCTACATGTGACTCACTTTATCGATATAAATGTATTGTTATACAATAATTTTTTTTTGCCACCCACGCATATGTACAGTGGGGGGCGTAAGTATGTTTACATTGCAATGTTGACACTTCTCACCCGTATAACAAAAAAAAAACAAAAAACTATAACAGTAGAATTTTTCAAATTTAATGGAATAAGTATAAATCATGTTCCTTTATTTCTTGAAAGTTACGGACTTGTAACACAAATTGGTTTTATGTATTTAAACAACATTTGAACCCTCTCCAGAATATGAAGAGCAAAATTAAGTTTACAAATAAATAAAACATCAAAAGAAGTAAAAATCTAGTACTTGGTAGGGCCTCCCTTGGCCCGAATGACTTCACAGAGCCGTTGAGGCATGCCGTGGACCAAGTTAGTCATAATATTTGGTGGGATGCTGCTCCAAGCTTCCTGCAATGCAGTCTTGAATGCAAAGATGTTTGTGCGACATGATAATGGCACACGGTTGTCTAAAATCCCCCAAAGATGCTCAATGGGGGTCCAAATCAGATAATCAAGATTGCCATTCGAGAACCTTTATCTTCTTGGAGGCAAAATAAACAACTAAAATACGAGATTTATGTTTGGGGTCATTGTCTTGTTGGAAAGACCAACCCCTTTTCAATCCCAACTTCACCTTGGATAGAGTTAAATTTGATTCCAAAATCTCCTTATACTTGTGGGAGTTCATAAGGCCATCAATGAATACCAAATTTCCCGTTGCATTATTGGTAAAACAACCCCAAACCATAACTGATGATGGGTGTTTGATTGTTGGCTGCAAATTCTTGACATTAAACGCTGTTCCATCTTTTCTAAACACTATTTTCTTCTGTTGTTTTAAAGGTTCAAACTTGCTTTCATCGATACTGTAAGCTTGGGGTCTGCTAAATAGACCACTACGTCTCCCTTTGAATGGGGGGGGGGGTGAATTCCCGGCGAACGAAGCTTACTTGAAACGGCTATCTCTGTCGGCGAAGACAGGTGATCTAAAGGGAAATACTATAATGCGAAGTTCTACCTCATTTACTGACATAACTTAACTATCTTAACAAATGTCACGGGACTGCAAATAAGTACTAGGAGGTAGGTAACACACATAAAATATTTATTAATAGCTAAATATAACATGACACAAGTAGCAAGCATGAAAAATTATATGCTAACTATGATAATGATAATGATATGTAAATGATATGAACTATGCTAACTTCGTCTGAGGCTTAACTATGGCGCGGCTAAACATGCTGACGTCTATTAAAGAGCTCATCTGAAGTGTGCTTACATTAGTTTCCTCTCTAAATTGCTGACCTTTCGACACTTTTCTTTATTCTAACAATTTGACTATGGACGTAGCCTATCTTGGGTATTACACACATATCATAAAACAATCAATTATAACTGCATTATTGGAGTTCATTTTAGTTTTGGAACACATATTGCAATCCATAGCAATCATTACGAAATACATTATCAACAGCAATAATATCCAATAATTAAACTGTCATGTGACTATCATTAATTAGATTACGTATCTAACTCTATATGTCTAATCTGACTCTTAGGGGAAGATTGCCGGAATTGACGAGATATGATCAAAAAATATTATTCCCTTACCCCGCTCTCACGAAGAATTCGCTTCGACATCTCAGAAGTTTGCTATAGCTGTAGGAGAGGCATATCAATTGGGTCGACATCACTGGCGGAGAACGTACGTGGTCCAAGGGAGCTATTCACCTCACTTTTAAAATATTGCTTTACCATCTTTGGGTCCCATCTGGTACTGATCTCATACTGATCTGATTATTCTCGTCTTATACTGACTCTAATCTCATGCTCTTCTGCCCTGAAAATGATTAAACTTTTTAAAACTTCAAAGTAAGAATGGCGTTTGGACCTGTGATTGGTTATTGGCTTAACCTATCATTGAGGTGTCCGTGTCTTGTGGTTTTAATGCAGGGAGGTCCAGATCTCCCCTGCGGCGGTCGCTTCCGAAGAAAGGCAAGAATTTCTGCTGACATTTACGAGTTTTCTTCAATTAATGTAAACGACTTTTATGGATAGAGATTCTATATACGGACCTTTTGAAGATTCCAATTAGCAGGGTTTGTATTGTGCAGACGCAACCCTAAAGAGACGGCATGTCCAGGCGCGGTGATCAAAACCAGGGCAGTCTTTATGCGTCTGTTCTTTACTTACGCCATAAAATCTTGGACTATTCTAGAGATTTTTAGATTGTACAAAAGGATGAGAGCTATTGCAGGAAGGCTATTGTACATGAGAACATCTTCTTGCCGCCGTTGCATTATAAGGGAAAGTGAGTGCTTCCTTTTATGGCTTAACGTACAAATTTAAGGGGAAAATATATGAATTACAACAAAACTTTGTTACAGGGCGATCTTCCTGTAACACACCACATCACATTTTCCTAAAACTTGTGTGGCTTATCAGCATGTTGAATTGCAAATTTTGAACTCCTTTGTTTATTTTTGGAAGAGATATAAGGTTTCTTACGTGAAATTCTTTCTTTATATCCCACCTTGTTTAACACCCTTGAAATTTGTCTCCGTGATATTGTCTTTTTGAATTGATCTTGAAATGTTTCTTGAATTTCCCTTCTTGATGTAAATGGATTTTTGTTTATGATTCTCATAATCGTCTTGCGCTCCCTTTCTGTGAACTTTGGTTTTCGACCTGTCCTTTGGGTGCTTACAACGTGTCCATTGGTTTCATATCTTTTCACTATTTTCTGAGCTCCCATTGCACTTATTTCATACTTTTCTCCTAACTGTCTGTAGGATAATTTGCTATCCAATCTGTTTTTAGTTAAGGCTGTTCTTTCAATCACCGATAGTTCCCGTGTTTTCACCATTTTCACTCTACCCTTTATCAGCCCATGACTCACACGTTCTCATGAATCGTTGATTATGCAAATTAGATTATATGCAAATTATATGACACAGAAATTTTCTTTTAATTTTACTTTTTTTGATGTTTTATTTATTTGTAAACTTAATTTTGTCCTTCATATTCTGGAGGGAGTTCAAATTTTGTTTAAATATATGAAACCAATTTGTGTTACAAGTTTGTAATTTTCAAGAAATAAAGACATATGTTTGTACTTATTCCATTAAATTTGAAAAATTCTACTGTTAATATTTTTTTTTTTGTTATACAAGTGAGAAGTGTCAACATTCCAGTGTAAATATACTTTCCCCCCACTGTAGCTCAAACTAGAGCTTTTTTTTATATTTGGAGAAAAAGAGACGCCTTCCCCATCCTGGATTCAAACCAGGGTCCCTCCGTTTAGCCCGGAGTGTCTTAGACCGCTAGACGAACGAGGACAGGAAACAACGCTTTCTTTCTCCGTATATAAGGATGTATGATGTTCTAAAAACTCACAAAAATCTCGCCCCGGAGGCTTTTCTGTGTTGACCATTATTTGGCAATTGTGTTATCCCTGTGAAGGGTAATAATATCTTACATAAATGCATTGATATATAAATGCAGCTAGATCCTATCGAAGTCTATTTAAATGAACGGAAATTGAATAATATTGTGTTTTAAACCATTAATCACTTCTCAAGTTAATTAATTTCAAAAACAACTTAAAAATTGTTTGTTTTTATTTGACACGTTGCACTTCTAGATGAAGTGTGTGTAAAAAATCATCTATTAGCCAAAAATGAAGCATATACTTAGAAATTATCATTACAATTTTAATTAATAAATCATGTTGAGCCAAAAAGCACTGCACATATCACGTACAGGTAAAACTAATAAGTAGTTAAAAACGGACGGTGACTGTACCCAAAGATGACGTGGGGAGTAGCCAGCCCGGGGCCCGGATGAAGTCGGGGCCCCGGGTGAATGAAGTAAGGAGCCCCCGCTGTATCAAGCCTATCCTGATTTGAATGTGTTAGGGCGAAATTTGAAAATCATCTTTTTAAAATAAATAACTAATTAAATCTAAACACCCAGGAGCAGATAAATAGATAATTAAAAGGAAAGAAAGCATTCTCTCTCTCTCTCACTGTATATAAATATCATATACTTAGATGTTGTAAATGGTTTTTTTTTTGTTTTTTTTTTCGATATTCTGTCGACTGTTATTTAATTTTTTCAGATGGAGTTGTACCTCCAGTTATTTGTACACTGCGTCTACATTTATCAATTATAATGTCAGAGTAATTAACATTCAAGAGGCGACACCTTCGTCCAAAGAAACCTTCATCATGGGCAGCAGCCACACCAAAAGACCAAGAAGAGCCAAGATGGGCATAATAACAAGCAAACAGGTTTCCTGTGCAGGACATGCATCCGGATAAAATAGAAATACTTTGTAAATATTTTTCAAGAACTTTAAATTTAATTATTTTTATGTGTCTAACGAAAATGTTTGTTAAAAATGCCTATTGAATTAACAAAGGCGTTAATTTTAAATTAATTTGATTTTTTGATTTTTACTAGTGAAAACATTATCCTTGAAAACGTCTGCATATAAATAAGGCACTTATAATTAAATTCCTTTTCTTTTTAAACGCAGGACCCCTTAACATACAAATCCACCTTTTTGTTTTTTTCCTACCTATCATATTTAATTTTTTAAACCCATTTTTAACTTGCAAACAAAATAATTTTGGCCAATCAGTGTACCTAAAAACTGCTATTTCGCTCCCTACAATATGGCTAATATCCATCAGCAACCGAAACCTATAAAAACTTAAGTTTAGACGAATTCTTAGTCGAAATTAAACATAGCAGCAAGAATTAGCAAACGCATGAACACGTGCAAAAATGAGGTCAACTCACGGCAGTGCCCTGTTCCAGACTGCCATAGTCGGCCGCCAATTTCAACATGGGCGAAATTTGCGCAAAAGTTTAACATGGGCCAAATGAAGGTTGGCATTTTTTTCGGCAAAGGACTCTGGCAGTCCTTGGACCAGCAAATCATCAAGATGGCGTCTCCTTAAAAAGAGGTGTGAAGACCTGAGAAAAGACAGAGAGAGTACAACCAGAAGGTGAATGAGATGTCTTTAAGACAAGAGGAATGATTACCCCAACCTACGCCGAAACACTAGTGATGTAACATGTAAGTTAAAGTTATCTTTCTTTCTCTTCTATTAATCGATAATTATAAGTGCCTCCTCCTTCATTAAACTTATAATGAAATGTATAAATTTTCTGGTGGTTTATATACCCCAGTATAATTTTCATTATAAAATAAGTAATTGAATTTTTTCGTAATTTAAAGTTCACTAATGTTTTCAATGGTAAATAAAATTACTTATACAAGGTTTAAACACCTTAAAGGATATGTCAAGTGAAAAGTTGGTTGTATTCTAGAAATTTGTTAATAGCACCAAATGCTTATATAAATGGCACTGTTAAATTCTAAAGGAATTAGAAATGTGGTTATGACATTATCGTGTTTATAATATAAAATAAAAGGCAGTAATTATTGAATAATTGTTTCATGTCTGTTTTAAAGAACCTGAGGTTATTTAACATAAATTATACTTAAATTTCGTTTAAAAAACGAATTATTGAATATCCTACTTCTTTTAGGTAAAAATCAAGCAATGTTTATTAACTTCTATTAATAGCCAATTTACCAATTTATTTTCGGGGTAAACTAACTTAATATTTAATGTTATGGAAATTGTGTTTTAATGTTCTCAAATAGTAAAAATTAAATCAATAAGTAAACTAACTAAAAATTTAACCAAACTAATTATAAAATCCTTTTACTTCAAAATTAATTTTTTATTCTAAATTCTAAATCATAAATTCTAAATAAATTAATTTAAAACATAAATTTCAATCTTTTTCACCATAACAAATAAAAGCTGCTTATAATCGACAATGGTGTTAAAGATTTCTGTTCTGGGACAGAGAATTTTAGAAGCTTAGGAAGTGTTCAAGTATTACGTAAGCGCTTGGGGGTTGGGTGCCGTTTTGCTTATTTTCCTATGTTAGCCAATGTTAATTTTTGCTTACTAGGGAAGGGGTTTGAAATGGCCAAAAGAAAAAGGAAAACGAAAAAATTTTGTGCCGGGCCCCTTGGAATCCCGTGCCCCTGGTCATTTACCCCTTTGCCCCGCTCTGTGCACGGCCTTACATGAAATCATGTGGCCATAATCTGGGGCTACGAGCTTAATGAAAATATTGGGTAGGGCCCAGAGTGGAATGTCCCGAGTGTGAGTAAATCAGAAACTGGAAAAATAATAACAACTATGCATAGACGTACGCAGAAATTTCACAATGGGGGAAGTACAGACTTACAATGGAGAGGGTTACAGAGTGACAGCCATAGGAATAGAGTCCTATGGCCCCGTGGGGTCCGAGCCCTCCCTCAATAATTTGAAACAAATTGCAATTTTACTTATACCATAATGCATAAATGTGCATAATATATGAATTATGGAATAAGTAAAATTGCAATTATACCATAATACGTAAATGTACATGATACATGTGTTTTTAACCCCTTCCTTAATAATTTAAAAATCGCTACGTTGATTGCTGCAACTCCATATATTCATATGTATATAGCATTTTTTTTTATCGCAATGGGAGGTTACAACTCTCCCTGCATACGCCAGTGCAATTATGTTTTGTCTTTTACCCTCATACTCTATATTTATTTATTACCCAATTGTGGTAGAGGACTCACTGGAGAATCCAGCGAGGGGCGGAGGGGGCGATTGCCCCCCCCTAGGGTTAAATAGGAAAAAAAATTAAAGACGATGAAGAATATTTTATGTGTTGTTTGTTACTACTGTAATAAACTAAAATCTTACACCAAAGTCTCCAAGCCTTGGAGAAATGCGATCAAGACGTTTTTCCACGAATCTATAAGCTACTTGCCTTTCAAACTGCATTTTCAGTAAGTCTTGCTTCAGCAGAACGTAGTTTTTTATCCTTGAAGCGCCGTCAAACTTGGCTTCGAACGCGGATGACAGAAGAGACTTTTAATACACATCCACAGAGACATTCATATTGATGTAAATAAAGTGATTGACAAATTTTCAAAGAAACCAAGATGGCTCGACTTTGCACTATAAACTTCAAGTTTTTTAAAAAGTTGCTTGTTATAAAAAAAGTAAAATAATTACGATGTTTTTGTAGTTTAAATTTAAACTTGTTCTATTAATTACATTGTAAATTATCGTTTTTGGTTATTGTATATGTCTCCTTTACTAGGTTATCCTTCTGTCATACTTGACTATAATCTACCCTAAACCATATAGTTTAATTAAAGAAAAGCCCAGCTTTAATTCATTGTCGTAAATTAAATATTTTGGTGAGTATAAAGCAGGGTTGTCCAACCTTTTTGGGTAGCGGGCCACTTAAAGAATTTTCACGGATCTTGCGAGCCAGCGGTTTCTTAAAAAAAAAAATTGAAAAAAAATAACTTACACTTAACAGCCTCCCTTTAGAGTTTCTTCCAGTTATTTGTTTGTGCACTTGCGATATAGAAAGGGGTCATCTATGCTGTCCCAACGATTTTCCTTATTTCTGGGAAGAAAAAAAATCTAAAATTTTTGTTTGGGAAACTTTTTTTATTTCAAACAGTTGTAGGCTGGCCGGACTATGGCCCTCGGGCGGTATGTTGGACAACTAAGTTATAAAGGAAGGCTAGTAATATAACAACATTTACCTAAACTATTTAATAGTCCAAAACTAAAAATTTTCGCGGTGAGGGACCAACGAAACCACTTCCCCTCCCCGTAGTAACATCCTGGAGCGAACTTGAGAGGACATCACTCCCAATAAAAGTAAAATTGGAGGGAGAAGGGAAGTGAATTAATACATTGCAATATTTGTAAAATTGTCATTTATTTTTGGGTCATAATTAGGTGTGGAATCAGTGACGTAGCAATTCAAAAATCATGAGGAGGGCTCAAATAGCTTTAAAGAAGATCATGTGAAGCGGTGTTAAAGAAAATGAGGTGTTTTGATACTCAGTGGGGAGTTTTGATACTCAGTGGGGAGTTTTGAGCCTTACCTTTCCTACGACACTGGCTCGATCCAATGTTTACGTTTGTATCCTGACTAATGATAAAAATACTCCACTTCCATCTGAATCTCGATATCGGTCTACTCGCGCCATCTATTGGGTAAAAAGAACATTAAATATTTAATAAAACTGTTCAGTTAAATTCAGTGGTTTCAAAACTTTTTTCTTCTATAAAAGGCAAAGTCACATACCCTAATGTTACGAAAATAGCATTTACGATTTTTCTTTTTCAAGTGGGGGAGCTACATTTTTTCTGAAGAGGGATAAACCCCTATATCCTTAGTTAAGCAAATATTTACACTTCTCAATTTAATTAATTATTTTTACTAATATATGTTATTTTCCAAGGAGGGCCGACGAAATTGGGGCAGGGCTGTATCCGGGAGGATTCACGTGGAGTCCACGCTGAAAAGGATCTATGTTGTGGGTAGTCCAGGCCCTGCCAAACTAGTTTTGCTAATCGGAAGGCCAGAAAAATTGTTCTCTAAATCCAGATTAATAAGATTTTGTACATTTTTAATGTATAGTTTTTTAATTATACTTCATTAGCCTGACTCGATTATTAAAAAAATAATAATAACAACCAGTAGCTTACGTTAGTTTCTTTTTTCAGCAGTGATCTTGTAAAATAATTAAGTAATAAGTAGATTTAAAAAAATATTTTTAATTAATAATTTTCGGCACCCACGTAGAAAGTAGCTTTAGTTTGAGCTTCTTTCTGCATGGGTATTGAAAATTATTAAGTAAAAATAAATTCCTCCATGAAAACTCACAAAAACTTGCCCCAGTGGCTTTGTGTGTTGACCATTATTTGGCAATTGTGTTATCCCTGTAAAGGGTAATAATATCTTACATCCTTAAAAAATGCGTTCGAATTTCACACTTTTTACATTTATTTCGGGGTTGGTTCAACCCCCCTTCTCCCCCAAAAAGAAAAATATCTCTGCTGGCGCCGCTGATTATTTTGAATGATTATAAAATTTTTGTATTTCAAGTCTTTACGCAGCTTATAATTTAAGAAAAGCTGATAGATTAAAAAAAAGTCTATAATTATTGAACTCGTTTCATTGCGTCTGAAAGAAGAAAAAAAAACGGTTGATATATTTCTGTGTTATGTTTCGTGCTAATTTGTTTTTGGAATAATTAAAAAAAAAATTCTACTGCGTGCGCATGTTTCATTTAGACATTAATAGAATAAACATTAAGAAATCGTCGGTGCTCCTTTACAATACGGTAACTACTTCCGTTTAACGTTTTGACGAGTGTTTCCTTTTCTACATTTTTCTTCTACCCTAATCCTAATTTTCTCCTACTTTTTTTACTATCTTCTTTTTTCTTTCCCGAAATGCAAATACAATTTCGATTTTTTCTATTCCCAATTTAATTTTCCTCAAAATTTATTTTTATATCTTTTTTATTTATTAAGATTTTTTTTTTTTTTTAAACTGAGAAATACTTGTAAATTATGCGAACGAGCCAGATTAACGACGTCAGCAACACCAGTCATAATGAAATGTAGTTTAGCAGAGCTTTTTTTTTTTTCCTTTTTTAAGACCTAGTACTTTCTCGAAGGTTGTAGAACATCGCTGTAGTTATGCCTCAACGAGGAGAGACTTTTCGGAGGCTTTCGACATACAGGTTCGGCAACACACACACACACACACATTTTTGTTTTTCTCAAAGTATTTATTAAAAGCTAAATTTATTATGTTCTGCAAAGATTCTTGTTTATATTCATAACTTATGTATACATAGTATTATTTATTTATTTTTTTTATTAGCATTCTTGCCTTCAATTTTTTTTCCGATTCGAAAATTGATATGGCATACGAAACGTACATTGATTGATATATGGGCAGGAATTCGCTGATTAATTTAAGAATTTCTATTGATCATCTCTTGCGCTTAATAGATGAATTAAATTGGTTGTCGACAGTGGTGAATTTCTACTTTTTTTGGGGGGGATTTGAGCCTCTGGTGTCTGCGATCTGCCAGCATATGTGATATATATTAAAGACTGGGAATCGAACAATTGAATCGAAGCAGGAATGAAGTAGACGGATAGATATATGGAATGTCACTGGATCGGTTTGGCGTTGCGCAGCCCTCCCCCACGCCTTTATTAAAGTGTCACCATTGTAACCCTAGTGGAAATTAACGGCTATTTCTCATCTAGCTCCTGGACTGAAATGAGAATCTCTTCAAACACCCCGTTTCCATCCATTGCTCGCATTTCTCTAATTATACGAATAGACTGTCAATTTGTCTATGTCTATTTTTATGTCTATTTAAACCAATCTTTAAATATACAGCAAAACGGTGATGTAAAGGGAGGGGCATAGGGGCTCAAGCCCCCCATTAGATAAAATATTACGATATTTTCTCAAGGTCGCATTATGTAATCTTCTTTAAAGCCACTTGAGCCCCTATGAGTTTTGAATTGCTATTGTACTGCAGCTGACAGAGGGACGGGGGAACTTTTATCGTCCGAATCAGTTAGGATAGAGTTTTCGTTGATAAATCGAACTTTCTAGATATAATCAAGAGATAATACACTAACTTAGAAGTTTAACACTAGTTATAGTCAAGGGCGGATACAGACTTTCATTTTGGGGGTCAAGGACAGAATTTGCCATGGTCTTGGAATAACACCCTTCATTTATCATGAAAGTTGGAATTTTTTACAGTGAAAAAATATATTTTGGGGGTCATGACCCCCGTGAACACTCCCCTGCGTCCTCCCTTGGTTACAGTGCTAAAATCAAAAGCATGTATTTTTATAACGTGTACTCATTTAATAGGAAAGGTATAGTTCGTTCGCAGAAAGTTGTCCACCAGTCCCGTTAGAGCAGACGTCACAGACGGTTCATTGCAGTAGAGGGTAGAGCGTCTTCCATAACTCGCTTTTCGCGCGGAAAACGAGTTATGGAAGACGCTCTATCTTCTACTGCAATAAAACAAGTCGTCTGTGACGTCAGTGTAACGAAACTGGTGGACAATTTTCCGCGAACGAACTGTATGTTGCTATTTTACAGATATTTTCTTTTCATTTTTGACCTTGAAATAACCTATTTAAACATCTGACAAGATTTAAAATGAAGTTTTTTGTTTAACCCAATTTTCAGACGGAATCATTTTGTAAGAAAAAAAAAATAATATATGGGAAAACAAACCCCGATTAACAGAAAATTTCGGATAATTGAGATGGGTCCTATTGTGTATTTAATATAAGAGAACAACAATATTTCCTTTTATTTAAATATACAGTATGCCAGTAGTTATAATGCGTTTTTTTTATTCAGTACACTACATACGTAAACTTTGTCGTCATTGTTGTTGTTGTTTTCATCATCATCTTCTTCTTCTTTTGTTGTTGCTGTTGTGTGAAAAATTATGATTTGGAAAAGTCCGCAATAATGGTGTAGAAAAGAGGGGAACTCAAGAGGGTGAAGCCCGCCCCCATTAGATATCAAAACATATTACATTCTTCAACGCCGCATCACGTGATTTTCTATAAATTTACTTGATACTTCCCCTCTTCCTGTATTTTTTAATTGCTACGTTACTATACGTAGAATTACATGACTTTACATATTATTAGTGGCGTGCCAAAAGGGGGATCTGTCCGCAGTGGGTGCCACGGAAGAGGTGGGGGGCGGCATTTTCGTACATTAGCTTTAACAAATATAAAATAAAACTTCCATTAACGGACACCTTTGAAGAACGAAAACCTGAGAATAACGAACCTATCTCTGGGACAATGTAGAATGACTCCCATAAAAAACGTATGTTATTTTAACATGCATAATAGTTTTCGGTATTTATTTTACATAAACAAATACTTAAATACATATTTGAATTACACCATATATCTCATGGTTATACTCCGAAGTCTACTATACAATACCTAATAAAAAAAATAACAACACTCTTCATGACCAACTTGTGTTTTAATATTTTAGCAAAGCCAATTTGGGCTCTGAAAGAATGAAAAAACAAATATTTATAATTAATACTTTCTCATATTTCTTCGCAATTTTATCTCTATTTCTGTTTTTTCTTCAATCTCTACTATCCTCTTATATCTCTGCTCTCCACTATCCTATTATCTTTCTATTCCCTACTATTTATTATCCTCTTTATCTCTATTTTCGCTATTTCTTTCAACATATTTCTTCATTTAATGAATATTACAATGAAACTGAAGTCATCGTCCTTTTAGGATGCAAATTTATCAATTACTGAGTCAAGATTAATCATGAGGGCATTGCTGAAATGACGCTCAATGGATATAACGGCTAAGTTATGAAGGCGTTTCCCAGCCATGTTTGCTCGTAGGTGTGTTTTAATACCTGTGAGTCATAGTGGAAAAATTCCGCTCAGCTAAGGCTAAAATAAAGAAATATTTCATATAGCCCTTATATTGATTTACACAGGTTTAACTGCATTCTGAATACATTAACCTAAGCATTTGCACGATCCATGTGAATGTTTATGTTCATGTCTGTACCTTTCTAGAGTATTTTCTTCAGTATAGAAAGAAATAAGCTTAAAAAATGGATTTACGGCAATAGAAATAAAACATTTAACAATAAATGCGTATCAAAGGTTAAACACTGGTAAAATAGCAATGAAAAAGATCACTCAAGCTTTCGGACGCATCAGCAGCAGTCCTTCATCAGGAGTAACCATTATTCCTGAAGAAGGACTGCTGCTGCTGACGCGTCTGAAAGCTTGGGTGATCTTTTTCATTTGCTATTTTACCAGTGTTTAACCTTTCATAAGTAAATTTCTTTCTTGATACCTTGTATCTCATTTCTAAAATAAAGGTGTATATCATACAGTTTGGATAATCATGGTAAGCGGAAAAAATGGGTTGGATAAAATAGACAATGGCAAAATAGTTATGGAAAAAGAAGTATGAGAATGGTCTTTAATTTCCTAATTGAGGAAATGCATAATTATTACATGAAATTACTTAACAGCTGTATCGTCAAAAACATTCCAGCGTCAACTGCATGCGGCCAACATTTACTGTAAAGCAGGGATTGCAAAACCATTGGTTACACCATGCCTTGAAACGACGAAAACGGTGTCGCGAGCATAAAAATTGGACACAACAACAACAACAAGAGAATGTCAGCTAGTCAGATGAATCGTCGTTCACATTATTCCTGACCAACGCTTTGTGTTTACGTTTGAAGAATGCCAGCAGAAGCCTATCATGTTGACCGTCTTCTTCCTACTGTTCAGCATGGAAAGTGGGGATCAGTTCTGGCGTACTCAGGAGGGCTTTTGATGGGGGGTTGTAACCCCCACCAGTGCAATGAAATTTTGTATATTTAACATAGAAATATGTGAGTTGTAGCTCTATAACCCTCCCCCTCACGAACTTTCTGCGTATGCCTATGAGGATCAATGATGTTGTGGGGCGCGATGTCGCACTATGGTCTTGGCCCGCTTATTGTCCTGCACGAGCGGGTTACAGCACAGGATTATGTCAGCATTCTGGCCGACCATCTTCATTCAATGATGCAACCTTTGTTTCCTGATGAACGACCTGTGTAACAATGCGATAATGCTCCCATTTAAGGTACTGGAATTATCCGAGACTGGTTTAATGAACAGGATGAAGTACAATACCTCTTGTGGCGCCCTCAGTCCCCTGATCTTAATATAATCGAACTTTTGTGGCGTATTTTGGGAATCAGGCTGCGCAGTCGGTTTCCACCTCCAAGAATACTTTCTGAATTAGCGACCTTTTTGCAGGAGGTGTGTATATGTATTACTGTGACTCTTGTGCTGACTTATAGTTGTTCATCCCACGTCGAGGGACATCGGGGTTCACAGGTGTTCATATTATTTTCTTCAACCCCTACATGTTTGCATATAAAAAAAAATGGATAAGACCGTTTAACTTGGAGAGTATAAGCAAGAAATTGGAGAAACTTAGTGGGTGGGAGTTCGAATCCCCGTGTGAGCCATGGTTATTGTTGGTATACCTATCGTGACTCAGAGGTCATGTAAATCCGGCTGTCTCGTCTCAGTATAGCCCATACTGCTGCTCTTGAGACCAAAAACTTCCAAAGAAATGGAAATTCCTGTTTCGAATTTTCCTAAGCTGCAGGACGTTTGAACAGTTTGAATGGCTCAATGAGGTACATCTCTTGGATGTTTTAAAGTTTTGGGATACAAAGAAATATCGTACTTATAACAGATGCTACTTTTAGCAATTACATCAAGTAACATGAAATTATTAAATTTCTGTCAAATTTAAGTCATTAATTATAATTAACCACTTAAACCGTTTAATGGCGACACACTGCACTAATCAATAGAAGCAAGTAAAATACAAATTTTTATGGTGCAGTTATTTTATAAAACGTTATAACTACAACGTCGCTAATATCCATTTCGATAGCGCTAAATGGCTATCATCGTTAAGGCAATGGAGGCTCCTGTTTATATCAGAGCCATCTATAGGAAGAGTTTGGTCATGTATTGTTGTCGAGCTCAGGCTGCTTGATTGGTTAACTGATGGGCAAGTGACAGGCAGCTGCCATTATGGTTCAATCATCGCGCGCTCTCAGTACTGTGTTAGCATACTCTTGGCTGGTACAGATAACGAGTGTTTTAATATTCAATATAATCGGGGCCTAATCATTGTGAAAAATGGTTATTTGTTGCACTGTAAATTGTAAGAATCGAAGTGGTCAAGGAGTAAAATTATTTCACATTCCAAATGGAAAAAATGATCAAGAACGGCGCAAAATTTGGTTAGCCAAAATAAAACAAAAAGATTTTGACTTCGTGGAAAATGCCTTTATGTATGAAGTAAGTATTATTATTATTTTTTTTTTCTTTGTAGTAAAAAATGTGCTACACGCTTTATAATTTTTTGTTCACATTTGAGAGTATTACGATATAAATTAATATCGGGAATAAGTTTGACCCGTAATTTAACCATGTAAAATAAAAGTATCAATGCCTATCACTAATACTTTAAATAACTTTTTAGTTTCACATTTATGTTTTTAAAATAATGGCAGCTTTAAATTGCGTGGATTATCCGTATTTTATCCAGGCATTTATAATT
>QLNU02014802.1:3262858-3305554 GCA_006491805.2 Dysdera silvatica | reverse complement strand
TATGGGTCTATGATATACTCTATATTGTTGCTCAAACTTTGTTATGCTTTTCTGTTTGATGTTGAATAATAATAATAAACAATATAATAATTAGTAATTAAAGAAAATAAAGTAAATAATAAGTAATTAAATAAAGTAGATACGTTTTAAAAAAGTAAAAATATAATAAATATAATAAGTAAATTTAAAGTGAAGTAAACTATAAATAAGTTAGTAGTACAATAGTTAAAAATATTTATAAAGCAATAATAAATAGTTAAACAATTTAAAACAAAAGTTACAATAATACTTTCTTTTAACTACCAGCCTTTGAGGAAATTGACAGTTATCCACCTGAAGGTAAGTGCTTTTTAAGAAACCTCAAAATTATCACTTCTAAACGCAATTTGAAAAATACTGAGAGATTATTTACATGTTTTTAAATGCCCTTGTGGAGAAAAAAAAAATTTGCAACCCTATATAAAAGCCTTTACGCGCTAATTTAAAGTCCTTTTATGTCTTATTTTAAAGGTAAAATACAAAATTTGCTCGAAAAATGCAATATTACTCTTCATTCCGCTTTGAGACTAAAAAATACGCTGATTATAGCAAATGCAATAGTGTAACGTTGTTCTGAATAAGGAGCGGGAGTGAGCGAAAATAGCGCCATGCACTTCCTGTGACTGAACGCGACATTTGAATTTCCATAACACTTTTAGCATTATGACCGATTTAAGCGATCTGATTGGCTGAGCAGGTGATGTGCGGCCTGGTTTCCAGATCGAAATAATTCCCGTCAATGAGAATTAGCGCTTTTTTTTCTTTGTGAAATTAGGGTTGTATGTGAGTCAAAAGAACCATTAATAATTACAAAAGAAAGTGATGTCATTGTCAAAGCCTGAAGCTTCCTGCAGGTGCTCCAATATAAGAAATGTAATTGAGCAAACGTCTTTAAAAGTAATGTATTTTCCAGCTATTCAAATCATTGAGTTATTAAATAATACATGCAATATATACGTAAATCAAATAACAGTATTAATCAACGTTTATTGCCGTAGTTATACGTTGATTAATACTGTTGTTTGATTTAATCTGCGTAGTGTTCGATTTATATAAATATAGACGTAACCAGGATGCAGGGCAAACAGGGTTGGCAAATACCCAGGTTTTTACATGAAAAATGCAACTCACTTGTGTTTTTGTTTTTCATTGTTTTTGAGGAATTGCGGTCATCGTGAAAATTGCCGAATATGCATTTTCCATAAATACAAAACAACTCGGAAATAATTTTCAATTATATACAGAAAAATCTTTCGTAACGATCACCTCTATTCTGCGACCATCTCTCTTAACAACCATCAATTCTGAAAATGGATTTCCTTTCTCCTCCATAGACCCAATGCTAAATTTAGCTCCATTCGTAGGCCACATCTCCGAATGATTGTCTTTTCCCATAATTGACGATGGTCGCCTTAGGGAGATTTTACTGTATTTCAAAAATAGTAATTTTCAATTTCAATCAAGGAAGGCAATTCCAGGAATCAAGGGAGATACTTTTTTATTTTTTATTTTTGAATACGGGGTTACTACTCGGCGCACTCGATATGATCTATCCTTTTCTTTAAAATTTCAGCCGCCATCTACTCAAAAATTGAGGCAAAAGATGATTTTTCTATAAAAATATAAGCTAGCAGCACAATATTTCAAAAATATTGTTTTGTTTTAAAGATTTCTAACCATTTATTACATTTTAAGTTTAAATCAAAGAAAAAAATCAACTCATGGTAATATTAAAAATAAATTGGGAGTATTATTGAAGAATGTTGAAGAAATTGTCATTCCCAAACTATCCCGTGATTAAAATCTGATTTACGTAAAGGACGATTACGAACTCTGAAGTGGTTGATCTTTTGGTGCCTGTTACATTGGCGGCCAAAATTGCGTAGCAAACCTATAAGTGATGGCATCGTTAGCCAATCAGATTGTTTAAATCGGTCCTAATGCTAAAAGTGTTATGGAAATTCAAATGCTGATCAGACTCTCTACATTGTTCATTATTATATATTTAAAATGACTCTGATCCACGATGTGGTCAACGCGTTGCCATCACGTCGGTTGGAAACTTGATTGGGCGGAGGAGTAAAGCGTATTTGTGGAGACGTCTTCAGCCGTGAGACACAAAAGGTTTTTCCAAGTGGATGATATAGAGTTACTAGGGAGTTGATCATTAACTGCAATATTGATGTTTGCTAGGATGTGAAATGCCTCAAAGAAACTGAGATCAAGCGTTAAGTTTATTATTATTATTTTTAATAATATGTGCATTAGAGAATAAGAACTTGTGTTCGAATTCCCATGAGTGTTTTGCCAGAGCCGATTTATGGAATTCTTGCTTTCTGACATAAGCTTCGTGTTCATTTAGTCTGAGGCGCAGTGCTCTCCGTGTTTGACCGATATAAATTTGGCCACACTGGCACGGAATGGAATATATGCTCGAAGTCCAGTTGGGAAAACTGAGTTGGGAACACGGCGGACTTTGTAATGCGGTCCACCTTTCCAATCCTGTTGTAAACGATGAAGAAATATAGAAAGCATATTTCAAAGTTATTAGTAAAGCACTTAGAAAACATGACAAAACAAACACTTACTATCCCTTCAAATAATCAAAATATCAAATGCAAAATATGAATACACGAAAACAATTCTAAGAATTATTTCTATCCCGAGAAGAGCAGGGTAAAATACTTATGTTTTACTGATTTTTTGACGTTCCAGAAAATAAACAAACAGAACCTTGTGAACCAAATGCATGCGTCAAGCATCTGATTTTGTGTTTACTGAACTTTTTCTGTGTTTTCTAAATCTTTGTGTTCGTTGAATTTTATGTTTATTGTTGGGATTGATTATAGCGTTATTTTTAATCTACACACTTTGCGAAATCCAAATTTTGCATTAATGAGCTCTTCTGTATTACTGAACTTTTTTTTTGTTTACTGGACATTTTCATGTTTACTACATTCTTGCATTTAGCGTTGAAAAATTATAGTTTTTATTTTTAAAATTCGCACTATTCGGAATTTCGTTTCACTGTCATGGCTGCTTTTAAGGGTAAAAATAGCGGAACGCCTTCAACTCATTGTTTCAAATTAATTCTGTTAGGGGACTATGGTGTCGGAAAATCTTCAATTTTCTACCGTTTCAGAGATAACACGTTCAAAGTTGAATCGAGTGTGACCATAGGTACAGATAACCACAGCAAAACGATCACAATTGATGGTCGAAAAGTTACGGTAAGTTTTCTTTATTTTTCCTAAATAAGTTTACTAAGTATTTTCTCACTTTGTAAATTAAGATTTCATCCATTTTGCAACCTAAGTTGTGGGTGGGGTGGGGTGTAATGAAATTAAAATTCGGAATGCAGATTTTCTGACTTAAACCATAGCTTTTTGACTCGTATATTGTAAATTAGTGAATTAACCCATGTTCAACCGTCTGTAGTTAATTGTTAACAATGTTTATTGTGATTCTGCTTGCCCTAAGAAGAACAATAATATCCTTATTTGTAATATATCGGTCAGTGAGCTCTAGTATGAACCAGAAGGTATGTCGGCTGAAGAATACTTTACCTTCAGCTTGATATTTTTTTTTCATTTAATTTACGGTGCTAGTACAGAATATGTTCCTCAGTGCTTTATAGTGGGACTGGTTTCCAACACGCATGGCAACAGTGTTGTGACTTGTGGCCATGTTGTTTACATCATGTTACAAGCCCCGCCTCCTTCCACAAATTATATATACATTTATATTTACTATTATATAAAAAAATTAGTAATTATAAAAAAAATATGTCAAATTATAATACAAATTCAACAAAACATTGATTCAACATCTGATTCAGGCAGCGCACATCGAATGTGATCCGACCGGGCATGAGTCGGGAAGCGACGAGTGGGGGACTTCCTCCCCAGTTCGGTTCCTATGATTCAGGTAAGTGTACTAATTGCATGAAATTTACTAATAACAGTAATGCACTTAGAAATGATGGAAATAATTTCACCTCTCACTACATTGTCATCCACGTTAGACTTAGCACACAATCTCATTTCCTCCTTGGAAACTGGGCACTCATACTACCACGCTATAAAGACGTCTTTCATAACCCATTGCACCACACTTTTTTCCCCCTTTAAGTGGCAATTCCAAGAAAAAACAAGTCAAATGTTTACATACAATAATAATTCCGATCGCTCCAACAAAAATAATAAATACAGCCCAAACAAGGATGACGCCCAAATAATGACATCAGTTGTCATGTTATTAAGTGAGTGACATCAAAACCCTGCTTACAGCGACTTCTCTACTTTTTTTTCTAGAGAAAAAAAGCACTGCGGGACACACTCTGTACTTCCACCAATTTTATTAACATTGTTGTAATCACACACTTGCCATATTTGGGATTGAGGACACTGCAGAACAATCTCACTCCATTGAGCACCAACTAATGTCACCAAAACTTTTCCTATACTCCAAAGATTGGTCAGAGAATTTTTTGGGCATAATTAACCTGACCATATGTCCCATTTTTGGGTAGCTTGTCCCGTTGTCCCTGAGCACGGTTTCGGGGCACAGAAATATCTCTTATTTTAGATAGAGAGCAACCCTAGTAGTGCTGTGATGACGGGGCATGTGCAATATGCCTCACATATATGTAAGTCGATCAGAAGCCTGCGAACTTGTGAATCTTTCTTGAGATCGATTATTTTTTTTTATTGACGTGTGTTATTGCAGTCAATTTATATTCTTTTTACCATGACCCATTTTAAGAACGTCTAAATGCAAGTGTGCTTTTAATGTTAACTTACAAAGTACCCATTTATAAAGCAAAGAAATGCTCCATCGGACATCAGATGTGAAAAGCGTTTTACAGAATATAGCATAGTTCATAGAGGTGCCAGCGATATTAACATTTAAGATCAGAAAAACATAAAAATTCCGATATTGCTACCTTATCGAGTTTGATGCTTAATTTTTTTAAGAAAATTGATTCACCAACTTCGAAGGATCTTGAAGTTGCTACTATGAAAGGCGCCTGGGCTTACTATTCGCTACAAGAGAACCACAGTTTTTGCTCAAATGATTGTGCCTCTAAGTTAATTCAAGCATGTTTTGAACAGAAAGTTAGATGTTCTCGTATGGAAACAGAAACTATTGTTGCAAATGTCTTAGCGCCAATAATAATAGATGAATTAATAGATTGCCTCAGCAAATGCAACTGTGTTACTGTATTAACAGACGCTTCAAACCACAGGTCCATGAAAATATTCTCTGTTTTAGTTTGTTTCTTTTTACCATACTAAGGCACACAAGTCAAACTTTTAGAATTTCACAATCAACCAGGTGAAACATCATATGTTATTGTTAATTATCTAATGAAAGTGTAAAATAAATTGACTTCAAAAATTGTTTTGTAGAGATAATACTAACTGCAATTTTGGCAGATTGAAAAGATGAGGCATCAACGATGTTTATGAAAAACTAAATTTATCTCTTGGAAGAACATCTATAGGAATTGGATGTGGAGCTCACATAATTCACAACACGATTAAAATTGACGCAGATCATCTCTATCTGTGGATTTTAAATGTGTTCCTGTGAAAATATATTCGCATTTTTATATCTATAGAGCTCATGTGGAAACTATGAAAGAATTTTGTAATGAAGTTGACATAGAGTATCATAAATTGTTGGACTACAGCAAAACTAGGTGGCTTGTGCTTATACGCTCTATTGAAAGAGTTTTGAAATTATGCAAGCCATTAAAAACTACTTTTGAGTATCAATAAATGTCCAAACATATTGAGAACCTTTTTTGAAAACCCTAACTCTGAATTATGTTTTTTTTTTCTTCTATGTATGCATGCAAAGTCAGCAATATTCCATCAAGCTGTGTCAAAGATTGAGAGTCAGAGTATTTCTGTAATTGAAGCCACGAAGGAAATTAATCAATTTAAAGACAATTCGGCCTTGAAACGAAGTACTCAGTTTCTTTCCCACTCCGTTCGTAATTTAATGGCAAAATTGCAAAAAAATTGCCTGCAGTGGTGTTGATAAAGATTATATGTAAATTACCGCTGCTGTGTGAGTTCTATAAAATAAGCAAAAGTATTTGAAGCAGCGAAATTTTTTCTTTGAAGAATTAGAAATATTTGAATGGATAAATTTCGCCAAAATACTTTGTGGAAAGAAATTCAAAGTGTAATAATGGATGATGAATTGATTGAAAAGAGATTTATTAATTGTAACCAAGATATGAGAAGTATTTGATGAGTATTCACTTATTTCTAACGATCATTACACCACGAATAGTGACAGAATGGAACACTAGGAATGTTTCAACTGAAAGTCATTATGTGGAATTGTTCAGACACTTTCACACCAATAATTTGAATTATTCGAACTTTTGCATAACTATTGAATATACTTTTTGCCTTCCCGGCAGAGTTTAAGCTGGATTTTTTTCTTGAGTATTTTAGTTAAAATGTAAAAATAAAATTTTAGCATTTTTAAATTTCTTTTAGTTCTCTTTTTCTACTGTAAATACTTGCGATAATTTTGAAAACTTTGAACTATAGGAGAACGTTAAACAAAATAACGTAATTAAAATTTAGAACTACAAATAACATTTTTTATTTTGTACAAAATTACACAATCTGTGATATAATAATACAATTCTCCTTGACTGTGATACACATCATAGTTTGTAAGCATTTTCCAAATCAAACTGGTTTCGATTTACCCGTTCGTGACATCACAGAAGGTCATCAAGATCATTGTATTGTGGCTGCCAACATAAAATTGTAGAAATTTTTAATTTTCAGGGCTTTCGCTTTTTAGCGAAAATGGGATTAAAATTTTTCACAAAATGCAATATCCTTTCGCAAAATGCGAAAAAACTTATGTAGCTTAAACTCTCCTGCCTGGCACTAATGCACCAGTAGAAAGAGTCTTTTTTCTGATGAATAAGTTAGGCAGGGGTGATTTTTTTCCGTAAATTCCAGAAATTTTAACTTGCGTCTTCTGGGATTTCCTTTTAAAAGTTACAAAAATTTCGTTTTGTTTCCTATAATTTTTTATATTCCTTCGGAAATCAGTGTCTTTACCAAAAATATTACGCAACTTTTTAGGGAATTTTCTGGTATGTTCAGGGAATCTGGTTTGGACTTGCAATCACCCCTGGTTATGGACGAGCAAAAAACTCGGTTGCAAGTCGCAGTTCTCAAAGCAATGTTGATTACCAAAGTAAATTTTAAGAAATCATGCCAAGAAATTTATTCTTATTTGAAATACAAACCAAATATACTTAACCCTTAGAAGCCTGATTTTCCAAATTAAATTTAAAAATGTATTTATTGCAGTAGCCAGATAAAGGGAAAAATAATAAAAAAATCACAATACATATTTTATATATTTATTTCGAAAAAAAAGCAGGTATCAATTTTGATACTTTAGGCATTAAGTCCATAAATATGTCGCACTAACTGTTTAAAAGTCCGGTAACAAATTTGAGACTTTGGGCATTTAAGGGTTAAGCAAATTTATTCTACAGAAAAATATAAGACCACATAAATTATTTATTTTCACATGTCCATTTCTGCTCTTTTCATTAATAAATAAAAACTATGAAGAAATATGCATTTTCTTGAATAACATACTATTACCGAAAAATTAGTAGATGTTCCGTTTATCGTGCTATTTATGTATTGAATGTCTGGTGTCACTGTATAATAATCCTGTGGCTCTGTCGCCAAAAGCACCTCCTTCCATGACGTATTAACATTTTCTGAGCACTGATTTTGATAAATGTGTAATATTTAAAAGGTGGGCATTTTATAAATATCTAAACAGGTAGAAATGTATAAATAGTCACCTATGTTTTTGAAGCTGTTAACACAATCTTCCCTCCGCAAATAACCAATAAATATTAGTAGATGATTTTCTTTCAAAACCATCTTATTTTTTCATTTTCACTATTGCAAGCTTTCCAGTCTCAAGTGATTGTGGTTCCATGATTTACTGATGTTTTTAATAAGTGGTGTGGGGAGGGGACACTCCCAATAGACTTGTTCTAATTCATAAAAAGTCTGGCTCACAAAAATATCTGAAAACATCATTCCTTCATGGTGGATGTTCATTTTGGAAATATTTCAAAGGACAAATAATTCTCGAGGAATGCTACAATAGAACTGATGCACAGATGGACTATGCATAGAAAATTCGTGGACCAGTTTTAAGAGTATAGCGAGAGTTTTGGCAACTTTGTCAGAAGGAGCTTGACGACCGGGATTGTTATGCAGTTTTACCAAATGTCCTGTAAATGTAAAATGGAAATTCCAATAGTGTTATACTTCGATCAGGTGAAAAACGTATCTGTATGAATATTTATACAACATAAGTACTCATCCATCTCCTGTTTAGGTTCCGTACACAAGAACAGGTGGAAAAATGTTCAAATAATGTATACTTAGACCCAACACGCTACAACCCTACTTTACTGTAATTCAGTGATTCCTAATTTTCTGAAACTATGTTCTGCAAAGATATTTAAAAGGGAAATAAAATACGTATGACAAGGTTTTAACATAAAAATTGAGTTTAGACCGAAATTTCAACTATTTAAAAATTGAAAAATAATTTGTGCTTCGATTTGTGATAAAATACCAACTAACGACTTAAAAAATGTAGCTAGGCAAAAACAGCCAAAAATGCTCATACATGCATAAGTGTGATGATAGGGCTCCATGATGATTTTCTCTACTTGAAAGGGCCCTGCGGTGGCGCAGTGTGGTAACGCGTTCTCCTATTGCGCGGCTAATCCGGGTTCGACTCCCAGCAGTGCAAAAAGAACGCTTACTCAGAGATCTCATAAAGATCGCACTGCTCACTGTAGTCCGGGGTTTGGTTCCCTAGGCCTTAAGAGGTTCGGATTCCTCGGAAAATAGTAGGTCCCGGCGCAGCATGACCACTGTAGTCTTTGAGCCGTAAAACCAAAAAGCAAACAAACAAACAAATCTCCTGGAAAGTGTTCCATGATTCCAAAAAGTTTGGGCACCTGTCCTGTAATCCGGCGCTTTGTAATTTGTAAATTGCATATCAAAATTTATTTTGGTAAACTTGTTTCAGATGATTAAGGCCTCCAGAGATAACTAAATCATCGAGCAACTTTGACATTTATGCTTCTAAATGATGTAATTAATATTAATATGCTTGTAATTAGATGCTAAAAAAATAAATAAAAACCCAGTGTTTCTCTGTGGACTAGGCTTTCATTTAACGCCGAAAAGATGAGCTCTAACAAAACCGTCAATCAACATAGGTTGATTTTTTCTTTTACGGCCAAGTTGGGAAGGTTACTCGGTAAGCAACATACAAACACACACACACACACACACAAAAAAAGAAAGAAAGAAAGAAAAGGGTTACCACTACTTTACTTTTTTTTTTATTTCTCATCAAGGTTTCAAAACATCTGCCAAAAGACCTATTTACTATTAATGTGGAAATCATTTTTACAGAGGTCAATTGAAAAAAAAAGTCAAATTTTTTCATTACGTCTTAATAATTGTATGAGGCTGTTATTGCCACTTTATTGTAGTTGTATCAATAATATAATTATTAGTGGGTTTCAATAGATATTGAACCCGCTATTGCTTTTGGTTTTTCTGTCTGCCTGTCTATACGCAATGAAAAGGACAAGGCAAAGGTCTTCCGTAAATGCAATAATGATAGCTGTTGTTAATGCTGAAAACCTACCGAGTTACTTGAGAATTAGAGAGTTGCGAATTAGAGTCATGAATTAGGGAGTGGCAAATTAGTGAATAACGGATCAGAGAGTTGTGGAGTAGAAAGTGAGGAGTTGGGGAGTGGCAGATCAGAGAGTGATGAATTAGAGTGTTTGATTGGAGAGTGAAAGATTATAGATGGTGGATTAGAGAGTGAAGGATTAATGAGTGATGGATCGAGTTTCAGATTAGTGAATTGCAGTTTTGAGAGTTATGGATTAAGAGTGGGGGATCAGAGGATGGCGAATTAGAGTGTCGAATTAGCGAGTGATGGATTATCAAATTTTGCATTATTCAGTTTCGGAATAGAGTTGTGAATTTTCGAGTTTTGAATTAGCATGTGGGGATTAGAGGGTGTTGGATTAGAGAGCGACGGATTAACATGTTTTGGATTATAGAGTTGTGAATTAGCGTATTGCGGATTAGAGAGTTGCGAATTAATGTTAATTGAACCCCGCTAAATTTAAATATCGACCTTAGGCAATTTTCTTTTACTTGCTTGTTTGTGTTAAAACCAATGAAAAATGTTTGTTGTCACTATATTCTGGTGGAATCAATAATAGCTAAATGAAGAAATGTCAATTGTGATTAATTCTTTACTTTTTAATTTTGGTTATCATGGTAGCACGAAATGTCGGAGGGCGCTTTTTGTTTATTAGTATTCATTCAAGTTTTGATGGGTACGCACGTAGTTTTTCTATTCCACATAAATTCAAATGTCATTCTTTATTCACCAATGACAAAACTTCAAAGGAAAATCTTCCTTTGAATACATTGGTTATTGAATACATTTTCAACTTTCTGATATTTAATAACATTGAAGATTTTTTTTTTAATTTCATTCTGCTTTCTACTTACTGCCCTTTGAGACAACACTGCTGTATTTCTTACATTTAACGTTTGTTGTTTGCTAAATTCATTATGTTTTTGATTGGTAAACTCATTTCGTGTTTAATTTTTCAACTTACATTGCTAATCAAGGTTGTTATGTTGGTTAAAATTTTATTTAGTAATTTTCATTTTATTTCAAATTCATTATTTTTTGAGAATAATGTAATGTACTTTGTATTAAAGAGAGGGAAACGCTTTATTCTGAAGCTTGAGAAATCACAAATAAAACACTTTTTTGTGACTCAGCGACTTTCAGAAACGGCTATTTTCAGAATCATAATCATTTAAATGAAAGGATGTATGTGTGCACAGACAGACAGGCAGTTCTATCCATTCTTCCCTCGTACCCCTAACTTTTTTTTGCTTTCGTACTTTCAATTGCACAATTAATAACTATTTTTTTATTTCCTTCTATACTTTTTGTTAAGTGATTTACTTTTGTTAATATGTTACATTATAGCATTATTTTTCTTGATTGTATTACCCCTATATTTTTAATTTTAGCACTTACAAGCCAATTTTCCTGTTCCTGTGTCTACTGCCCAATTTTTTCAGCCACAATGTGGTCCCAAAATGTCCCGTAGAACCATTGGTATACTCAGGAAGGTTATAAAAGCGGTGTGAGTGGAGAAGGGGTCAGAGCTATAACTTCATGTATAAAATTGTACCGTAACGGGAGGAAAGTATGATCCTCTCCTGTGTATGCTAGCATACAGTGGAGAATGTCCAGATATGCCCCAATACTGACCACATCCTTGGCCTTGTTTTTCAATCCAACATACGGGAAGGGGTAGCTTTGACCCACCTCCATTAATCTTTTTGAAAGATAACTGCTAAATAAACAGATAAATTTTTTCCACTTATTTCGATTGTTTTATAATTCTTACAACACCATAGGCATATGTTGGTGTAATAAAATATAGGCAACATATGCCTATATTATGTTGGTGTAATAAAGTATAGGCCTGTTTTCTCTCTTCCTGAATAATAGTTAGCTGCATCTTTATGGTGACAGAAGATGCATAAACAATAACAGTATATTTATATATTATGTTATTTGCTCTCAACTGTATTCTGTATTTTCCTTTGTTTATTGTCCATCAATTTGAGGTAGTTGGAGAGTATGCACCCCCGAAAATATTTCTTTGAGGGGTCACACAAAGTTAGCGTCCTTGTATTGCATAGTGACAATTAAAATTTAATATTTATAATTTACGTTTTGAACTCACCACCACCATCAAACCTTAACAGTGATGGAGAAGTAACATGGTTGTCTATTGTGTTTGATTCCAATTGTACTGTAAAATGTGTACCGTTTTCTCTGTTTACCTTAGTCCAGAGTCTGGATTCCTACCTAGGCTGTAAAGGTTAGATTCCTCAGAAACCTGTAGGTCACAGCACAACATGACCTTAACAGTCCTTGTGTCATAGAACATACACATAGCATGACCTTAACTATCCTTGTGCCATAAAATACACACAAATCTGTCTTGCTTATCCAATCCTTGAAATTAAGGAAATTGGGGATTTTTTTTAGGAGGGTAACCAGGGCTGTCCTGAAGAAAATTATTGAGAGTATGCGGTGCTGTCTTAATTAAAGAATATTGTAATTGCGAGGTTACTGGGTTTGGTGATGTCACAGTGCCACACTGATTTGCATTTGATTGCTTGTCTATTGCCCATCCAAGCCCAAGGTGGCAGTTGCTACTTTCATCAGTTTTTTATTCCTCTCCTGGTTATACGCAGGATATTATTTTGAGCCTTGTGGGGGAGGGGGTCCCTCATTTATTTCCAAAGTTTAAAAAAAGAAAAAGAAGAAGGCTGAACTTTGTTGAAAGTTGCCCAAAAACCAGCAAATACAAAAACTTTCTTGAGACCTTGAGATTATGCGGCACATACTCGGTATTTTTCAAAATTTCTTGAGAGTACCCTTTGGGGACAGTTCTGAAGGTAACCATCTATAACTGATTACCTATTGTGAGCTAAGGTACTTAGTCAGCTAATGTGATCCCCTTTCTTGTTAGTGAATGGCTGGCTTTTTTTTTTCACTCTCCATCTGATGTTCACCACATTTGGAAGAATTACTGTCATACTGAATGGTTGAAGGACCGAATGGTGGCGATGGGGGGTGTTGGGGGGGCTTACCCTAGTAGTGTTTCTAACTTGATGGTGGTTTTAGAGTTTACAATGGTTGTCAATTTTTTTTTTATTTGTTACCATTTTCTAAAACAGTTTTACCTGGTTTTTAGTCAATTAAATTTTCAACAGTCATGTTCTATGGGTAAAACTAGAGCTCTTTGATACATATTACAAATTGAGCATTAATACAAAATTGCATCACAAAGGGAGAGGGGTTATGACCCTCCCCCCCTGTGTACGCCAGTGAAATTAAGTTATCATTACCTCCTTCTCTTCCAGGGATAGTACAATTACCACAAAAGTGGTCAGTAATTGACTATGAATGTGGTTCAATGCACATAGGGCAGTGGTTCCCAACTTGGGGGGTCATGACCCTCAAGAGGGTTGTGAACTGGTTTCTGGGGAGGGGGGGGGGGTCACCTCAACTATTTTTATAAAGAATTTCATACCAAATGTTTCCAATGCTTTTATATTTTAACATGGCTACGTTGCACTATTCTGCTGATGATTATTAACTTTATATCTAGAATACACATTATTATATATAATTAATATAATATATAATTAATATAATATAATTTTCTATTTAATGTGTTTTCTTTACTCTGTTAAAAATGCTTTTATTATGCAAATGTTGCGGTGGCAGACAGAGGGGGTCGCAGATCTTTTGGTTACTATAAAAGGGGGTCACGGCTTGAAGAAGGTGGGAACCACTGACATAGAGCCTTAATCAGCAGCGTCTGTGATAGGGAGAAGCCTGTATTCAAACCAGCAGCTTCTTAATTTGAACCCAAATATCTTGCCAACCTGGACCACCAAAACACAGCTGACAACACTTTATCTTCATACTTATATATCATCATAATCAACCGTTTTCAATTCACTGCAGGGTGGAGGTCTGTCTGTTATCACACAGACATGTTTTATGGTGAATGAAATACAGAGGAAGCGGCCTTACACTCATCACATCGGCCAAACGGATTCGCCAGCTGGACCTACAGTTTAACGAAGGTTTCAAATTTCGACTTATTGTGTCACCCTCCAGCGGAGTGACCGCTAACGGGTTTGCTTCGAAATGGTGCTCTGACGAGTGCCAGTATTCTTGGCAGTGGGCGGCTGTGGGATAACTTGTATATATAAATGATTATTATTTCTTTTTTAATATTTAATTTCTTATAGGGGTTAAAGTGTTCTAGTTTGAGCTATAAGTCATGGGTAATGAAGATAGCTTTGTAAACTTCCACCTAAAACAGAATGGATCTAAATTTACATACTTTTTTTTTTTTTTATATTTCATTACACAAATATTTCTTTCTCCAGTTAGTTTTATGGGACACAGTTGGCACCGAAAAGTTTCGAACATTGACCAGAAATTATTTCAGAAATGCACATGCTTGTCTTTTGGTGTATAGTGTTGATGAGCCTGATTCATTAGCGAGCCTTGCTAATTGGGTCCAGGATGCTGATGATTTTGCAGATACCGGTAATATATTATTTGGTTGATCTATTTAATCAATATGTTTTTTTTTTGTGAAATAGTTTAACTTTTTGTAGAGAAAGTGCTGCATGCTGTTTGTTCATTAATTCTCTATAACCGGTACATTCAAAACTTTGTATGGTACTGATTTGTTATAACACTGTTTTTAAGTAATATTCAGTTTTTTATTGAAATAAAAAAAATTATTTGTTAAAAGTGTATCACACAATGTGTTACATTGAACATTATTTAAACATTTAACATAATACTTGCAACTTTTCAAGGCAATAACTCTGTTGTAGTAAGCATTAAATTGGGCCTTGGGATGGTAATGCGTTTACCTAAGGTACTATTAACCCTTGTCTGACTCCTAATGTCACCAAAGCAGAACGCTTACCAACAAACTTCTCGTTATAGTCCAGGAGTTGGTTCCCTAGGCCCCGTAAGAGGGTTGGATTCTTCGGAAAGCTGTTGCCCCTACCACAGCTTGATCTTTACTGCCCTTGTCCCATAAAACAAAAAAATGTTCCGTAAGCCAAACAAAACCATTAAATCATCTAATGATTATATGTGTATGGGCCATTCACAACTAATTGTATATTCAAGCATTAGTTTGAAGTAAAGGCTCTATGGTGGCATCAAGATAAAATATTTATCTATCTGTCATACTTCTAATTAATGGTAGCTGCTACAGAGTACTTTTATTTTTTTTGACAGATCATCTTCAGTTTGCCCGAATCTGTTAATGAAATGCACTAATTCCAGTATTTGTTTTTGATTTGGAAAAAGGAGAAAATCACCGAACTTTATATCTGTAAAGTTCATCATTTTAAAGATGGGAGAAAAGTATAATATGACCATGGGTGCTACTCCTCCATCCTCAGGATGAAAATCTGTTGTTTTTTTAAACTTTTAAAATCTTGACCAGATAGTTGGATTTTTGTTATTTAACAATTCCCCATCTTTTTTTCGTATCCTTAGTGTACCTTGACTTTCAGTCGTGAACTGAGTATCTTAGTGGATATAACTATATGAGTGAGAAGCTGTAATGTGTGAAAAAAAACCCAAAAAACACTGTAACTACACTGAAACATTTAATGTTTAAAATGTCAATAATATTTGACAATGCCAAATATCGATAGTATTTGACAATGTTAAAAATATCAATAGTATTTGACAGTGTCCAAAATGTCAAGAGTATTTGACAATGTCAAAAATATGAGTAGTAAATATCCAATATAATATTTCCATCTATTATTAATTAATAATTTGAGTAATAAATGCAAATTATTTTTAAGCAGTGTGGTAAAATATCTGCTGTACTCTTTAACAAAATATGCTTTGAAAAAAAGGTTCTTAACTTATTACAGGGTGTATACTCATCTCGAAAATCTGTAAATGTCAGGGAAATTTGAAATACAAAGGCCCAAGTCAGGGAAATTTTAAAGTCATTGTTATAATAAATAACTTATTAAAATAATTTTCCTGAACTGTGCTTTTCATACCACATTACCTACTGAAAAATTTGAAAAACTTGTACTTTTGACTAAACTTCTTCCAAAAGTTACCATTTTTCACCAAAACTAATATAATTTATATAAAATTATTAAGCCTATATATTTCTCAGGAGAAAATGTTTGCCAAATATATAACTAAAACTTGAAAAAAAAGTGTTTTTAGCTAAATTATTTAATCTGTAAGGGATTTTGATCATACCAATCTCCTTTTTGTTATATATAGTCATACACATTTTAAATGGAATAGAAGATGAAGCATCAGCTTTGCGATTATATAGTTAAACTCTTTTATAATGAACTCAAAAAGGGCCAAATGGAAATGTTGCTGTAAATATTTAATTAGTGCAAGTTTTTAGTGTAAAGAAATACACTTTTTAATACAGCTTTTGAATTTGTAAATTCACTATAATTGAGTTATAAATGGCTTTGGGGTTTGCGTTAATCGATTTCCTGGCCTTGAAACTTATTGTGATTGCGCAAATTTTAGTGCATTGTGTGTTGTTTACTGTAATTAGTAACTGGTAATCGATTAAGATTTGGTCTGGAAACTGGAAAAGTCAGGGAAGTTTGAAATAGAATTTGGGTAGACGCCTTGTTATTATCTTTTACCCAAGGTTTTTTTCTTCATTCCTTTCATTGTTAAGTGCATTTTTCAGAATTTATGCTGTAAATGCAATAGTTTTTAGCTGAGCCTGTGTTTAAACTTGCAGAACTAGCAATGATTTTGCTATCTGCCAGCTCAGGTTCAGTTGCAAAATTATTTTCAAACTTTGGATACGCTCTGACCTAAAAAAGCGTTTAGGTGTGAATAAATGTCCAAAATTAGTTACGTTGTATCAGATGCTGTGTGGTAAAAGTAAACCAGATTACTTACTGTGTGATGAAATTGATTTTGCACAGATCAAAAGATTTAAAAATATTAGAATTAATCTTACCACACTGTCATAGAATTAGTAATCTGGTTCACTTTTTCTATGCAGCATCCAATAGCACAAATCAAATTTTGCACGTTTATTCACATCTAAACGATTTCTTTGCTTAGAGTGTATAAATCCAAAGTTTGAAAATAATTTTGCAACTGAACCTGAGCTGCCAAATAGCAAAATCATCGCTAGTTCTGCAAGTTTAGATGTAGGCTTAGCTAAAAACCATTGCATTTATGGCACAAATTCTGAAAATGCACGTAACAACGAAAGAAACGAAGAAAACATATTAAATAAGCGATAATAAAAAGTTGGGGGCCCTTTTTCAAAACACGTTTTGTTAAAGAGTACAGCAGATGTTTAACTATATTGCTTAAAAATAATCTGTATTGATTATTCATATTATTAATTAATAATAAATCGAAATATTATGTTAGAAGTTTATTACTCATATATACTGTTGACATTTTAAACATTACATGCAATATATGTTATTTTCAAAAGGAACGTTTATATCGAGAGGGAATATTCAAGGTTTTTGACAGTTTTTGACGGAGGGCTTTTGACAACGAGTTTTTAACGTGATGGCTTAAACCACCGTCAAAAATCTGCCAACTCTGGTTGTGTCCAAATCTTTTTAAAGCAATACAGCTTTTAAAAACCTATTGATGCCAAAGAATATTCTATACATCAATACAGATTCTCTTGGAATAGAATGATTTTCTTTTTCTATCTTGTGGACAAAGTAGGCTTTTGTTCCCTTGAAACAGTTTTCAAAAATCCTTAATTGTTTTGTCCTTAAACTGAAATGATAATGGCGTTACTTTTAGTTTCCTCTTTGTCATTTACATTTCTACGCTTTAACATTATTTGAAAACTTGTTTAATAACATGAAAAATAACGTTTCATCCAAATAGATTCCATATTATAAAGTGTATTTGGTTCAACTTTGCAACAATTATCTTTTCATCAGTCCCTGGATTATTGTTACAAACATGTTTCACTGTGTGCATAATTTATGACATGGAAATTTAATTTGATGTGTGGCCAAAAATGTATGATGTTTGATGTATGTACAAAATGTTGCGCTGTCCTGTTCTAGATCAAGATCCAGCTAATTGGATAATCAGTATCCAGATAATTAGGCTTCTGCTGTAATAAGAAAGTCACAAAGAAAATTGAAATTCGACAGTAATTGTTAACATGTAATTTTTTTTAAATGTCCATAAAATGCTTTTTTTAATTGAGAAATATTTCAAATAGTATGTGGAAGATAATTTGATTTATTAAAGCAAGAACTTTTTTGGTGATTTATTTATAATTTGTTGTAACAAACCTTCAGCATAGCATGAAAATTGCTGATACCTATACTTCGCTAATTTTGTAATATATTTGTTTTAGCTTTAAAAGTTCTCGTTGGGAACAAAACTGATCGGAATCACCCTACTGATCAAGAGAAAGTTACTTCTTTTGCTCAGTATCATGACTGCGATATTGTTTTTAATGTTTCTGCTAAAACAGGTACAAGTTTTATTTCTATTTTTGACATTTTTCTTTAATGAAAAAATAAGTTTTAACATAGTGGTTTGCCCTACAAAATAAATATAAAACTTGCACCAATTTCTGATATCTGTGAATTCTGATAATACTTTTGATACGTCATAAATTCGTTGCAACCCAGTGTAAGGAAATTTGTAGAATATGCTTGAAAAACTATGTGTAGGTGAATGACAAGCCAATTTAATGGAAGTGATTGGAGCATCCTTAATACTTTAGTCAATGCAAAGCAATTGTATTTTCGATTCCAACAAACAATTAGTATAAATAATCAATCCAAAAATTAATCAATATGTATTTTTTTTTAGTTAGGTCCATATTATGTTTGTAAAGCACTGAACTGTGTAATCAGACAATACATTATAGCGGTATAGTGGTAATGTGCTAGGCTACTATATGAGCAATTCGTATCAACAAGGTACTTGGCAATTCCTTTTTTTTTCTGTATATTCACTGTCCAAGGTTTGGTAACTTAGGTGAAAAAGATTCAGGTTCTTTAGAAAACGACGATTACTGGCACATCATGATCTGTACAGTCCTTGCTCCACAAAGCACAAATGAGCATACAATAAAACACAAAATGCAAGGTTTATAGGTGTCCCACTCGATATGCCTGAAGAATTTATTAATGTAGAACAATTCGCATCTTAGCCGTTGATGTGGTAGCATTATGAATGCCATCAAAGAAAAGAAATTATTTATGGGCTCTTGGTGGGACACGAACAAATAATTTTATTTCCTATCTAGTGCTTTATCATAAAGCTACAGGTGTCAGACACATGGGTGCCACTCTTCCGTACTCAGGACGGAAGTCTGTCTTTTAAAGCTTTGAAAAACCTGTCCAGGTAGTTGGATTTTTTGTTTTTTATAGCTCCCCTTTTTTGTATCCATAGTGTACCTCGAATTTCAGTTTTGGCACGAGCACTGTAGTGACACCCATGGTCAGACATTCTTTGACAAGTTCACAATTTGCGGGGCAGTATATGGACTGCTTTGCAAGGAATTGTGAACTTATCCTTAGTAATGTTTTATATTTTCTTGCAAGGGTAAGAATGTCAGACACCTGTCGTTTAATGGTAAAGCACTTGACTGGAAACCAAGAGATCGTGGGTTCGCATCCCACCAGGGGTCGATAAATCATTTCTTTGCGACTAATTCATCATCCAACGCTTCAAGGAAGCCAGGTTTTCATATCGCAGGCATAATGTCTAGATTTTAAAAAAAACTTGATTAATACCAATAATATGGTGAAATAGGTAACTAGAGTGTGTTTAATATTTAAAACAAATTACACACAAACACAGTTTAATTTGAGCTGGAGATACATTTTTACAATTGTTTCGGTGGAAAATCAAGCAAAATCAATCATTTTTTTCCCCCTCTTGTTACAAACCTCTCTTTCAATCAACATAATTTCTTCTTCCAACAATAATTGTTCCTTTTCCTTTTACTTAGCATTCTGCACAATAGATGGCGACACAAATCAGGCTTTTTGTTATGTTACCTTTTTTCGCCTTTTTCACTTTTTCGTTTTTGATTTAGTGGCAACAAATCAGTTTGGACGAATTTTCTGACGATGGTGGACGCTTGATTTTCCACCGAAACAATTGTAAAATGTTTCTCCTGCTCAAATTAAACTGCGTTTGTGTGTAATTTGTTTTAAATATTATTTTTGCGCAGTGTATCGCTCATATTTCTCTCATAGAGTGGGTTTAATTCAAATTTAAGAATAATTCTAACCTTTCTCGCTATTCAGTGAATCTAAAATTAATTATATTAAATCTTTCAAATTCTTGTGCAATTCAAATTAAGGTTCTGGTCCGTCAGCTTTTCAAATTAACCAAGTTTGACTGTGTGTGTATGTATGTATAAAAATATATATATACACATTTATGGCGGATTCTATTACTAGAGGTCAGCATCTTTCAGCCATGGAAGAGATTCTCACTTTTTTTTGTACCGTCATTTTAATGGTCGCATCATCTCCAATTGCTGTTACAATTTCTTCAATGGTGGCTTACAGTGGCCGCCCATGAGTCCCGATACAAACCCTTGCTACTTCTTCCTGTGGAGCTTTCTGAATCAAGAAGTTTTTAAACAAGAATACTAGGCGAACTGAAACTGCAGATTGAACAATGTGCTGCAACCATCACCAGTGAAGCTCTTGATCAAGTTTTTGATAACATGTGCATTCAAGCACAGGGAATGTTAAGTAGACATGGTGGACATATCGAACATATTGTGTAAAAAATTTTGATTTATTTTCTTTCGAAAACTACTTGTTTTGCTCTTGAGCTGAAAATAAAATTTTTTTTTTATCAGGGTATTTCATCTTAAAGACACTGTACAACACATGTTTTTTATTCCACAAAGTGAATGGCTAAATATTCTTTTCATCTTTTGTAGGTGTTGGAATTGACGAAATGTTCCAAATCATTGCTCAGAAATTGATTACTCAGGCTACTCGATTTCAAAATCATCCTATCCGTTTCGAAGAGGTTTGTGTCTTGGAGTCGACAGAAATTAGAGATTCCTGTTGTTGAAAGCAGTGCCACTTGTCTTCATTTTATAAACTGTTTGTTAAATGCTTTAGGAGGCATAGGAGAAAAATTTTAACACATTATTCGACGTACGTTTCGGACGGGCAATGGCCGTCCCTCGTCAGGAATTCGAGTGATCTAAAATTAAACAGAAATGAAGCGTTGCCGTATCAGAACTGAAGTGTTGCTGTATTGGAGCTGAAGTATTGCTGTGCTTATTTTTTTTATCTGTGTGATGCTGGTGCCATCTATTGGTGACAAAAGTAATCTTGTAGAAATTGAATAGAGATTTGATGTTTGGAGAACCGAAATTAAGTTTTTCCACACCTGGCTGAAACTTGGAGTCGTCTTGTGATCATTAACGATATTTGCAGAGTTGAGATTTATAAAGAAGGCTTTCAAAAAACCCAATTCGGCTGGTGATCTCGGTTGACGGATGATTGACGTGTCTTGGAAATTGAATTGTGTTTTGCTTCTTAAATTCATTTGTACTGCTTAGTGTTACGTCACCAATCAATGTTAAAACTTAAAACTGTGTGTTATCGCTCCGCACCATTTCACCATTTAACCTTTTCTTTTGTTTACACTAACAGTATTTGTATTAATTACTGAAAGTAATTAAGTGATTTATTGGCATGTAAAACAGGGAAACGAATATATTGCGAGAGTAGTGCTAGTAAATACCATGGGACAATTTGCTAATTAAAAATATTAGAGTGATGGAAAAGGATGAAAATATTTAATGCATCTTTATTATCACAACGTGCTTTTAACTGTATCATGGAATTACTTAGTGTGGTACCAGTGAAAGTTTCAGACTTTTTGCGAAAGCTATTAATTGTTTTCAAAAAGTTGACCCTGTTAATGCTGTCAGTGTGTTTTATCCTGTATGAACCAGCGGTATGCATACCTCCAGGGGTACACAAGATACTTTCGGGGGGTATGCAAATGCAAGGCCGGGGAAATGATTTATGGACCCCCTTAGGCAGTTTTGCAGACGGAGGCCCCAACTACTCCCCACCTCCCTTCCCACACTGGTTATTTTTCAGGAGTTAAAGCTAATGGATTCTCAAAGAAGTAATTTTTTTAATAATTCTTGTAAACCATTTTAAAAAGAAGAAAAAGGAGGAAAAAGGTTTTATGCTGTACCCCTTAATATCCTGTGGCAATTCCCTCTTGTGATTCCTCAGCTTAAAGTAATACACTTTTTCTGATTTAATTATAAATCATCAATTCAATTTTTAAAAATAAAGCCAAAAGCCAATTCGTAAATGATTTTAAAAAAATGTTTATTGAATAGAGAAATTAACAGGAAATCCACGATATTTAATTAATCATGTCATGAAAAGTAATTAATTTTGATGGAAAACACAGTATTTTTATATACATGTTATCTCTCTTGTAAAAAATTTAATGTATGTGTATTAATATTAGCTTTATATCCAAAATTATGCATAATAAATATTAAGAGTTCTGGCATTTATTGAGACCTGTGTGCGACCATGTAAACATATAAATTGGAAATAACCTTCTTGACATAAGAAATCTCTGCCCTATCCAGAAGAAGTAAATCCCTTCGGGATAGGGCCTAACATGTCCTGTCATACTGGGTGCCTGCAAATCAGAGTTTGCTTAATTCCCAACGGAATGGTGTGAATTGAGTTCTGGATGGGGTGAATTCACTTACAAGCATATGTGAAATATGGCGTTCAGTAATAATTTTGTTGAGAATACTTTCTTAGTTATACATCCATCAATGCTTTCTCACTTTCATATGAAATAAATTTAACCCGAGTGATATGACACAAAATCCATTGCCCATAACACTATGACAGGCAGATGATGTAACTCTAATCGTTTTACACCATTTGCCTACCTCACATCAGAACGTCATCTTCGAATTTCCATTGGAACATTTGGCATTTTATTATGTGGTCATATTGTTTTAATTTTGCATCTATTTACATGTTTTTAGGTCATGTTTGTTTCTTTAAAAAAAAAAAAAATATTATTGGACGTAGATCAGGACTCTCACCAACCTTGTGATTCAGAACAAATTAATACTGTTGGCTATTTTTGGACTATTTCAGTTAACCAATCTTATGTCAGTTGCTTGTAAAACCATGTTGGTTTCCATGTTTTATTTTTGCTCTGTTTGGTTCTTTATGCCATGTGCATAAGTTTTCTGGTGGAGGTTTCGTTGAAGTTTTCTCCGTGTGCATGATTTCGAAAAGGTGGGGTTGTTGGAAGTAAAATTTTCTCTTGCATACGGAACTTCATTTTGAAACTAATAATATCGTTTATTTTTGTGTGTGTGTGTGTGGGGGGGGGGGTAACTCTTCAAACTATCTCTTGTGTGCAGGTTTTATTTGTTCTTGATTGGAAGGTAAGATGTTAATCATGTGAAGTTTATAAACTTGAAGTGCTCTAAAGTTCCAGTTATTCCAGATTTGACCAAAGCAGGTCCGTAGAATTGGATGTATAGTAAAACCTCGATTATCCATCAGACACGGGACCATAACCTTCATGGATAACGGAAAAGACAGATAAGTGTGAAAGGGGAAATTTATCGTACAATATATAATACATTTTTATTAAAATTGTGCATTTAAAAAAAATTACATTGTGAAACTTCGTGAAGGCACAAAATGAAGTTTATTTGAATCAAGAGAACTTGCATTTAATGGAATACAAATATAAAACATCACATACGTGTGTGTAAAATTATTATTGTTGGTTGAAAAATGCACTTTTTTATTTTATTTTTTTTTAAAGCACACTGCATACTTTTTTGGCTGTCATGTTCTGTACTCTTTGGAGCAGTAATTTCTGAGTAGCCATCTGCTTCAGTCTGCTGTTCAAACCAGTCAATGCACTTAGAAAGCATACATTCTGCTTCAGCATGAACGGTGGTTTTTGTAGGCTCTTAAGCCTCCTACGCACCTCCATCGTTTTTTTAATAGGATCATTGGGATTTAACACTTGCTGATTGAGCTCGTCGTCACTTAGGAACTCGAAACCTGCTTCAAGTTTATCAATGTCCATCCCTTCACCAACGTCATTAATTTCAATGTTTTCTCCTGCGGGTAGAGCCTCACAAGTGTGTAAAATTGTCTCATTGTCGATGTTAACGGAGTGGTGCTAACTTGAACTTGACGCCGACGGTTAAGCGAGAAAGATGGATAATCAAGGTTCCACTGTAATGTCAAAGCATGAGTAGTTAGTTACCACAAGGTCAGATGACTTTCTCGATGAGGAATCATGATCCAGTGATTTTATAATTCAAATGATCGGAATCTGGATAAATTGTACTGCATTACATATTATTTCTCTGTTTTGATCTTCGTGTTTGTTGTAAAAATTCTTTTAAGCGAATATTACGTCAGTTTATTGGATGCAGATAGAGCAATGATTTCTCTTATTAAAGATTATAATAATTAAACAGAGCAAATTATTGGGCATTCTGGAGTTTGAATGACAACTACAAGCGATTCGTTTCTAAAAATAGGTATTTTTTTTTTAATTTTGTGATTGAAAAATTGACAAAAATGAAAGGAACAGGTAACTTTATTACTGTTCTCTAAGTCTTGAATAATGTTTTGGCACCTATATATATATACAGAGCTAAAACTAGAGCTGTTTTGTACAGAAGAAAAAGAGTCACCATCTCCGAGTCAGACAGAGCACCTCTCCGTAAGTACCAGGGTGCACGGTGACAGGCTAAACTATCGGGACATGAGAACGATGCTTCTTGTTTTTGTATCTGAAGTTTATAGAATATTATTGCCCTTCGCATAGATAACACAATTGCCTCCATGAAAAATTATTAAAAAATTTGACATGGTGACTGTGCGTTGACCAATATTTGGCAACTGTGTTATCTAAGCATGGAACAATATATGCTGCATATATTTAAAAATAATGTCCTGGATGAGGTGATATGAACGTAGAAATGCATTTTTTTGTTAGTTTATTTCACCACAAGCTAACAACAATATGATTTTTGTTAGTGCATGGCATTGTATTGTAGCTTTTATGATGGTATTGATGTATGTTGTGTATTCCTCATTTTAATGAATGCGTAGTGGGAATAATGAAACTGATTTACAAAAAGAAATTTGTATGGTTTCCATTGCTCACTGTTGTCACATGCGTTGACTTTTTTTTTTAGAGAAGATTCGTTGAGCAAATAGTTAGTCAATGTCTAGACATACTTAAAACTCGGTTATTGAAAACACACCAAGATCTATTTTATACTTATTTTTTTTGTAGCTAAAATTAACACCTAAGAGCATCAACAGCAGATTCTGAATAATTTCTCAGATTTCCGCAATATTTAGAGCTAGGGATGCTCACTTCTAGGCCGAGTAAGGGTTCCTATGTTTGAATTAGAGTGGAACCTTGATAAACCCGAAAATTTTAGGGAAAGGAGTTTTACTTTGAGTTTTCTATTTTTTGAATTATAGAGATTTGAGGGGAATGTTTCCATTTACTAAGAATATTTTTTATACAACATTACAAATCGCCATAATGAAAGTGACAACTCAGAAGTTTTCAATTTTTGGTTTGCGCGTTCATTTTGCGGGAAGTACGTTGCATATTTAGGGTGGAAAAATGTCGTAAATATAATTAAAGAATTTCCATGCTAGATAGTGTTATGTGTCTTTAACCATATTATTAGGAAGCTTTCTTTTGCTTCTCCGGTAAAATTGACATTTTTTTTAACCATGTGGTACATATACAATATCTTTTACAGAAAACTGGTTTTTACAACAGTCTTTGATTTTGCCATGTTTGGCGCCGTATATACCCAGATGCTCTTGCGCCATAAAAAATCCAAACGAACAAACATATACAATATGTGAGATTTATTCATTGAAAATGATTTTTTAACGAATTGGGGAAAAAAGCAAGTGAAATTTTTTTAGTTAATCAGTTCCAGACTAGGATTAATATGAAAAATACTGCTGAGTAAATTGATAATTGATTTCAGTAATGCTGGGGGGGGGGGAAAGAGACTTTAAGAACAGACAATGTGTGACGTCAAAAAATAATTTGGTTTGGTATCTCAGATTCACTTTTGATAACCTTTTACAAAAATATAAAAAAAGTGAGATTTTTTTTATCTGAATTAATAGAAACTCATTGTATTATATGAGCTGATATATTTATTTTTCTATTTTTTTTTATTTACTTTTTTTTTCTGTATCTGCCCACAAAAGAAAAAACTTGTTTTCTGTCAACTTATTTTGTGCTGTGATCACATGTATTCTTTAACAGTTTAGTTTTCCACTGTGATACAGAGTTTTGTATTATAAAAGTATGTTTGTGTTTTTATATGTCAGTGTTAAATATTTAAGTGCAATACCCTTTTAACACTGTTTCAAGTTTACTTATTTCCTTTTTGTACATGATGTGGAACAGTTAAAAAGTAAACCAGAACTTAGTACACAAAAAAAAAAAAAAAAAACCTTCCAAGATAAATTAATTAATAATTATTGATTTTATATGATGTTTTGGTTATGAGTAAAGCCATGGTATTCAAAATCTACTATTAACTGACCGACTTACCAATACTACTTTTAACTGAAATGGTATGAAAATTTTCCTGCAGTATAAAAAAAAAATGCACTTTGAAAAATGCGTGTCGTTACGGAAGGACAGAAAAAATATGAAATGATGTCCTTCCGTAACGGAGTTTTCAATGTTTTTTTCAATTTCGGTACAGTTAATTAAATAATACAACGCATTATTTTGAAAAGACTTGAAAGATTAAAATGATATAATTTATTAGTTTTAATATGATGTAAAACATCATGCTTTTACAAATTTTAAACATGTCCCAAAATACCATGGCTTTACCCTATGCTATTTTGAGTTTAAAGCAAATGATTGAATTTTTAAAAATTTGATTCCACTATTAGTGTACTGTAACACCCTTTATTGCATTCTTAAAATACCATTAATGTGATATTACCTTGGTATAGAATTGTTACGAACCTTATTTGCCACAGAATGACCCTTGCTGTCCTTGCGCCATAAAAATGCAACCAACCAAAATTGTTACATCTTACTGAAATTTTGTCCGTTTTAATTGGAATTTCATTTTCAATATTCGAATATTGATATGTAGTTAAAAGAGATGGCGAATCTATTTATTGATAGCATTTGGTAAATATGATTGGATAATCGTGTCCAGTTTTATATCATTTGCCCCCGTTCAAAATTTTTTGTCACATTTGATTTATCATGACCATTATGTCTTGGCATCAGTGGTGAGCTGCATTCAGTTACTGAAAACCGGAAGTTAAACTATTTATGAAACTAAGAAGAAATTATTTCTGTTATATGTTAAAGAGAGCACTCATATTTTGTGAAGTGCTGATTAAATTTTTGCCAGCTTGGTGAATCAGTCGTTAAATTTTTGGCAGCGTAGTGAATCAGCCATTAAATTTTGGGCAACGTATTGGACACCATTAAATTTTGGCAGCTCAGTGAACCAGTCGTTAAATTTTTGACAGCTTAGCGAACCAGTCGTTAAACTTTTGGCAGCTCAGCGAACCAGTTATTAAATTTTTGGTAGCTCAGCAAATCAGTCAAATATTCGGCAGCATAGTAAACCAACCATTAAATTTTTGGCAGCTCAGTGAATCAAACTAGTACTGAAAGTTATGGAGCACCAATGTAATTTAGACTAACATGGAAATTTTAAATGTTATTTTGATAAGTTTATGAAACTGGCTTTGCAAGTCTAATAATGGGGAGAGAGAGAATTTAGATTTCTTAATCTGAGGAGTGAGTTGAGGAGGGCATATGAGTTGATGAAATCTAGGTGTATTTGAAGATATTCAAAGTACATTTTGAGAGCAAATTGGAATTGAAAAAGGGAATTGGAGTTTAGAAGCAATAATCTCACAAGTATTTGTTTTATATTCAAAGTGAAAGAAGTTGGGAGAAGTACGTTTTTGAAATATTTGTGGATGTTAGAGATTTTGTATTTGTGGATCAATCTTAGAATTTGGCTAGTTTTGAGATATGAACCAATCAGCAAAGACACATGGAATTGTGATGATTTTGGAGTGGAATATACAGGGTGTAGGAGCATGCAATTCAATTTTTGAGTTTGCAAGCAAATAGCATTTCATAATGGAGTTGCCTTGATCTTGAGTTTAGGACAAAGCAAGAGGGAGATTTTGAAGTGGGGGGGATGGACCAAAATGTACACAAAAGTTAAGTAAAATTTTGAGAGGTTAAATATTTACTTTAGGGGGCTGTCTTGTTTGATCAAAAAGTGGAGAAATGGATCTTTAAAGGAGAATGGTTTGGGAGAAGGTAATAATGATTAAAAGGTAGAAAAAGTGGAGGAGGGGGCAGAATGTCTGAGAGAGATGATCATAAGATTGTAGAAGCTATCACTAAGTTTTGTTCGGTAATCATATCAATAAGATTGATTTTTCTTATGACCAGAAAGGCTTGGAGAGGACACTAATGAGACAAAGTGAACCGCTTGTTAATTTGTGGAAGCTCAGCAAACTGGTTGTTCAAATTTTTGCAGCTCACCACTGCTTGGAATTTAACCTTATTATTATTATTATTATTATTATTTAATATATTCAATCAAACCCTACAGGACCGAACTTTTGGTTTGCTATGTCTGATTTTAACATTATAGATATGGGAAATTGGACAGGACCAAACAAGTCGTTCCTTATAGCAGAGTTTGATTGTATATATATATGCTTCATTTATGGAAAGTTAACGTGCATTTTCAATCTTGTGTTTTATTCTATTTTTATTAATGACACATGCTTGTATTGGATGAAATGTAGATGAAAATATAGTCGATATTTGTACATTCAAAATTAAAAAACTTTGTTTTGGTATATTTTAACCATATACGATTTAGTTTCTAAGTCACAAATATATATCACCATATATGGACCACTGTATACTTAACTAATAAAAATATTACTTAATTTACATTTTGGCGTATGCCTTTCCTCTTCCAATAAGTAAATAGAGTGTCATGTACACATAATGTAATAATGGTTTCCGAATTGGAGGTACGCATCAGTATCTCAACACTTTAAATGGTATCATTGATTGCCCGCCTGCTATTTTTCTGGGCACCGTAGTCAGGGGTGTGGTTCTCTGGCCAGCAGAGGTTTGGCTTACTCGGAAAACTGTAGGTTAGCACGGTCTTTCAGGGTTCCTGTGGTCCTTAAAGGCTCCTTCTTTTTCTTCTTCCCTTAAATTTGAATATGATTGACGTGATAATTCTATCATGATTTTCTACTGTTGTTTAATTTCACTACCCAATCTTTAAAACTAGCATCAATATAATAAATAATATAACAGTTACCATAAAAAATTCTAAATTGTGAGTTACTTCGGTCTGCATCTCCTTGGTTTTTGTTCTACTTAGTTCATAGTGATATGGTGAAGGTACAATATGGTTTGTAGTATATATCTTGATTAGTCCTTATAAAACAGTGGTTTTCCAGTTTTTTTGACTTGTGGACTCCTTTATAGAATCAGTTTCTTCAGCATAGCCCCTGAGGCCTACATATGTCTTGCAAGTTAATGATGTTATAGGAGATGAAATATGTAGTAAATAAATGTGAAGTAAAGAGATATTTAAACAATTGCACGATGTCCTTGCAATGAAATTAAATTTTAAAACTTTGAAATTCACCATTATTCTCTCAACTACCACCAATACACATGATATTGTCAAAACTTGGCCATATATAAAAGTTCTTCCAGATAGGGATTTATGCACTCCTCAACATCCCTCCAGATTTTTGATACACCCCTCCCCCTTAATGAAATCTAAACACATATTTAAATACACACAAAATTTTAACATCCCCAGTTTATGAATCATGGATAAGCCTCTGCTTCCATAGCTCAATAGATCAAACCATTTGTGTTACAACAGATTTTATATTTGAGCAGGGACTCCGTAAAGCACAGATTGGGGACCACTCCTATAAAAGATTATTTGGGTCCTTAGAAACTCCTTAATTTTTTACTTTGACAAAGAGTGGGAACCTTTCCCTTGCTGTCCTCATGACATAAAAATACAAACGGTATTTCATTTGTGCAAACAATAATCCTCTACTCTTCCGTTTTTCATTCGCATGAGAAAAAAAGTCTATATTTTGGAAAGAATTTAATTCACTTGTTGAAATACACTGTTATTTAAGATGAGATGTTTATTGATGTTTGTCTGTAACATAGTGGTTTTGAAAAATAATCTTTAGCGTTATTTTGTAATGTACTTGGTATTTATATGTGATATCAAGATGAACTTCCTGAGATATTCTGTGTTTAACAGTGAGAAATCTATCTTCCCATATTAACCATCTGTTTAAAACGTCTGGATAAGGGGACAGGTACTCCTCCCCATACCAGCGGCCATGTCTTCTATATGCTCATTATACGACCGATTTATGATTTTTGTAGATTTTAGTAGGAATAGTACAGTCATTATAGTTAAAGTTTCCCTACTTTGAACTATTTGTTAGTTTAATTAATAAGTGGAATGCACAAAATTTTGTTTTTGTTTACTGATCAAGGGATCTCGTAGAAGTATTTCTCAGAAAACAAGTTTTTAGCTCGAAAATCTACTGACAACAGGAAATACATAGAAAAAAATAACAAAAACAAATCTAAGATGGAAATTCCAAATTTTATTTTTTGCTCGCTGCAAAAATAGAAAGAAACTTAAATTACCAACAAAATGATCCTACAGTTTAAACGGATTCTTTGCTTATTGTTGTTTGAAGATGCCATTGAAGTTGAGCTTTGGCATAGATCATTTTGTACCAAAGATTGCGTTTTGATATACAGCTTTGACTTAGATTTTTTTTTTCTACAGCGTGGTGACAGAATTGGAATAAAAAGTTCTCTGTATCCCAGAAAATATACTTAAAATTTCCTTAATTTTTCTGTGGTCAATTTTCAAATTGGTTAAATCAAATTAACAAAATTAAAGTTTTCTTGAATAATTTTATATCTGAATTATGTGTGATTTTATTTTTTACAAAAGGTATAAGCTATATTTATACCAATTATTTAAAGCTGTAAAAGCCACACTATATGCACCTTCTAACTTTAATAAAAAGTAAATTGCATATTTATATTACCCTTAATTTCTTTTTAATTTCATGGCGACTGGCTTAAAATAATATACACTGCTTAACCAAGATAAAAAGTCGTATAATAATAATGTACATTAGCAATCATGAATGTTCCACCCCCTCCCACATATTTCATGATTTCCTGTCGCATTTTGGGGGGGGAGGGAGGCATCTATCAAAACTCGCCATGCCCCAGGTGGCTCTCATTCCTAACCCGGCGTGATATTAAATATATATATATACACTGCCGTGAATACTAAACACTGAACGTATATGCTAATTTTTAAATGAGCGTCTATAGGATAACTTCAGACTGAATATTTCCAATTCATACTTAGTTTGTACTGGGGATTTATGCTTAAAGAACATAGTTATAGTTCTTTCAATCTAGAAGTGGGGTTGGGGAGCTTCATGTTCACACCAATTGATGTAGTATCCCAAACTTTAGTGAATTAATGTGACGGCAGTATGTTCCATAGGAATTACAGAAAATGCTTGATGATGGAGTAATTTGAGTGGAATTCTCTAATTTTTTCTGCAATAGTAAAATTCCCCTTGGTTCTTTTGCTACCCTGGCCATGTTTTCCCCTATTAGCAGAATTTGGAATTTTTTTTATATTGTCTTTCTTTTTACTCCTTGAACAGTGCATGTACAAATTTTAGTGTCATTTCACTTATTAGTACAACTACAGACAGCTCCATATATGGAACCTTTAATTACAGTAGGTTTTTGTTTTTACGAACTATTGCGTTGGTCCCGAAACACATGTTAATTCCTATTTATAAACATTCAATTTTCCAAACTTTTTTTTAGAAAACTGTGAGTTTGTAAAATCGAGAATTCACTGCATAACCAACCATCTAGTATTTAAATCACACAGCTCAACTTAAATGTGAGTTCATTGCATAGGAAACAAATGACAAAGACGCTAAACTTGTAAAGTTTTCAATTTCAATAATAAAATATAATTGTTTTTATTAAAAGAAAATGAGCTTCCAGCTACGTGGAAATTTTACAGTTTTATTACACAAAATAAATATTTATTGTTGTAATGAATGTATGTACAACTTAGTCCATACCTTGATAATTCAAGGGCTTAGTATTCCGTCTCTAGGTTAATTTGCATGCAGTATTGCATAGATACAGCATATATTATTAACTATATATTAATATATAGTTACAGTAGGGACATCCATATATCAAAGTCACAGATTCCATAAAAACATTTTGACATATATAGATATTCTATGTACTGAATGGCAGCTTTATATAAATCACTGGGTTTATCGAGACTCTGACATATGGAAGTTACACTGTACGTTAATGTGTACTGTAATTAGTAGACTAGATATAGTTATGTACTTGTTACTTTTAATTGTTTTGAATTCTCTTCCTGTGTTTAAAACTTCGTTGTTTATTATTGTTAATAAACATTTTTTACACTGTGCAAACATATGCAGAATTTTATTGGATTGTTACTACTCTTTTATTCTAATATTCAGTGAAAAATACTGACTTTTTTTAGTTTTACTAAAGCAGCTGTAATATTTGTTTGCAGATGATGAAATAAAGTGTTTTAACAAGTTGCTTGTACTTCGTTTATTGTATTTTTATTTTAAATGTTTCTTATGCCAACAGCATAATCAGAAAATTTATAATGGTTAATATTTAATTTTATTAAATATTCTAGTGTTTTCAAATTGTCCCTTTATAAAAAAGAAATTCATACCATCTACTACTGTAAAAAGAACTATGTATCCATATTAACACAAATATTAATTATACTTTGCATAATTCTCTAACTTACAATCTAACAAACAAAATACCTTTACTAACAATGCGACTGCAACCAATAACTACTGAGGATAATTTAAAAATACTTTGGAAATGTTTCCTTGTTTAAAGAACTCGTGGAAATGTTTCAGAAAGCTCTGAAAAGTTCTTGTAAACAAATTGTAAGTTTGTTGTAAAAGGGATTTGTTGCACTGGCTGTGTAGATTGGAAATTCACTTCCACATTTCTTCTTCGAAGACTTGCTTATGTTCTTTCGATTAAGTTACAGTTCGGAGTTTTTGCACATGAGGCTAAGGATAAATCGTTCCAAGCAGTGTTATAATTTAGTCTCATCCGACTTTCGAACCAAATAGGTCGTCATCCAGCCTTTGCCCTTTACAAATATTTGTCCTCTGCACTGTACTTCATATTTGGCACTCTCGCGGAGGATCTTGCCCACAGTCTCTGTTACCTTAAATGAACATAGAAAGTTACGGGGAATTTAAATTTAGTACAGTATTCATTATATATATATATATGTGTGTGTATATATATATATACATACATACAAACCGCTTCGGACTGAAAAACATGTCCTGGAGGCAGCCAATGAACAGAAACTAAGAACTTGGGCCGGAAAACCATTACATGGCAGGCACTACAATGACCTGCAACAACCACACGTTGACAAAAAGGCATCAAATTCTTGGCTGGCCAAAGGCACTCTCCAGCCAGAGACAGAAGGATTCATGCTAGCCATCCAAGACCAAGTGATCGCAACAAGGAACAATCAGAAATTCATCCAGAGAAAAGACATAGAAAGCGACAAATGCAGACACTGTCATGCGGCATCGGAGACAATCCAACACGTAACCGTCCTGACATAACCCTCGTCGATAAATCGAATAAGACCACGTACTTAATCGACATAGCAGTACCCAACACCAATAACATACAGACAACCTACACAACGAAAATCACCAAGTACCAAGATCTCAGACATGAAGTACGAGATATATGGGGTATGGAAAAGATCCTCATCATCCCGTTAGTCATCTCAGCAACAGGGATAGTACCAAAAACGCTTGCGACGAATTTGGAGATACTCAACATTGACCCAAACACCTACATTGAAATACAAAAAGCCACAATCCTAAACACGTGTCACATTGTCAGGAAGTTTCTAGACATGGCACATTAAGAAGTGATGTAAAAAGAGGCTTGGGAACATGGCGCTCTGCCCGTCCCAAAGCCTGTTTCCGCCAAGAATGGGCGAGGAAAACTTTTATATATATATATATATATATGACTAAAGTCACCAGACATCCAAAGACTATTTTCTTGTGACACGTATGGCGTGCGTGTTATGTTTCTCACGGCACAGGCTTCCATTAAAAGAGGTGCCGAAAACTGTCAGTAAGAAAACTTACTTGGACAATTCTGTACTCTTAACACTTTGGTGATATTATAGAGGTGGCTACTTGTATTAATATTACAACACAACTGCCCACAAAGCATGCACTATTTCTGAGTGGCCAAATCAAATTCTTAGTTGGCATTGAATGCACAAAGTCCTGATCTCAACCTAATAGAAAATCTTTAGGATGTATTGGAACACTGCATTAAGCATTTGAGAAATCGCCTTGCTTCTAAACTAGAACTGGCAGTAGTACTAGTGTAATGGCAGCATATTCCTGTAAGTGCTTACCAAAAACTGGTCAGAAACATGACCAAAAGGATCATTGAGTAAATGAAGTCTAAAGACAGACCATCTTGATGTTAATTTATTAAATATAGATTCTCCCCACCCCCACCATGACTTTGGTGTTCAGTAACTTTTGATTACAATGTGTGCATACGAGTGAAAATTACCAGTTCTCAAAATTAAGAAGATACTTCACAGTTAAGGGATGCTACATTTTTTTATACATATACACTGAAGAGAAATTGAATTAGAGATAACTGTTTGGTATTATGTAGCACCACCTTTCACTCTGATGATGGCGATTCATCTTCGCATGAACTTGACAAGACACTGGAAGCATTGGGAAGCCATACAAATTCACGACCCCTGAAGAATCTCCTACAATTCAAGGAGATTTGATGGAGGGGGTTAGAGGCTTGAACGTCTCACTTGATGGCATCCCAGATGAGATTGAGAGGTCAGGTGACCTTGCTGCTCAAGGAAGCAAGTTCACATCTGTGGAGTGTTGTTCATCCAACTATTCGGATATAATTCGGGAACGATAGCATGGTAATTTGTCTTATTAAAGGAGGTAGTCTCCAGTGGGATGTTGAAGACGAAAAAATAGAAGCATATAGTCAACAAGGATATCCTGGTAACATTTATCTATGAGGGGCGATGTCACCATAACCAGGGTTTCATTCCATGTAAACAGCCCCAAAATGAGAATGACACCTTCACTAGTTTGGAGAGTCCCCTGCTGGCAAGGATGATTCATCATTTCATGTGGTTTGCGATGTGCTCAGACCCCATCATCGGCATTTACTAACGTGAATCTTAACTCATCGTCCAGAAAACATTTTCCCACATTTCTAGGGTCCAGTTGTGACCTTCCTGTGCCCAGTAATTTGCAGTCGGTAGAGATACCCTCGTGAGATGATGGCTTCCGTATCACATAACAAGGAGATTATTGTGGATGCTGGGCTTCTTGCCCGTTGTTGTGCACCAGCGTTAAATTGACAAGTGATCTGTAGTACTACGACCCGTTTATCTGCTGTTACAATGAGCGATAGCCAATGACGACTCTGCTTATCCACAAACTGTTGGCTTTGGTAGAGACGGTTTTACCGGAATCGACATATGGTACACCATTAACACAGTGGCTCGTGAAAATCCCAGTACCTTCATGACTTCGGAAATGGAGTGACCCATTTGTCAGTGCCCTGACAATTTGCCTACGGACAAATGCACTTAGATTGTTCATCTTACCCATACTTCAGTCGACTATTACTGATACCGTGAGCTTCACTTATATTGTCGGATTGTTGCTTATGACATTTCACTTCCGTTTGCAGACACAGTGCTAAATTTGCGAAACACCACCTGTCTCTAATTAGATTGCTCTTCAGTGTACGATATAACTTAATTTGAATAAATGCACATGTTTTGTATGAAGCGACAAATCATAACAACTGTTTGCTTTAAACTAATTTTTAAAAGGGGAGAGGGAAAAAGCAAGCAATATATATATATATATACTTGTATTTCGCCAATAATTCCGGTACTGTCCATTCGACTTGCTATGTTAACTGTATCACCCCAGATGTCATACTGCGGCTTTGAGGACCCAACCACGCCTGCTACTACTGGACCAACTGCAATACCTTTTGATAAATAAAATACCATAACTTTACGTAAAAATATAATGGATCTAATCCGGTAAACTTTTAACATTTTTCTTACAATACGGATTCCAACTTCATTGATTTTTGGCAAAGACAACATAAAACATTTTCATTTTTACCACTAGGATTCTTTTTTTATAGGTGCAGATTTCTAAATAAAATTTTATTCTTACGTTCCCCAAGATTAGACGGCGAGTGATTCCAGATGGGATCAATGACTTTTTGTGACCTTCAAGTCCATTGGGAATTGAATGCCATTATGGTGTAACGTTAATGCATTCGTTTATTGTGCCATTAACCTGGATTCGGTTTCCAGCAGCACTGTAGAACGCATGCCATTTTCCTGCCTACCATAATCCGGTATTTGGTTTCTTAGGCCAGTGGTGCGCAAATTATTTTCATTTCTGACATCCCCTTTTGTGTAAAATTTTGTCGCGACCCCTCGATAGACCGTAGACGCTTTTCTTTTACTTTCGCGACCCCTGGATAGACAGTAGACGCTTTTCTTTGACTTTCGCGACCCCTGGATAGACAGTAGATGTTTTTCTTTGACTTTCGCGACCTCTGGATAGACATTAGACGCTTTTTTTTTTACTTTCGCGACCCCCGGATGGACAGTAAACGCTTTTCTTTGGCTTCAGTGAACGAATTTCTTTCAATTTGGTTACCCACAAAAATTTTCTTGCGACCCCTCTGAAGGCCGCGACCTACGGTTTGTGCACCACTGTCTTAGGCAATAGAAGTTCGGATTCCTCGGAAACTGCATTTTAACGCAACGAGACCTTACCTATTCTTTACAAAAAAAACAAACAAAAAAAACCAGCTGGGATCAAGACCAACGAGTGCATTCAAGGGTGCTTAAAAAGTCTTTAAAAGTGAAAACAAAATTATGAAAAAATCCTTATTGTATATAACGAAGACCAACACAAGCGCAATGTATATTTTCCTTGCCTTCCTAACTAAAAAAATAAATGAAGAATATTTAGTGTTAAACACACTAAAATAGACTACCTTAGATGCTGGCTCATCCAAATGAATAACAATTTCTTTAAATCAAAATCAAATCTTAATTAAACAGTACTTTACTTTTGTTTTATGCTGTAAAACTTACCAATTCTAAGTTTGAAGTTCTGCCAAGAGTTTTGATCATGGTCACTCAATGTGTCAATCATAGCAAAAGCAAATTTGGTTAAAGCAAGAACATTTTCAGTCGGATCTTCTTTTGAATCTGTACTCTAGAAGCATAGACATACACAATTAAAATTTATTACGCTATTGTAGCGAATTAAAAAGCAGAATTTTCTCAAGTTTAACAAAAAATTATCTTTTTCAATTCTGTCAATCGAAATTACATATTATCTTATGTACTAATTTTCTATGATTCCATATTTGTTGCATGCCACTATTTTTCTTAGGCAGCACGGGCTTTGTCAGAGTTTGAAGTCTACTGTCCAGGTAAACTGTTTATTATTATTAACGAATGTTTTGTATAAATTTTTATTGTTGATTCAGCCTAAATGTTTATTTTTTTACTTATCCCGGAAGTGGTTGCTTTAAATTTCAGTATGAGTGTGGTGACCCTTACAACTATTTTGAGTGCAACTGCTGAAAGGTTCAATCCTTATACGTATCTTGAATAACAGGTGAGTCAATATGTCTTTAGGAAGTTAGGAGGTTCTTGTTTTCTTTGTCCTGCAACTCCTCTCTCTCTCTCTCATTAAGTGATTGTGTTGAGTCATTGAAAGAAACAGGGCTGAGCAAAAGCACGCATGATTATTTCGTTGCATACTTCAGGCCTAAATTTTGTAGAAAATTTTTTGATGCTCAAGTTCCTAATATTCAAAGCGATTGCCTCATAATTCCATGCTTTAACATATTATTTAAAATTCATTGATGATAGCAAATTTTCATATAATTATTAAACCGTAGAAATAATATTAATAAACTAAAGTGTCAAGAGAAAAATTCTTTGTTTTACGCTTCCAAGCCTATCTATTAAGTTATATGGAATAATGTTTGAAGTAATGTCTAACGTCTCATCTGTCTATAATGTTTGTGAATTGAAATCACTTTTGCAAATAAGTTTGCGATTCAGTGGTAGTTGCTGAGACAATACAGTTTTTATAGATTCAGAAAAAAATATGCCATATAAAATAGCATTTAAACACAAGGTGCTAAAATTATCGTGAACTGACAAAGACACTAAATATTCTCGTTCCTTCAATATATAAGGTGATTATAATTAAAGTTCCACTTTGAAATCTCTATAAAATGAACCAACTAGACCAAAAATTACTAATTTGGAAATATTGTAAAGGAGGTTATGGGATTTGACATCCTGAAGGAAAGGTTCAAAAAGTCACCAACAAGAGGAAATGACGCTGTATGCTGTATTAGGGGTTTCAGCTTTATGAACACCCCAGTGTCATAATTGTATTCTTCTTCTTCGAAGAGCAATCTATGACAGGACACATCATATGCTCCGTAACTGCCGTTTACTATGAATCCATGTTACGAAGTTTCGTTGTACCCGATCTTCAACAGCATGGCATCTTAGGCAGCATGATTTTTATTTATGACAGGGCTCCACTCAGGAGCGGACTGCGTCCGCTCAAAGGGCGTGAATCCTTGCCCTTTCGGAGGCACGAGGCCTATCACACATGAGGGAGCACCGGGCCGGTTGATAGGCGGCCCAGTCCGCCCCTGGATCCACTTCATATTAGTAGAGATATGAAATAGTTACTTAGGCAACATTTTACGGATGATACCAAACCCCAACCCATGATGATTACCACAATGATTACCAAACCCCAACCCATGTAATTTTTGGTTATAGGAGTTATCTTAAAATCATACTTTTTTCATGATAACATCAGAAATTTGCCATAGTTGAAGACTGTGATTCATCGACAGATTGATAACATTCCGGCTGATGAGTGTTGAGCTATTGTAGAGAGCGCGATATCGCGCTTCAACTTGATTTCAGGAAATAATGGACAGCTTATTGAACATATAATAAATACGATATCTATTATAAGGAGAATGTGTTGTGATGTCAATACCAGGAATAAACCTTGATTTTATACCCGGTGGTGAATACTATTTTCCCCCAAGAATATCAAATCCCATAACCTTCTTTATAATATTCCAAGTTCGGTAACTTTTGTTCCAGTAGTTTTCGTTTTGTAGGGGTTTCAAAGTGAAACGTTAATTATAATCGCCTTGTACATACATATAATGTTTCAGTCTTGCTAATGCAGTAGGTATTAATTAGATATGCAATTACCCTTGCATTACAACATCTATGCTCCGATCTTAACCAAGAAATGAATAGTTGGTTAGAGAGAGAGAGAGAGAGAGAGAAGGGGGGATCAAAATTTTAGAACAGCCGTTGTTATTCCTATGGAAACATAATGCAAAATTGGTCCTAAATTTGGAAATAAAATTCATTGTCCATTATTTTTCTAGGATGGGTTGTAATTCTCTTAAGGAGAAGGGGATAGTGTTTTAGAATTGACTTAAATTGTCAAAAACTCTTTAGTCACTTTAAAGTTGTTTTACTTTGATAAGCTTTCGTGTCAACTACCTTTTTTAATCTTGATTTAGAGACACATTTATCGAATTTCCCCTACCAGTCTTCTGTAAACTAATTTGTTTTGTCATTTATAAAAAAAAAAAAACATATTTTATAATCACATGATGCAAAAAATATTTAAAAAACGTCACGAAAGGTACAAGAGTGTCTGGTTAGTGATGACCAGTTAGTAATGGGTTATCTTAAATGGAAAATACTTTTAAAGAAAAAGTTAAAGCAAATACTTGTATATATAACTTATTTCATTTAATAAATAGTGAATCCATGGGAATAAGCATGTATTTTTATGTCTTAACGCATGTGAATGGGGGTGTAACGTTTCCTGTTTTAACACTATCATTTGCAGATTCATAATCATTCAATTCAATAACGAACCTCATAAGAAGTTCTGCTTGAATTTCTTCCTGGTTGTAGACCCGCTGCAACCATATATGTACTCCCAATCGTCTTGATCTTCTCCAATTTTAAAAACGGTGATTCGTACATAAGCTGCAAATGAAGAAAATAAGTGCTCTGTTAAGTCTAACATCTATATTAAAGAATGGGAAGGAAGTGTTTGCTCGCATTTTATGACACAAGAACAGTTGAGATTGTTTTGGGCCAGGGTCCACAATTTTTCCAAAAAAAATCCAAATCTCCTTTACCGAGGGAATCAAACTCCTAATGGCAGAGCTGCAGAAAAAACTTGTGCTGGAATCAAAGCCACATTGTTCTCATAGCAGTGAAATGTATTATCACGATACATAGGCATATGCAGAAGGTTTATAAGGGCGGCTATAGCCTCAATGGGGTGGGGGGGGTTTACTGAGTTACAACTCCATATTTTGTATATTCACATATAATCATATATGAATACACAACATTTCTTCGCAAGGGGGGTTATAACACCCTGTTTACAACAGTGTCACAACGCTGCTGGAGGTAAAGGAAGAAGAGGAAAAACGAAAGATATCCACGGAAAGACATCCGTTAGAAGCTTGGAGTGCCTTAGCCACTAGGCTACAAAGGACACTTAAGAGCCTAGCGGTTAAGATACTCTGTGCTTAATGGCCAAACCCTAGTTCGACTCTAGACCATGGACGATTATCCTTTTCTCCTATACCTAAAAAGCTCTAGTTTGAGCTCAAACACAGGTATCGAAATTATTGACTATTATTCTAATGTATTTCCTACGAAAAATCACGAAAAGTTGCCTTGGTGGCTTTGCGTGTTGACCATCAATTGGTGATTGTGTTAGCCCCGAGAAGAGTAATGATATCTTACACCCATGAGCAAGAACAGTATTTTAAAGTTCAATAATGCAGATGGAATACCTTATCGAAATCACATATAATCTCATGCAAAACTTGAATGCACTTCCGACCTTCGTCATTAAAAAGTGATTCACTGTAGAAATCCATGTAATTGGGTATAGAGGCAAACATGACAGCAACCCAAGTATAATCTTCGTGGTACAATTCCAACTAAAATGAAAAATAAATGTCACACAGAAAAAGTAATACAGATAAAGTGCAGTAGAACCAATGCTAATGACCTAACACTTACTTCTAAATGCATTGATTCTTTGTCCAAATAATACTTTGCAACATGCTCAGGAAGGATATTGCGTAGCAGTGTTTTGTTAACAAGATTCATCAGAGATGCCTCTTGCTGTTCCTGTCGCAATTCTCGTTTCCACAGATAAACTAATCGACCAATGTATTCAAGCTAGATGAGATTGGAAACACTTTATTGTTAGATGATGAATTACTTGAAAAGGAAAGAATGATTTATCAACCCTTGCTGGGACATGAACCCACAATCTCTTAATTGCAGGTCAAGTGTTTTACCATTAAAATGAGGTTTATTGTTAGTATACTTCGTCAATATGATGTTTGCATACTATTTATTTATGTCGACTTTTCTACGTATGTGTTTTTCACCTATCCTTTACAATTTAACTATAATGAATTATATACAGTAGGATAGTTGATGCCGCAAACATTGTCAAAGCCATTTGCCTTTTTATGTAAAAATTATTAAGTTTTTAACATGCTTCCATTTAATTAAACGACTTTGGCGACAATAATCAGCAGAAAACAAAACGTTGTAAAAACGGTATAAAAATTTTGAAGCACAACACGAAACACAAATGCCCATATACATTTAAACAAATATACGGAGAAGAAAACATTTTGCCCATTACATTACGTTCTGAAAAATGAAAGAATGAAATGGGGGAATTATTTATAATTTTTACATAAACATGCAATAGTTTTAATAGTGCATAATCTTGTCTTAAATGGTTGAGGGTTTATTGTCCACATTGCAACAAACAAATCTTCAATAATAAGAAAAGTAAAAAAATACGACAACGTATTTATAAATGTCGTGATAACCTTTCTTCACATTGACTATGAATTTCAAAAAGTTTTACTATCTTTACATGCTCAATTTTTTGGTATCCAAAAATGCCTGACTTGAAGCTTTACTTACCTGCTTTGTCGAAAGAAGACCCATATTAGAAAATTCCCTTTTACTTCATCTGAAATAACACTTTGTTGTCTAAAAGCTGCATATAAACGAATCGTCAGTATGTTAATATAACATTTGGCTTTTAGTTTTATTGGTTAAGTGTAAAAAGCTATGCCTACTAAAACAGGATGATTGACTGCCAAATGGAAATATGAGTTTTCGAAATATCATTGCAAATTGTAAAACCCCTACTAGGTATTCCGGAATTAAATGAAGGATGTCTAAACTATAGAACTAAACATCTTTCTGTCTAATGTTTTCCAATCATTCATGAAACGAAAGATTATTTGTTTAAACAAGTTTAGCTTTTTCATTTCATTGTAAAATCGTTTAATTTTGCAGACTTATATTTTTGATGAGTCAAATATTTGAAAGGTTAAATAGCAGAATATTCTTGTATTGAAATAACTTGCACGTGTTTTTATTGATTTATTATT
>QLNU02014802.1:3247454-3262758 GCA_006491805.2 Dysdera silvatica | reverse complement strand
ATAGTATTTATTATACAGTAAAACCTCCAAATAACGGTCACCCATGGGACTCTGAAAAAGTGACCTTCTTCGCAGGTGGCTGTTATTTAGAGGTTCAGTATAAAAGCAGCAGTTCTACATTTTTTTCCGCTTCCATTTTCTCATCCCTTTTTCCAGTAGCAGATACATGGGAGAGGAAATTGGGGAAATTTCCCCTCTCAAATCTATAAAAATGCAGTGAAAATCGGTTATAACGAGCGCCTTTTATAACGACTACCTTCATATAACGAAGGAATTTTTACAAAAAGTTTGATTGCTTATTTTATTTTTTAAATTGCTCGTTAATTTCGGGGTCTAAAGAAGACTTGTACGCTAAAAGCGGTTAAATTATATTGCGCTTAATCATTATATCGAAAAAAATCCATATTTTCCTCGTTATATCCAGAAACTCGCTAAATGCGGGCTCGTTATAAGTGGGTTTTATTGTATTTTACATCCCCCTAAAATCCCTCTCTGGATCTCATCTGCTTCCCCTCCTTCTATCCTATTTTGTAACAATTCCTGAATGATATTAAATGTACTAGAAACTCCTAAATCTTCGTCCACGCAAACAAACTGGATGGTTTTTATATTTGTCATTCCTACTAATCTGCGAATGCTATCCAACCCGTCTCCCATCATCATCTCTGCCTGTATTTTCGGGTTCATCAGGTGAGGAAAAATTCTGTAATTAAGAAGTATTTTAATTGCAAGAATTTTGATTGAAAGATTTTAGATCGGCAGTTGATAAGCCGCGCTAACAACACTTTGTCCAGTTCTTCATTTCAGGTCTTCCAAAGCTTCGTTTTATTCTCCCAAGTTCATGCCTCGGAAGCTCGGAAGTTCAGTGCTCTCCCAAGTTCATGCCATGAAGCTCGGAAGTTCAGTGCTCTCCCAAGTTCATGCCAAGTTCATGCCACTCTCAGCCACAAAGCGCTGCCAATTTTCGTGTGCCTACACCTTCTTACTGTCTTGGATAACTTTGAGATTGGATAACCTTTAGACTTAGGAATATTCTTAAAAAAACTCATTGTGATTAATTGGTTGTGTTTTCATGGCGCAAGGATAGCAAGGGTCACTATATGCCAAACAAGGTAAGAACATTGTGATTACAAACTAGCGTTCAAATGCCGCAGTTAGGTTAAAACGACACTACTTAATGGTAAAAATGCATAAAGATCCGGAATTGTTCAAAACCAATTTTTAATGGGCAGTGGTTGTTTGCGCAGACAAAACGTTGGGACGGTAGGTTATAAATAGTGACACCGTATTCAGAGAAAGGGATGCACGTATAAAGACACAAAATGTGTTTAAATGGAGTACTTTGAAGGAAAGTGACATCGAGTAATTTTTACTTTCCGTCGTTGACAATTTTAGTTGCAGACATATTTGAAATATTTTTTTTTTGTGATGTCTACCATTTTGTCTACCGTTGTTCGGAATTCATTGTTCGGAGGTTAGCATTAATGTTAATCCTATGGAACACGTTCGGTTCCATTGATATGTGGCCGGACTTCGGAGGTTACCGTTGTTTAGAGGTGACCGTTAAAGGAGGTTTTGCTGTATTATACTAATGACTTCAGTGTATTTCCGCTTTAAGAGTTTTGTGGGCTCTACACTGAAAAAATAGAATGGGCCCCTTAAGAATATGACCCTCGTGATATTCAATTAATAAATCATTTTATTTTAGTTTATTATCTTTAATATTCAGGTTTAGCAGTAATAAAAATTTCTTGGACATTTGTAAATAAACAAGATTAAAATAACGCTTAAATTTTAATAACTAACCCATGTGGTTCTGCTTTATGACTGTCAAGTCGCGTCGTTATATCCGATACGAATTTCCCTAGTTAGAATCTACGTAGACTACAAAATCGCCGTCGTTATATACGATGTCGCTATAACCGATATATTTAGTATGGAGTAGAATAGCAAACCAAATTTCTTGTAAAAATTCCGTCGTTATATGCGGTTGGTCGTTATAATCGGCGTCGTTATAAACGATTTTCACTGTATATTACAATGTAAAATACGTATGGAAGCAAAAAACATTTACAATACTTTTAGTTGTTAATATGTAAAGCGAAATCAAACCTTTTAGTGAGATTTATAGCACTGCTTATTTTTAACAGTCCAATCAATATCCGGTCTTATTTTTGATATTGCAATCCTAAGAGTGTTTCCAAGGTGGACGTCAGTTATTCTGGTCCTAACTTTTCATTTTATCAACTTCAATCTTTGATTTTGGAAACAGCTGTCTGCAGAAGCATTGGCGTGGGGTGGGGGTGGGTTGTTGATGGAGGTTGTAATTTCCACTGCCATGAAATTTTGTGTACATACATATAAACATATGGAGTTGTAACTCTGTACCCCCCATTGTAAACCTGTAACCCCCCATCTCATGAACTTTCTACGTCAGACTATGCGCAGATGTAAGTGCTCAAGAACAGTAACGTTTTCAGAGCATGCAGTCAGATAGTGGGGAAGATGTTCATATCAGCATATTTAGAATAGAATTTGATGAGTCCTAAGATGAATTTTTTTTAAATCACTGTTGCACTGCAAATCAATAAAACTAAACCTGATTCCCATATACGCTAGAAAACTAAAGTAAAACATGACTTAGGGAAAAATAGAGTGTTACTTTAGTTCTCTAGTGTTTTAAAATATTTATTACGAAATATGAAAATGCCAGCCAAATAAAATGCGTATATTTCAGACAGCAGGGACGTTATTTTTGTGTGAAGCAATTTGTATTTTTCATTAGCTGATGGGCCGCATGTGGCTCGCGGGTTGAAGACCCCTGCTTTAGAGCAATCCAGGGTCCTTAGTTCAGCTATTTTGTAATAAAGGAATTCCGCATTCTGAATACATTCTCTGGTATTAAATTTACAGAAACTACACGAATTTTCCCCCCATTTTGTAATAATTTTCATCTCATGGTGGAATTTTTATGGCGCAAGGTCAACAAGCTCCATTCTGTGCCAAACGCCGATTCCTTTTTCACTAACTCGAAATATGGTATATATTATAGTTAATAAATAACTATAAATATATATTCTTGATTATTATTTAAGTGACCATCTTGCTTCAATCTCCTTTCTCCATTTCAATGATACTTCCAGACGAAGTGATTTACTCTAAATAATTTAACCAGAAACTTCAATGATTTAAACAAAACAAAGTTTAATGACTTACTATCTTCTGTTAATTGGGATATAGTTTTTTCTACCTCTGATATAAATCTGCAATTTAGTCGTTTTTTTGAAATTCTAACCTCCCTTTATGAAATGGCATTTCCTCTAGCCCAGTGTTTTCGGAGAAAAAGACAGCGCAAGCCATGAATTTCACAATTTCTTCTTCGGAAAATTAGATATAGAAACCAACTTTTTAAAAGATTTTTGACCTCTCGCTGTTTAACAGATCTCGGGGAGTTTCGATCTTATAGGAATTTACTTTCAAAGGATCTTAAAAGAGCGAAATCACAATATTATTTTGATTTATTTAATAACATTAACTTACGCCAAATTTGGTATTATTTCAATAAACTTTCTTATGCATCTCGTACTGGTGGACATTTTTTATCAAAAATTAATTATCGGGGCAATCTTTTTCTAGTCCTCAGAGTATTTCTAATGCATTTTCTGATTATCTACAGAGCCATCCTTTGGAGTTATTAAATTCTCTTCATTCTACTCGAGTGGACTCTTCAGACTTTCTTCGGCTTTCCCCTGGTGTAGATCATTCTTTTGTGATGGAACCTATTGACCGTGTTGAACTTCTGAGACGTCTTGCCTCTTTGAATGTTAGACATTCGCCTGGATTTGACGGAATATCTCCTCGAGCTATTGTGGCGGCTGCGGATCTCCTGGTTGATCCTATTTTAATTTTATTTAATAATTGTTTTGAACAAGGTATTGTTCCAGACTTACTGAAAATTACTCGTATTACAATGATTTATAAAAAAATGGGATCGAAACGATCCCGGGAACTATAGGGCGATCTCAATTTTATCTGTTTTTGCCAAAGTTTTTGAGTCATTACTTAATACTAGACTAATTAAATTTCTTGAACATTTTAATATTCTACATCCTAATCAATTTGGGTTTCGTACTGGGATTTCTGTTGAGACTGCACTTTTACATGCTCATAATATTATTTCCTCTGCACTTGATAATCGCCTGTTTACTATTGGAATCTTCTTAGATATAACTAAAGCTTTTGATTCCGTTTCTCATGATATTTTACTTGAAAAACTTAAATATATTGGTATTCGTGGTGTTACTCATTCTCTCTTTTCATCTTTCCTTCAAAATCGAAGACAGTTTGTTGCAATGACTGGTGGTGCCTCTGAACTTTCCTTGGTCAATATTGGTATTCCTCAGGGTTCTCCTTTGGGTCCCACACTATTCTTAATTTACATTAATGATTTACTATCCCTTTCATGTATTCCTTCTACAATTTTATTTGCAGATGACACTTCTATTTTTTTTTTGTTGGTGACTGTTTGGAGGATCTAATTGTTATTGCTAACACTGCGCTCTATGATATGACTGAATGGTTTCTAGCTAATAAACTTACGATCAATACACATAAATCATCAACTGTGGTTTTCACACGATCAAAACGTGACATTTTTCCAATTTTACCTATTATTTATGATGGTATTGTAATAAAATTTTGTGATGAGGTAAAATTCTTGGGTATAACTTTCACAGCAGAACTGCTTTGGAACCGCCAATACGATAATGTTTGCCTAAAGGTCTCAAGGACCATTGGAATGATGACGCGATTTAGGACTTCTCTTCCACCTAGGATTGTTCTGACGCTCTATCATTCGTTAGTGGCCTCATTATTCAATTTTGGGTTTTTGATCTTTGGTCTTTCTACGAGTACAAACACAGTTAGATTATCACGACTTCAAAATAGATTTTTTACAATTTTCTTTCCAAATCGATTTAATCGATCTGATCCTTTGACATTTTACTCATCTTTTAATATCATTTCAGTAACCTCACTATATTGTTATTTAATGCAGATCTTAATGTTCAAACGAATTATTTTTAATTTTCTTGGGGACTCGATATATTTTGTTCCATTTACTCCACAATATGATCTTGGATCAATACCTATGTTTAGAATACCACACACTCGTACCAATATTGGTGGAACCTCTTTGAACTATATTGGTCCAAAAATTTGGAATTATATCGGTCATAACCTCCCTTACATTCATTCCCTTTCAGAATTTAAGCGCATGGTTCGAGAAATTATTTTTTCCTCGAATTTTTCTGCCCCTTACCGATGTTCAGCCATTTCTCTTTTTGCTGTTTTTTATTGTAATTACACATTTACTTAATTAATAAATAGCATGGTGCTGATGTTAACAGGTATTTTATGTTTATGGGGGGGCACTGGACTAGTCAGATCAGTTAAACTGGTCTTTTTCCGGTGTCTCCAATATCTTTGTACAATTGCTTCCTAATTTTTATTTTTAGATAATTTTGTATTAAGTTAAATGTTGTATATTAATCAAATTCAAAGTTTCATGAATCACGTATTGTAATATGTTGTACATTGATGTGAATAAAGATGAATAGAATAGAATAGGTTGTACTTTTGGTTTTTCCTTAAACTCAGAGCTTGTAGAGTTGTTACTCAATTAAATTCATGAACATTCATGATTAGCATAATAAAGTTTGCACCTCACTGATCTGTTAAACAGAACTTACCATTCTTGCAGATATGTTGTCCTAAAGATATCCGTCCGGTACCAAATCAGACTGGAGTAAATTGCTACCAAAGACCCATTGAGTAATAATTTTAGAAGAAAGTGGACACGTAAGAAGAGTGATATTGTTGTCATAACTACTACAACGTACCATGTGAAATACTAAAAAGAAAATCGTATGATAATTTAGAGACACGATTCCGATGAGATCAAAGAGGAACAAGAGCATCAGATATATCAATAAGGTTTTGGTAAAAAATTTGAATCTTACCATTGGGTTTTCACAAGCAACATAAAATTCTGTGGACATAGTCATATTAAGTTGCGATGTGTTGTTAACATGGGTAACTCCACAACCTTCCTAAATAATAAATAATATATATTCACACACACAGAAAGAAAGGAAATTTAGTTTATGATATTTTAAAGAAATATGCAATACACATCGTGTAATAGGGAAGACCATAAATATATGCATTAAAATGAAAGGTATTAGAGAAAAGTCAGAAACTTTTGGCTCAGATACTGCCTTAAAATGGTATTGTATGGATATATATAGTATGATGCGGATTCTTGTGTGTGTTACTGTGTGAAAGTGAAAATTTTTGTAAATAAAAGGTATCAGAATTGAAATACCGATATTTTACAAAGTGCATCAGTAATAAGGATCAAACTTGGGACTTTATCTAGCAATGTATTGCATATTATCTATGGGATAATGCAAAAGCTTAGTGTTAAGGAATAGTGATTAATTCATGAAATGTTAAAAAGACAGGACATTGATTTAAATACAATTAGGCTATTCACATTACCTAGTGGAAAATTGTGTGAATTCGAATGGGATTCATGGATGAAGATAATTCACTAGATCCTTTAGATCAGTGATCGCCAACCTCTCGGACTTCACGGACCACAAAATTCATAATTTTAAACCCCGCGGACCATTAATATGAATTTTTCTTAAAAAGATAAATGCAGAGCTTCTCCTGGTAACCGCATTGCGAAAAGTGAGGATTTTTTCACCAATTACCGATAATTATCTCAAATGCATTCTATATAAAAATTTACAATTAATTATTTTAACAGAAAGTTAGAAATTAGTGCTTAAACGTTTAGGATCTTCTTAAGCACATTTCGTGAATTTAGTGCAATACAAAAGCAAAAATTGTCATTCAGAATATGAGAATTTCTTAGAATATTATTTTTGTTTTATTATTAATAAAACATTAAAAATGCAAATAATGTCCAGATTTTTCTTCAGACCGCCGATCGGTAACCGCTGCTTTAGATAACCCAGCACTCACATAATGGCTACTTTATAGACATATGAGCAACTCTGTGAGCAGTATTCCGCAAACAACAAAGGCTTTCAATATTGCTGTGCCTCAATCAATTATCTTCTCATTTCCTTCTGTCCAGTTTTTATCAATTCTATGTTATTTCCCCTTCATTCATATACAGTAAATTCTATCATTAATAATAAGATATACAATAGTTCTATCATCAATATACGCATACAGTAAAAACAATAGGGGAGCAAGGATTGATTCCTGAGGAACACCGAAGTTGCTTTCCAGTAAATCAAATTTATATTATTTACAAAAATAAATTGTTGTCGTCCTTGTAGGTAATTTTCCAATATATTATTTATTTGAAATGAAATGCACAACCTCTAAGTGTACACCGTTTTGTGTTATATGCAATCCTTATATTGGCTGTATAATTTTGGGATAGATCTTTTACACACATGCCCATTTACAATAGTATTACAATATACTTTTCCTAGTCTAATTTTTTATATAGATCAGTATGTGGTGTCAGATTAAGAACTAGCTAATACTGTAGTGTCTTCGAGCGTCCGTCTTACATAGACACCAGAAGTCAAAGAATAACAGAAAGGGCCTTTTCTACAAAATCCTAGTCAAGACATGCTAGGATCACCAAAATAATATCTCAGCCCATAATGTGAGAATACTCACTCTGGCACTGTCTTCTTGTATAAATGTGTTACTCCACCTCTCGCCTAAATATTATGTAACGAATATCATAGAATATAGGTGCATTTTGTTTGCCTAATTTAATATCTGTACATTCTTTGCTTACCTAAATGATCCCCATATTCTTCACACTTTTACAAATCCAGAAAGATTTATTTGACGGCATTTGTCAGCTAATACTATATGAAAAATTGACAGAAAACAATCGCACTAAAGAAAACGAAAGATTATTATAAATATATTTGATATTTTATAGTAGATTCAACGTGCTTCTTACTGCCCCTCATTAAAACCTGAATGGTACTATAAGCAGCTAAGCCAATATTAGTCATCGTCGACAGCTGGTGACAATTCTGCACATGCGCCACTAGTATTCTAATTGTCGATTTTTTGAAAGGTGGCATGCTCCTAGTTCTCATACGATGTAATATTTAATGTCTTCTTCAATGTTTTGACACTGCTACACAAGTGTTTTAAATTCGCTTTTTCGCTCTGTGAATCTCCAAGACTTAAACAATGGCTAAATCTTAAGACCTAAATTAAAGGGTTTACACCGAAATTGCAGTTTCAGTGTTTCTAAAGTAAATCGTAATCCGGAAAACAGAGAGAGAGAGAGAGAGAGAGAGAGAGAGAGTGAGGTTTACTTCATTTCTTTTTACAAATAAATAATTTTATAATTAAAGTCGTCTTCATTTACAATTTGAATCATCTTTGAAATTATATGGAATTTTTTTCAAACACTCGTAATTTTTTAGTTATCTACCCATTTCTCTGTCTGACAGTTTAAACTACCATATAAAGGCAGATATATGTTAATCGTTCAGCATAGGGACATCACGATAGGTAACTGACATTATCCCATGATACATTTAGAGCCATCCCAGCTTATTTAGAAACCAAGCCCAAACCTTTCTTTTATTAGAAAACCCGAAGGCTACTGAACCATTGATGTGCAAAATTACATGAAATTGATCTGTAGTTTGTATACGTTCTTTTATGTGTTTCATCAAAACAACGTAAATCTACCATTGATTTTATGATAATCCGACTATACAAACTTGAACCTTTGTTCTGCCTTTTTATGTAATTATCATATTTTCCCCTGTTTCCATTTAACACAGTGTGACAGCGAATCGATTTTAAATAAGCTGCGAAGAGTAAATGCTTTCATTTAATTAGTTTTAATGCACATGACCACAATGGACACACATGAAAGAATTCAATTTCTTTCAATTTAACATATTTAACATTATGATAATTCAACAGATTGGAAACAGAAGTCCTAAGTTTTGAAAGCAGCTTCAAATGATCATCATTCCGCTCTAGGAAATCGACAAGTTTTTTGTAACTGTTACCCATTATTCTTTGAAGCTTTTCCCCAGGAATTCACTTAACTTCCTGGGCTAAATACAATGTTTCAGCACTTAAACTGAAAAACAATTTTAAATCTCCTGTACACTTACCATTCCCATAAGAGAGACTACCATCAGCAATATGCAAATCATCGAAAAGCACATCACTCGAATGATAATGTTACTAGAGGAGTCTTGAAGAATCTTTAAAAACGGTAGTTCTCGGAATTTCTAAAAGGAGAAATAAAACATGGAGAGAAAAAGATAGAAATATTTCAAATTTAAATAAAAAAAATTAGCTATAATTATATGACACATATATTTGTGGCTATTTTATAATCATGGATATGAATTTTATTTCTAAGTCATAGCTAGAGCTGCATTTGTACTGGACAAAATAAAATATTTGTTCTTAAATACTTACAACTAGTTTCGACCAAGCAATGGATATCCAGAAGCAGATAATACTAATTAAGCAAACAAAGAATGCGACGCAATAAGCAGCCCAAAAATAAGGCAATCTGAAATAGGAATATAGAAAAAAAAAGATTGTTGAAGTCTGTAACATACAACACTGCTTAAAATTACTTCCTCTAAACCACTGCCAAGTAATTGTTTTATTAGAATTTTATCACACACGTACATCATTAATTTTGACAAACGGGTCTGCTTAGATAAGACCAGTTTAGAAAGGAGGAGGTTATTTTGTCTAAGATTTGCATCTAATTGTAGTAGAATCCTCCTATCCAGGGCCAAGGATTTGGTTAATCAGTCCAAACACATTAATTATAAAATTCCAGAAATAAACAATTCGTAAGCTTCAAATTGCATGACATTCTAAGCAACATGGTGAAACCTTCCTTTGTTGTCACGCTCAATACATGACTAATCTCTCTTTGTCCTCTATACCCATTTTGGCTTCTTTACTAGCCTGGAACATTCTCTCTTTCCGTACTCATTCCTTGCTGCATTATCTCAGTGTTGTCGTGAAATGATTCATAATTTTGCTTAATAATGACATTAAAATTATGCAAAAGTAGTGAAGTTGACAGTTTTAAGAAATAAATGTCAAAATAAATTTATACTATGTATAATACATAGTATAATCTGTCTAAAGTGACCACATTTTGGACTGGATTGCAATGGTCACCATAGACAGTAGTCACTATTCACAGCAGACTTTGATATTTGAACGACTAAGTTCCTCTCTTATAAAAAGTGGTCGCTTTATCAAGGTGGTCAATTTATCAAGGTGATTGCTTTACTGGGTTACACTGTATTTCCATTGTTCTACCATTCTTTGAGGGTTAAGCCAAAATGTCAGAAATCCATTCAGTTAAGAGAAAGAGCATAAGTATTACCATATGCAATAAAATTTGTAATTATTTAATGTTGGTATTGTCTCACTATGTGTGTATAATTAAACTATTATACCTTATCATAGGTACATGTATATGTAAGTGAAAACTAAAGAATATGTTTGGGTCGCTACCATCTGTGGTTTGCCTTGAAATATTTCACCTTCGAATACGGGGAAATTACTGTATAATAATTTTTCGACATATATACATATATAGTGACATATATACGTATGATATATAGATGACATATATACGTATGATATATAGATGACATATATACATATATATATCTGACATATATACATGTATACATATATAGTATATATAGTGAGTCTATGAGGAGAACTCCTTCCAGCATTATGTCTGCAGCTGTCCATCACTATGGAAAAAAACAACCCTAGTCTATTTACAACAGAAGGGTACTAAAATGTGTGTAAGAGAGAGAATACATATTTTTTCAAGCGTACCCGCTGAAAATGAGCCAAGACTAATTCCTATGGTAACAGACAAGCACAGACTTAGCGAGAGGAAGAGTTCTCACGATAGACATTAGTAGCCAAGAAATTATTCTAGTTTAAACATGAAATACTGGAAACACAGAAAATAATTAACCATCGCTAATCTCTTTTGTGAATAAGAAGCAGTACCTTGGTTTCGTGATGACACTCACAGCAGTTAGCACACAAGCTGTGAAAAAAGCCCCAATGAGAGAATATCCAAAGAGCGGATCCTTCTGCTTCAGGAACGGTTTCTCCAGATATCGCCTCCGGAACGACAACAGGAAGGGTTGAATTCCCTCCGAATGGAACCACTGGCTAGAAAAGAAAGGACCCTCACATGCAACTGAATTTACAATTAACGTATTTATAAAAATGACAGTGATACGAGAGAATAATTTTTGGAGAATGCACTATTGTAACTTATAACTTTAATTCACTCTTCTCCATGCATGATCGTCTTTGGCAATTGGTATGCGAAACCTCAAGTTAAATTCAAAGACAATATAGGAAACATTCGATCATCAAATGACGAACAGAGAGACGTACTCTTTCTTACTTAGGGCCATTTTGTCGATGGCAGTTTCCACTTCCTCATTTACCTCCGTTTTCATCAGGCGAAATTGAAGTAAGCTGTAAAGAGAAAAATTAACCATTGTTATAAATGTATTTCTATCGAAAGCTGTCATTATTTACCTTGGATAATAATGGCGTTAGTCAGATGAAGTACAAAAATATCTCATTTGAAGAAAAAATATTTCTACTCGCCTAAAGCCCAAGACAGTTCTCCTCCTTGATGATAGTACCTCAGTAGTTGTTGATAATCTCTGCAATGTAAAATAAACATGCTACATAAAATACCAAACTAAAGTCGACTGAAGATACTTTTAACCATCTACAAGTAAAACTAATTGACAAGCATTGGTCGAAATGAAGTATCACAGGCATATCTAATTTTATTATGCTTTTAAGACATTGCATTTTTCATTTACAAATGGAGGATTTGTGATAACCGTGTATTGAACAGATTCAATGTCACCATTTGTCCGACATGTGCTCACTTTGTGTACAGGTGTCACATTTTTGTGATTAATAACACTACTGTACTGTAATGTTAATAGACTGCAGCAGTGGTTCTCAAATGTTTGGAGCCTTTTCGGATGGCCAGTGGTTCAATTCGGAACCTTTTTTAAGAAAAAATTTGACCGCGATGCCCGACTCTTTTTTTTCTTTGAATATGCGTTCTTTAGGTAGAGTCTATATATAAGTTAGTGCCTACACCACGCGCATGATATTAAGATAATTATGTAGTAATCGTAATGTGATAAATAGTTTTCCAAAAATTAAGGTCATCCATTTACTGTTTTACTGAACAAGTGAATTAATTTTTCTAAAAGTATTCTTTCATTCACAATTTCCATTTCATTTCAATTCATTTTTTGCCGTGGAGCCCCTAGACAAGCACGATGGAACCCTTGGGGCTCCGTGGTGCACAGTTTGAGAATCTCTGGATTACAGTATAATGCACACAAATTATATATGTGCTGGAAAATCAAAAAAATTAGTGTAATTCGTTTTAATTTTTCAATGGCCTAAAATCAAACCCGCTATATCTCCGAGGAATGCCTCTAACAGTATCTATATGGATAAAGCATAAAAATGATATGCAAGTTAAAAAATTTAATAATGCGTTGCAGTGTCCTCTACATGGGATTTCAAAAAGTGGGGATTTTTGATGAAAATGGGAAGCGTGTTAATAGAATTTCTTTTCGTCTCATAAGGAAATTGCAATAATATTGTTTAAAGGAAGGAGGGGGTTTAATCCCCAAAATCTTACCCTCGTGCACAGCCTTGATGTATTGCAATTTAAATTATATGTGTTAATTATACATGCGATATATCCGAAAAAGGGTTAATTGTTATGGATAGGGATATCTTCTGCTGTGGTACCTTTTTGGTAAATAAATATAACTATTGATAATACAAGTTATAATTATTTTTAGTGTTAGTAGCTTACCCTTTGTAAGCGAGAATTCAACTGTTTACGCATATGAGACGGCGTCCTGTCAACCGAAACAAAAAGAGAATCTTTTTTCTGAAAATACGTAAGAAACAAAACGTAAAACAAATAGATGATTACTTAATTTTAAGCTCAGATTAAGAACCAGAAGATCTAATTAGTATTTAGAGTTACAGAACGTTTGAGCCATCAAGACTTTTATTTACACCAAAATCAATTACATGGAAAAATAATTGTGAGATTTTAAAATAAATTTATTTGTTTTTAAAGATTTTAGAATGTTTATAGTCACTGACATTTTCAGTAATTTAAACCCCTTTTCTCTTAAGCTCAATGTCTTCAGATTTAAAAAAAAAAAATTCGCTGGTTGGTTGGATTCTTATGGTGCATGGTCTGTAAAGGACATCCTGCTCCAAATGAATTGCTCTACGCATGGTTTTCACATGATACAAATTAGATGTCAAAGGTAAAAAGTGTAATATGTATGCTGAAAGAAAACGATATGTAAAAAATCAGGCATGAATGTAAAAACTAACATGGGATAAAAAAATATTTAAATGATTTTACGATTAAAAAAATCGTGTAAAATGTCACGAAGATTAAAATAAGTCTGGTTAAAAGCTGGTTGGTTGTATTTTTATGGCGGAAGGACAGCAAGTATCATTCTGCATCAAACAAAGTGAAACCATACATAAGGTTTTACTGGTTAAAAAATAAATGATCGTTGTTGATGAAAATTTTTATATAGGTAGATAAAATATGTGAAAAGTTTAAAGATTCACTGCATGTGCATACATCGGATTGTCCTCTCCCTTCATTCAACAGATGTTGGTGGGAGAAGCGCGTATGTCTGATGCAAAATCTACTAAGAACTACATCTTTCTGACAGTTATTCCTGTTACTAAATTGACATATTTCAATCTTTGGTTTAATAAGGTGAAGTTTGCTTAAAATTTGCTCATTCCATTCTATTTGGCACCTTTCGAACAATGAGAATGTGATAGCATCACTTAAAATCCTTGAAAGGAATCGTGTTGTCTGATTCAACAGTAGCATCCCTTGCAGAACAGTCCACACATTCATTCCCAGTTATTCCAATATGTCCAGGACTCTAACAGAATTCCATAATCGACTCTGTGCATTTTTTATATCCACAAGTTGTTTGCTGTGGATATCAGAGTGATGTGAAGTTCTTTAAGAATTCAGACCCTGAAGCACACTGAGAGAATTATAGCAATCGTTGACCCTTTGCATAATATTTCTGCAGACAACGGCTACAAGAAAAATTTGTTTGATTTATATTCCATTCTTTTTACACACTTCAGAATACTCTGAATTTTAGATCGGCAATTACTCGTAGGTGTTTTGGGGTCCTAAGACGCCATGCCAGATCATTAAGATGACACTTACAACACAGTGTGAAGTGTGACCTTTGAACCATGAGATGCACACACAACAGAGCCTACCAGGAATCAAACTATGTCAAACAAACTTGAAAGTCTTGGTATTAACCACTAGATTACCAGGGCACACACATCCGAAATTGGGAGTTTTACAGCATAAGGTTAACAAGGATCGTACTGCACTGTACCTACCATTTCACAAGAAATTTGAATTTCTTAAGAGTTAGGGAACCAACCCCTGAACTGTAGTGAGCACTTAGTTGCTAAGCATTTCTTTGTGGAGAACAACAGTTGCGGAATCAAACCCGGGATAACACAAGCTAGACAAATGTGTTTCCACCACAGCATGGATATGGAAGTGATGAAAATATGCAATTAAAACATCATTTGGATGCCACAACGTTATCAATTTCTTAAATCAAAGTTTTATATTATGATTATTATTCGCTACTGAGATAAAAGAAATCAGCTATTCAGGGCTTCAGCCTCGAGAGCCGTTCTCGTAGAAGTGTCAGAAGATGAAGATCAAGGAAAGGATGTTTTTATACCGAACCTATTTCTTGAACATATCAAGTGCCTCCCCCACCATAAATAATATTTCTGTATGAAGAGAGAGAACATACTAATATTGCTTTGTTATTGCTTTATTATTAATTTTTCCAATTATTTTTTTACTAGCCAATTGCTTTTCTAAAATAGGAAAAGTAAATATATTGTCCATTAATAACTACTTTCTTTTCATTTAATTGATGTTTATGGATACGTTACCAAGTTCTTTTTCATTGGAGTAATAAAGAATGTCTCCATATTGTATTTCTCTAAGTATTCATCTCCGACGTTCCCATTAGCAGGTTCCACATTATAAGAGTTTTGTAAAAGCTCTTTTGTGGCATGGCTTACATGAACGCACCTAAACGCATTTAAA
>QLNU02014802.1:3232155-3247354 GCA_006491805.2 Dysdera silvatica | reverse complement strand
TGCAATAGTAACGTCTCTCGACCATATATCAAATTGCCATTTTCTCAGCCCCAGTAGGCCACTGAGGACATTGCCACTGTGCACGCCAATTCTCATATCTACATTAACCTTACTCTCATCTCGGAAACACCTATTCAAAAAAAAATAAATAAATAAAAATAAAATAAACACCCCTCAAAGTAAAGCAAAAAAAATCCACCTTTGTGTTTAACTTTTTTTTTATATTTAAAATAATAATATATAAACTATAGTTAAATTTTTGATTTTGTTCAATTATCTGCAAACGAGATTTCAATTAACATCGACATTTAAGTTGCGGTGCAAAATGTACTATGACTAAGTTATTTACACATTATAATTTTTACGCTGCACTCCATATAATTATTGCAAGTTTCAAACCTAATTATATCGATCATGTCCAGTCCCATCTGAACACAGTGATCAGCATGCAGCGGATCAGTATCTGGTAATCCAGATACACAGTAATAGCAATCACCCAGAAGCTTTATTCTTAAACAGGAATTTCTCTAAAAAGTAAACACATTTCAATCTTTATAATATAAGTTACCAAAGAGAACTGATAGCATTTAAAATTATTATAACCACACATTCTGTACAACTAGATCGAATACCTTGAACGCAATATCAAGTGCATATAAATTAGGTAATTTCATGAGCAAGAGACAATCAAATAACATAACGATCATCGTTAAGAATAAATAACAAGAATCAAATAACAAATTCAAGAAATAACATGAAATAATTTTTATGCCACATATGTATAAACAGAAATCTGGTTGTAACTACTTCCCTACCCCAAACTCGAAGCTAGATATGGCAATGACTACGGGGAATTGATAATGGGTATCATTTGAAGTGGTATTCCCAGAGAGCAAAATTTCTGTATTGTGGCTGGTGATGAAATTATTGTCTATGCTCAGGTGACTTTGCAAAACAGTCTTTCAAAAATGCAATCATCTTTCCTAGCCCATTCACAATCATTAGCTGTATAAAATGCAAAGTGTCCAATTACAGATGTACGAGCATATAAAAAAATGATGAACTATAATTAAAAATTGTATATCCTGTTTAAACTGAGTTTTGTATTGTTTCTATTCCACTACTTTCAATTGCATTCTAATCTGAACATGGGAGATACCATATTTCATTTGACAAAGTTCAAGCTTGCATGAAATTGCGATGAATTATTCAATGTTGAAACCAGTGATTTTAACATTGAAAAGCAATAATGACATTGTGTTAGAAGACAAAGAATTGTTATTTTAACATTATATGTTGAGATTGATTCCATTCAGTAGTTAGCTTAAATTTGCATAATCTTTAATAACTGTAATATTTGTAATGTTAACAATAAGTTTTGTTTTAAAGATAACTTATATCAATACCTCTGCCGAGTCGTCAAATCTGCCAAAAAGCTCGTTCAAGGTTTCTACCAAATCGGCAACGTTTAGAGATGCAGTCAAAGCCACCGAATTAACCATGTCGGCATACAAAATGCTATACAATCAGAAATAAGGAAATCAGAGCTGTCTCCAAACCGAAATCTCACATCGGCAACAATACAAATATATAAACAAATTACACATTTTTTGTACAATTAATCACCGTTTCCAATGCAAAAATAGGAAAAATACCAATTTGGTTACACATGGTGACCAAAAGTGTGAACCTTTATTTACCAACAAGTATGAAATGAGTGTTTGTGTGTGCGTGTGCACGGGTTATCAAGGATGTAAAGAACAAAAACACATTTATGAAATCGTTGAACTGTCATCTTTCAAAAAACAGATCAAAAACATTTAAATGCTTTTGCAAAACTTAATAGCTCAGCTATTTTCTATATTCTGACAAACCACAACATAGTGTATTGCTGTTATATTATTGACAAAAATTCACACTTTTTAACTAGTACGTCTTTCAAAAAAATAGTTGTAGTTTGCTATTTATTGTATATCTCAAAATAAGGATTTTTTAAATATAAAGAGAAGCAAAATAAACAGGGTTCAAATCGGTCCTCAAAGTTGACATCTTTTTCTGAGAAACGTTAATATTCACCAGCATTAACCTTAGTTCAATTATGGCAATCTAGTGGTACTTAAAACAGCTATTTGGTAATCTAGGGATACTCAAGGGGAATTTGTTGGTACTCAAAGGGTAGTTTATAGTACAATAATGAAACTCAAAGTCAAAAGGGTTTGCAAAATTTAGATTTAATCACATATTCCGGTAATCATTATTTAAACATATGAGGGTAATACATATCGAAAAGTAAACATCTATAGATCGGTTTGCATTTGAAAATAATAAAAAAGTGTTTGTATTTTAACCATGGTGCTTCCAATTTGGATGTTAACCATAGACAGCGCAGGTGGGAAAAATAAAATATATCAGGATAGGTGAGGTACAAAGAAGCTTTAATCTTTAATTAGCTGAACAACACACGAATTGAACATTATTTATGAAAATATTCGTTAAAGTTGCGAAAATGTATCTTTATTTTCAGTATTGAAATTGACCTGAAGTCAGTTCTAATTTTCTTCACTTGACTGAAGACACTCTCGCATGCTGCATTACTGTGAGGGATCGTAAGTATTGACAGCATAACCTGAGAAAGTCGTTTAAATTTTAATTCACAAGTATCATTTTTTATTTTACCTATGGCTGCCCATTGTGCATCAATGCTACCTTCATTACTCACAGTTTGTGGAACTTCGAAAGCCTGGAACTCACTGAATTCTGTTTGTAAAGCATCAACAGCTTCATCTTCTGTATTATTGAACAAAAGAACAGGAAATTTTTCTGTAAAATATTTTAAGCTGGAAAATGATGCATTTTCAAAATTCGATATTTGTGTAACCTCTGCATGATGTAACACTTCTAACTCAAAAGGAAATTTATTGTGCATGTAGTCACATGCTGCTATGAAATAGCTTCTGACGTTTTCATAAAATTCATTTTTATCATGGATGTTAAAATCTTGGATTACTTTCAGTGTTCCATTTCCAATTAAGATATCAACATCATCTTTTTGATTACTCCTCTCATGATAGTGGACTTTCAAAATATTATTACATAATTTTGTGACGCTTGGTTTTATAAATTTCACTAGCATTTCTCTGTACAATTTTAAGAGAAGAGATTTTAGCATATGAATATGTGGTTCCGCAGACTGAAGTTGAGCATTTGCTTTTTTAAATACAGACACAGTATAAGATAAAAATAAACAGAAAGCCTTATTGATATCTTCCGACAGAAAATAAAACAACCTTTCTTCACGAGACATGGAGTTTTCAGTTTTTTGTTTCTTAGAAATATCCACATAATTTTGAGCTTTCCTTTTTAATTTCTGTGATGCTTTTTTGCTGTTACGTTCTTTCACTTTATCTGCATTTTCAACCGAAACTTTGATAGAGGGAATAGTAAAGAAAGAAAGTGGGGTGATTTGATTCCTTTTCATGGCCTCTTCCTTAAAAAAACTGATCAAAGGTTGCCACTGCTGGATTATACGCTCTAAGCACTTTCCAACAGACAACCAACGAGTGCTAACGTGTTTTAGTACCTTTTTTATATCAGTCTCATGAAATTCTTGAAGAATTTTCAACCTATCTTTTCTTTTCGAACTCTTTTGTAAGTAATAGTAAATGTCTACCAAAATTTCATCGATTTTAAATGGCAAACATGCAGCACTCTTTTCAGCTGCTAAGTTAATAAGGTGGCAGGAACAGCCCATAATTTCAATATTTTGGTGATGATTCTTTAACACCGCTGCTACACCTGCTTTTTTTCCTATCATAACAGGTGCATTATCACAGCTAAAGGCAACACAATTAGAAATTGGAAAGTTTTCAGATTGTAAAGCACTTACCAGAAGATTTCCAATATTTAACCCAGTAGCATCTTCTTTCAAAGTTGGCACAGATAAAAGACAATTCACAATTTTTTCACATAAAGGATCGAAGAAAGTTACCACTATTGAATACAGCTTTGAATCAACATCGTTGCTTCCATCAGTTGCAATTGAAAATGGATAGCACCTTAAATTTTCGGCAAGTGATGAGGATTCCTTTGCGAACGCATACATATCCTCCTTTTAAACAAGATGTTTTCTATATTTTTCTTTAAAGTCTTTTCAGTGGTTTACAAAACGAGATCTTGTGGTCAAATTTTTTTTATAATTATTGAATGTGTGCTCGAAGGGTTTTTACTCCCCATTTTACAAGTTTAACAAGTAAATGCATATATGTATTTTTGCGGTCCTATTACAAATTTAATTTCATGTAGGCCGGTCCCTAAGATTCCCCGTCTAGATACGGGCATAATTTTATATGTATTTTTCTGCGTTTTTTAAATTCTGTCGTAGTGTACAGTGGATTCTGGTAAAGTGACCACCTAAATAAAGTGTCAATTTTTTGTAAGAGAGAATTTGTAGAGACTTAGTCTTGACTATACCAAAGTCTGTCGCGTATAGTGACCACTTGTCTATAGTGACCATTGAAGTGCAGTCCAGTCTCAAAGATGGTCACTTTAGGCAGATTTTACCGTATATACATTTGTTTGTTTGGCTTTTTTATGGCGCAAGAGCATCTGGGCTATACTGCGCCAAACATGGTAAAATCAAAGACTGTAGTAAAAACCAGTACTTTTTAAAAATTTTAAAACGTGCGTATGGTCAGCATGGTCATTTAAAATGTCAGACAGTGATGAAGAGTTAAAAGTAAGAGTGCGGGCAAGTCTATAATAGGGGCATTGAGTTAAAATGTGTAAAACACTCATGGGTTCATTGCACACTTGGCAAATTGGTGCTGGTTTTCCTTCCAACAGATGTCTATGGGTGAGATGGGAATGCCCAATGCGAAGTCTAGCAAGGAGAACCTCCTCTTTCCGATTTTTACGGTATGAGGAGGGCCAGTTACCAATTGTATGTTTAATATTATTCAATTTGTTATTGGTTTGATGATCCCATTCTTCTTGCCACCTTTGATTCACACAGGTCTTGATAATTGGTTTCAGGTCAGAGAAAGGAAGAAGTTGGCTAGAAGCAAGTGGTGAGTTCGTTGCCCTTGCAGCTGCATCAGCAGCCTCATTCCCTTTGATACCAATGTGAGCAGGGATCCAACAGCTGTATATACGTACAAGTGTTTCTCAAACTTTGGTCGCTCATACACCACTTTAAACATTATGTATCGCAAACCACAAGGGGGTAACGATTTCTCCCCCATTAAAAAATATATTGCCTGAAATTAAGGTTGCCAACTATGGTTAATAATATTAAGCCCTACTTTGTCACCGTCATCTTATCCCCCCACCACCTGCCTCTCTCAAGAAAAACATAACCAAAGTAACTCTCGATTTATGAGATTTATTGGTAGGCATATATGAGTTTCGGCAGGAGAGACTTATTCATTCATTGAAATATAATTTGTAGTTAATTTTAACTCCTTTTGTGGTAAATTTTTTAAGCTTTTTGGGTTTTTTACTTTAAAAAAGCATGAACTTTTGGCAGAAAATCTCTAAAATCTCCGATCAAGTTCTTAAAAAAATATGGGTTGGTTGCCAAACCCACCTGAAACAAAATAATTTTTAGACTAATGCTATTTGATAAAGAGAGTGTCAGTTATGATCTTATTTTGTCAAATTTACAATGAAAATGACGTCATTAATTTAGTTAAATAATAATAAGCAATGTAGACAGCAAGGGTGTATTTAGAGGATTCAAATCTTTCACGAAACGCCGTAAAGTAAGATTTATAACAAGTAATATTTATGAGAGAAATTCCTAACTCTCACCCGAAATTAAATTCTAGCTACGCCGGCAATTTCTAGTTCACTTTTGCCTTCTGAAATTTGATCCTTCGGACCATACTGTGAGAAACAATGACATATGTTATTGAAAATTAACAACTCCACACACACACACACACACACACACACACACACACACACACACACACACACATATATATATATATGCAAAAAGTCATCGCATTACAACCCCATCAACGCCCCTTGCGTACGCCAGTGGAGCCCATTTTATCCTTTCAGCCTAGGACCCATAAAAACCTTAATCCGGCATTGATTCGCACCTTCCGAAAATCCAAGTTAGGCGCCCTTTAAGAGGACACAGCCCGCTTCTGTATGCATATGTTATATATTAGTCATGGTGGGCTTAGCAAGGGGGTGTTTACACTCCTAAATCTGGGAAAAAGAAACACATATTGCAAATTATAAAAGTGAATATAAATAAATGTAAAAGATCAAATACACAATTTATGCATGGGAGCAAAATATTTGTATTTTAGTAAAATAATTGTATTTTAGTAAAATAATTGTATTTTAGTAAAATATTTGTATTCTAGAAAAATATTTGTATTTTAGTAAAATATTTGTCATTTTTATGTATTTTTTACATGTAAATCATTCGGGAGTGGGGCTCAAACTTGGTCACCAATAGGCCTGTGAATCTATTTGAACTCGATATATAATTTAATTTAAATAAATTATTAATTTTCATCTCCAGAATGGAAAATGACTCGTATTATATTTTTATTATCGTTTATTGTTGCAAGGTTTATAAATGCTATTGTGTTTATATAAATTAATTAGTTCATGTAATTAATTAATTAAAAAATAATTAATGCACAATAGCAAATTATCTGAGGAGACGAAACAGCTCGTGAAAAGGCGAAGAGAAATGAAGGTGGATGATCAAAATACCAGTTCCAGGGTCGAGTACGTCGAACTTTGTAAAACTCTACGTAAAAACATGAAAGATTAAGTAATAAAATTCAACTCTGAGTTAGTAAGGAAAGCTACTGAAAACAACAAGAGCCTTAGGGTTGTAAAAAGAAGTTCATCTTTTAGCATGAAACACATCATTGCATTAAAAGGAAAGGACGGCACAGTAACAAGAAAACAAGAAATAGGGGAAGAAATACTTAGAAGAGTTGAAGAATTTTGCAGAAAACTGTGAAGCAAACGGTAGGTTAAACAGAGACATTGAAATAGTCGAAGGAACAGCTCCTAAAATCTTAAAAGAAGAAGTAGCATTTGCAATAAAAAGTATGAAGAAAGGAAGATCCCCTGGCGATGATGGCATTACATTAGATATCTTAAAAGAAGCTGGAGAACATGTAGAAGACATACTCGCAAAATTCTTTACCAAATGCCTCAACAGTGGTAACATACCAAACCAATGGGATTCTGCAACAGTAATTCTTTTGCATAAAAAAGGTGATAAAGAGGATTTAAAAAATTACCGACCAATTAGCTTGTTACCTGCTATTTATAAAATCTTCACAAAAGTGCTAACACATCGCCTGCAGAAAAAATTAGATGCAGCTCAACCAAGAGAACAAGCTGGATTTCGAAGTGGATTCAGTACAGTGGACCATATTCAAGTATTAAGAGAATTAATTGAAAGAACACATGAATATGAACTTCCATTGTGTGTTGCATTTATTGACTATGAGAAGGCCTTTGACTCTATTAAAACATCAGCAGTCATCAACTCTTTAAGATCAACAGACATTGAGGATGTGTACATTGACATGGTGAAACGTGTGTATAAAAATGCAAGTGCAAAATTTCGGTTACATAAAGATACCAAAACTATCAAACTTGGCAAAGGTGTGAGGCAGGGAGATACCATTTCTCCAAAACTTTTTACTTCAGCTTTACAGATGATTTTTCAGCAGATAAATTGGAATAACAAGGGAATAAAAATAAATGGTGAATATTTAAATCATTTGCGGTTTGCTGATGACATTGTTATTTTTTCAACGAACCCATCAGAACTCCAAGACATGGTACAGGAGCTCTCAACTAGAAGTAAAGAAGTTGGACTCAAGATGAACCTACAAAAAACTAAGATCATGTTCAATAATTTCGTAGAGGAAACAAAAATACAAGTTGACAACATTGAGCTAGAAATTGCTGATTCATATATTTACCTTGGCCAGCTGATTTCAATGGATGGCAACATTATGAAAGAACTCAACAGACGTATTAAACTTGGCTGGAGTGCATTTGGAAGAAACAGTTTTATCCTGAAGGGGAAATTGCCTTTGTGTCTAAAAAGAAAGGTCTTCAACCAGTGTGTATTGCCAGTCCTCTCTTATGGATCAGAGACATGGAGTCTAACAGTTGGAGCAATACGAAAGTTACAGACAACGCAAAGGAGCATGGAGAGGTGCATGCTTGGAATAACTAGGAGAGATCGAAAAAGAAACACTTGGGTGAGAGAGCAAACTAGAGTAGAGGACATCATTGTTAAAGTAAAAGGGCTGAAATGGCGATGGGCTGGGCATATTGCAAGAAGAACTGATCAACGATGGGCAACAGAAATTCTGAACTGGATTCCAAGAGACCACCGAAGACCTAGAAAACGTCCTCAAACTAGATGGGTGGATGAAATAAGAAAACAGGTTGGGGTGACGTGGAAGCGAATTGCTCAGGATAGACTTGTGTGGAAAGCATTTGGAGAGACCTTCATCCAGCAGTGGATAGATAATGGTTGAATATGATGATGATGATGATATATGCATTTTTTTCAGACACTATTATGTTGATGATACGAATAAAGAGAAATTAGCCCCCCCCCTTTTTAAAACTGTGTTTCTGCCAATGGTGTAGGCGCTAGTGCCTATTATCCAAAATGTGATTGCGCTAACGGTTTATTTACGCAGTGGGGTACTTTATACCCCACTTGTGCTGTCTAGGGCTAATATACATAATTCCTCTTAGTAAAGAATATGCACAACGATACAGAAGAAAATAAGTTTAAAAGTAATTGCTAAAATTTCATTACGGAGTCTACACCGCCAAAAAGAAGTTTGCAGCTGTATTATTGAGCATATTATAAACAAATTCAAGAATTTACTGAAATACAGTACAATACCAATTACCAAGGGTAATTAGGGCTGGTACAAATTAAAAAAAAAGGGGGAATCCTGTTAAATAGATATAACATTGCAAAGGGCAAGTGTAGACGGTTACCCTGTATCCATAAGGTCAAGTGACCTCTGGATCAGCAGCGGCCTATCACAGGTACCAATGCCAGACTAACTGTCAGAGCTCGATTTTTCTGAATTTCGGTTTATAGGCCAATATGACCGAGTAAATGAAAGATCCAAAATCAAATTTGACCCAGTCGACCTGGGGGTCGAGCTACGGCCCACTGAAAATAGAGCTCACCCTACAATGATGCTTCGCTGCATGACAGGTGAAAACAGTGTTTTGGCGTGCTGAGCAAGCATTAAGCGCCAAAATTTTACTGTGAGTTACTTTTATTCATGTTAGAAGTTTAGCTTTCTACGTCTTGTAGAAGTGAAGTCCTGGCGCATCGGAAAAGCTGAGGTTCCTTTGCAAATAATTTTAGAGGCACTTTCCAAAATCAATTAAAATTATTTACCGCTGCAATATTTACATATGAAACTGATTTGAATTAGGAATATGGAATATTTACATATGAAACTGATTTGAATTATGAACATGGAGTATTTCTGTATGAAAATGACTTTATGTAGATATGAAAAAAAAATTGAGTTCCCTAACTGCGGGGGTTACCAGAGTTATAACTGCGCTCTTGGCTGTGATGAACCTAAAACGCTTTTAATGGAAATGAAAATCAATAAAAAAATGAGAAAAGCATAATAATTTTGAGCAATTACTGCAACAAATGAATGAACTGCCATAGCAGTCCATTTCGTGACACACTTGGTCCGTGAAATTAAAACGAATTTCTTGCACATTGAATTTTCGTTTGGTACCGAGCACGTTGATTTCCACCAAGCATAGATTATCATATTTCGGAATTTGGGGAAGACAGCTGATCGTGAATAAGCGAATGCAATTTGTGATGTTATTCCTTTTGATGTTTATTTGATCCTAATAATGCAAAAGGCAAAATCGTGTTAAGCGTTTAGCGAAATATTTCCATTGAAGAAAGAAATATGCGATGTACGTATGAGGGGTGTCGCTGCAGGTGCTACAATCATCAATTTCGATTGCTCTGAAAGACTGGCTTGACTAACTGCAATCCAATATATTTTCGTCCATTTGACTCGTCCACGAATCCATAATTAATAGAACTTTTGATCAAACAACAATGTCAATCAATCAACGTTTATTGGCGTAGTGATACCAACGCCGATGGTATGGCGTGATTAGATGGTGAAACGTTCGAAAGAAAATAAATATTTCTGCCTTCGGTGGGACCTGAACCCACGACCTTCCACTTGCCGGGCGGAGGCTCTACCCACTGAGCTACGAAGGACAATATATAATCTCTTTACGAACGTATATATATTGTTGCCAGTTATTTCGCAGAATGGTGTAGTACATAGACTACTATTTAAACCAAATTGCAAAGAGACTGGTATTAAATTGATCGAAATGCACGTTGCAGCATACATGTATGTATTTATTTTATATAAATTTGATTGACATTGTTGTTTGATTTAATCTGCGTAGTGTTCGATTTATATAAAATGGATACAAACTTTGATATTATGTCGGTTTGAGTACTTCGCTGAGGAACACCTCATGTACTTCGGTAAAGGTTTTACCACATTTGGAACATTCCAGAATAACATTAAGGGGTTTAAATAACTTTTCCTGTACGCGTGGACCGAAGATACAAGGGTGAGTTCTATTTTCAGTGGGCCGTAGCTCGACCCCTTGGTCGATTGGGCCAAATTTGATTTTGGATCTTTCATATACTCGGTAATATTGGACCATGAACCGAAATTCAGAAAAATCGAGCCTTGACAGTTCGCGAGGTTCCCTTGTAAGCGACATGCATACCTGTGTATTGTGTAGCAAGTAGAAAAACCTAATTTGTTTTAGAAAAGATATTTACTATACGATGCTTAATTAGTTGGAGAAAAAGACGGTTTGAGTAGTACGTCGACGATATAAAAGCCTAAAAGTAGCACATGTCAGAAAAAGGTTGACCACCATTGTTCTAGACGCAAAATCGTGATCCGATAAATTAGATATTCTGATATTCAGAATAACATAATTTGATCGCCATTTAGATAATCAAAATTATATAATAAGAATTGTATTTAATTTTTAAATAAATAATAAAATACGACTATCTCAATCATGTTAATTTACCTGACATTATGATGTTTTTCCACAAACAATTCTGTAAACGGTCTTTGCGGTAAAGGATCTACATCAAGTCTACGTATGACATCACGGATACAGCCTTTGACTTGTTCAGAAATATGTTTGGGCAAAACGCTCAGTAACAAGCGTTCCTACAGTCAAATAACAGAACTTTCATTATATAAAAACAAGCTCTTGTAAAAATTCCTAAATATTAATTTCACATTCATAAAATTCACCTCTTGCTCTCGTTCGTATTTCAAATGAAATTTGTTTTCAAAGCACTCCCGGCGATCGAGAAAAGCTTTCCTGTTTCGGAAATCCATCAGGAATCTCATGTATAATCCTAAGAAACCCAGAGCCACGTGACATATCACATCTGTGCTGATTTGTTTCTGTATGAAAAGGGCAAAGTAAAACATAAACTATAATTTGAATTAATAAACATCAGAAACGTATAATTTATTTGTCTTGGATGAAACCCCATTACGCTCAAGAACTTTTTGTAATGTCATAGATATTTTAACCTTTCTTAGGGTTAATACAATTGCCAGATGGTCAACACACAAAGTCACTGAGACAATTTTTTTTGGGGGGGGTGGGAAATTAAAGGATAATATTTTTGACACCCACGTCTTCCAGCTCAAACTAGAGCTTTTTATGCATAGAAAAATAGTATAACTGAAAAAATTACAAAAATCTTGCCCGGTGGCTTATGTATTAACTATTTAGCAACTGCGTTAACTCTACATAGGATACAAATATTTCTTACAAAACCTTACACAGTAAAACCTCTTTAACGGTCACCTCTAAACAACGGTAACCTCCAAAGACCGTCCACATATCAGTGGAACCGAATTCGTTCCATAGGATTAACATTAGTGCTCAGGGCAGTAGCGAGGGAGTGGAATAGAAGGCCCACGTCAGGGGGTGCAGGCAAGGAAGGGCGTAAAATTGGTTGAAATAATTCACAGGGGGCATATGTCTGTAGCGCAATCTGGAAGGTCCTGCCAGGGGTACAATCTTGAAGGTTCTGCCAGGGACGCAAGATCATCTAGCTACGGTACTGTTAGTACCGTAGTCTTCCAAACAACGAATTCCGGACAACGGCCACCCGGTGAGCATCGCAAAAAAAAAATTGTAATTTGTCAAATATATCTGCAACCCAAATTGCCCACAATGTAAAGTAAAATCTACTTGATGGTACTTTCTTTCAAAGTACTCCATTGAAACGCATGTTCATTCTGTAGTTTTGTGCTTACGCCCCCCCCCCCGTTCTATGAATATGGTGTCGCTATTTATGACCTACCATCCCAATATTTCGTCTTCGCAAACAACCAATGTATTTAGATTTTGATGGTTCCGGTTCTTTATGCGTTACCATCGAGTAGTGCCTTATAAACCTACCTTCGTCGTTTGAACGCCAGTTTGTAATCACGATGGGTTCTTCACGAAAATTCTTAAGTCTACAGGAGAAAATCAAAGTTATCAAGGGCAGTAAAAATGATGCAAGTGTATGAAAATTAGTTTTACGGTTGTGGAAGGTCATAAATAAACGAGATTTTAAGAAATAGTGTAGATTATCTGCAACAGTCCTTTCAAGGTGTGAACTTAGATAGCGAAACGAAGTATTGGAAAACCGTAAATGAAGAAGTTGACAAAGTGCTATTAAAGTGGCTTTCCAACTGTCGATTAAAAAATTTTTATTCAAAGATCCTGCAATTAGAATATTTTTTAATTGAAAAATTTTTACTCACCCGATAAATGCGAAAATATAGACATAGGTGAGTGGCGTGGGAAAAGGGAGGGGCTCAGGGGCTCAAGCCCTCCATTGGATATCAAAATATATTATTTTCTCCAAAGCCACAGCACATAATCTTCTTTAAAGCCATTCTAGCCCCCCTTCCATAGCCACTTGAGCACTCATATATATATGGCCTGCAAAAGGGTTGCTGGTATCTAACTGGAAGGAGACCCACACGCTGAACGTATGTGACGATGTGTGGAACCGGCCAGGCCAGTAACCTAGTGTCCTACCCCGCCTTCAAGTGGTGCAGGCTGAGCTTTCTATTTATGTGGCAAATTAATATTTGCTGCACGGATAGAAAGGCGGAAGGGGAGGGCTAATTCACCAACCCGTCTAGCCAGCGTGGTGAAATTATGGCTAATTCCTCCATTATGTTGACACACCAGAAACCATGGCCCCTAGTCTCCAGGTGCTGGAGTGCTCCTGATCAAGGCAGCGGTCAGTGTGGCATGAAAGCAGGGGGTGCTAAGAATCACTGGAATGGCCCAGGCTGCCGTTTGTTATTGACCTTGGCAACGTATAATGGACGATCCCTTGCTTCTGAAGCAAAACTTCAGGAATTGGAAGAAGAACTTGACAAGATCAAATGGGACATTGTAGGACTCAGTGAAGTTAGAAGAAAAGGTGAAGAGTTGGTGGAACTTAAAAGTGGACATTTGTTTTATTATAGAGGAACGGAAACTGGAAGAACAAGTGGTGTTGGCTTCTTAATCAACAAAAGAATTAAAGACTGTCTTCTGGAAGTTGAAAGTACATCAGATCGAGCAGCGAGGCTCGTTGTTCAACTAACCCAGCGATACCAACTTCAAATAGTACAGGTATATGCACCAACATCAAGCCATACCGACGAAGAGGTTGAAGAATTTTATGAAGAAATCAAAGAGTTACACACCAAAGGGAAACAACATATCAAGCTCATCATGGGGGATTTCAATGCAAGAATTGGACAACAGGAACAAGGAGAGACATCGGTTGGTAAATACGGATATGGGGAAAGGAATGAACGTGGCGATCAACTCATCGAATTTGCAGAAGCTGAAAACCTTAGCATCATGAATTCATTTTTTAAGAAGAAACCGCAAAGAAAATGGACATGGAAACACCCAAATGGGGGAACTAGTGAAATTGACTATATCCTGGCAAACAAGAAATCAATTATTGAAGATTGCAGTGTACTGAACAGATTTAATACTGGAAGTGATCATCGAATGGTGAGATGTAAAGTGCACTTAAATACTAAATTAGAACGACAGAAGCTCATTAGGAAACAAGTAAGTAAGAGGGTGGATTTAAAGAAATTAAAAGAAAATACCGAGGCATTCAAGTTGGAATTAAAAAATCGCTTTTCTGCACTGGAAGGACTTATTGATGAAAGTGATATCTCAGAAGCAAATGAAAACATTGTTAAGACAATAGTTGAAACTGCTGGGGAAATTGGTGGTGTAACCTGTAAAAAGCACAATAGCAAATTATCTGAGAAGACGAAACAGCTCATGAAAAGGCGAAGAGATATGAAGGTGGACAATCGAAATACCAGTTCCAGGATTGAGTACATAGAACTTTGTAAAACTCTGCGCAAAAGCATGAAAGAAGACATAAGAAAATTCAACTGTGAGTTAGTAAGGAAGGCCATTGAAAATAACAAGAGCCTTAGGGTTGTTAAAGGAAGTTTATCTGTTGGGAAGAAACACATCATTGCATTAAAAGGAGAGGATGGCACCGTAACAAGAAATAGGGAAGAAATACTTAGAAGAGTTGAAGAATTCTACAAAAAACTATATGAAAGTAACAGTGGATTAAACGAAGACACTGAAATAGTCGAAGGAACAGCTCCTAAAATCTTAAAAGAAGAAGTTTCATTTGCAATAAAAAATATGAAGAAAGGAAGAGCCCCTGGTGATGATGGTATTACATTAGATATCCTAAAAGAAGCTGGAGAATATGTAGAAGACATACTTGCAAAATTCTTTACCAAATGTCTTAACAGCGGTAACATACCAAACCAATGGGATTCTGCAACAGTAATTCTTTTGCATAAAAAAGGTGATAAAGAGGATTTGAAAAATTACCGACCAATTAGCTTGTTACCTGCTATTTATAAAATCTTCACAAAAGTGCTAACACATCGCCTGCAGAAAAAATTAGATGCAGCTCAACCAAGAGAACAAGCTGGATTTCGAAGTGGATTCAGTACAGTGGACCATATTCAAGTATTAAGAGAATTAATTGAAAGAACACATGAATATGAACTTCCGTTGT
>QLNU02014802.1:3147868-3216463 GCA_006491805.2 Dysdera silvatica | reverse complement strand
AACAGTTATTTCGACACTGGCGTAAGGTTTAAAAACACGACGTTTCGGGAGCCAACTGCTCCCTTTGTCAAGTGAAGGCAGAAATTCTGCCTTCACTTGACAAAGGCATCGTGTTTTTAAACCTTACGCCAGTGTCGAAATAACTGGTTGGTATGGAATCTCCTGGTGAAACTCTGTATTGTTTCGTTGGATATATTATACTCTTTAACGTAATCTTATTTATAGCTAAAAATTACTTTTTATTATTAAAATTAAAACATTGTCATATTTAATGGGAAGAATGGTCTTGCATTTCCTTGGAAAGTTTAGGTTAAGTCAAGTTTGTATGTTGTTTTTAATTTCAAGCATGATTCCAGATTCTCGTCAACATAACGATTTCTCAGTTTATTTTTGATAAGATTCATACTTGAAAAGGATTTTTCGCGTGAATATGTAGAGCCGAATAAAAAAAGAACAGGAAATACTAGCTTTTTTAACTGATCATATGAGTCAGGAATACTATTCCAAATGTCAAAAATCATATCTTCATTCACCAGCAAAGCACCAGCAAAGCAGACCATTGATGGGGTGAACGCAGATTACATTTGGTTTTATCAAATTTTTCCATATCAACATTAAAGCATTAAGGCGTACAAATTTGAAGCTCCAGGAAACTTTGATTTTTTAAATCCAGGAATTGCATTTCAAAAGTGCCAATGTCGATATTAAAGGCAGAAAATTTTAATTCTGTTATGGTAGCACTGAGGGTTTTTTTTAACAAAGATCAACGTTGCTTTGCTGTTTATGAAATCTTAAAACATAAATTTAACCTCATGATATTTAATTAAAATAAAATAAATATTTTAAGCACGTCATTCGTGAAAGAGCCGCACTCCAATAGCCAAATAGCTAAATTTGGCTCGCGAGCCGCAGATTCCGACCACTGCACAGTGGGCGATTTATCGAAAATCTTGGCCAAAATTGAAAAAACAAAATGCAATATTTTACAGATCTATGACGTTATTTCTATGAGTAAATAGGTGAATAATATAAATCCGGCCGAAATTAGGAAAAAAATAACTTGTGTACTATTTTTTTGTTTTGTTTTGTTATCCCAAACCGGTCTTTAGCTAAAACTATCATTTCGTTGTAAAACGGAGTAAAGTAAACATGTATTTCGAACTTGCAGAATTTGTTTATTTTTGTGAATTTAAAATTTTTTGAAAATGAAGGCTGTATCAAAAGGTAAGTAAATTAAACTACTTTTTAATTTCTAAATTTTAATTCAATTTTTTTTTTTAGTTTTTACTGTTGAAAATAAAAGTAGTTATCTTTTTGAAAAAAATTTTGTTTACCTTAAACTTGAATAGCAAGAAAATGTTTGCAATTTTTAGAAGCAGGACCTGCCAATTTTAATTAGTCAACTGTTGCGGAAGAAGGCCCTGCAAGTTTTTTATGCCCAGGTTTGCCCAAAGCCTGGATTAATAGAAAATGGAGGACGACACCGATAAGTGAATGCCCCAAAGAAAAACGTTTTTACGTAAATAAATTCATATAAATAACGATGCTTACTCTGTAATTATAATCGATTTTAGCATCAAAAAATACTTGTTTCAAAATTATTAACAATTTTTTTTTTACAATTGTAAATTTTTATTTATTTCAGAAATCAAGATTTCGCATCAGGCCTCGGCGGATATTATTTTTCAAGGAAAAGAGACAAAGAAAAGAAAGGAAGAAATACGAAGTAACATGATGGCGTACTCACCAAAGAACGTTGTGAGCGTTTTAACAAATAAAGCTGAAAAGCATATGGATCATGTTTTAAGAATGTCCTTTGTAAACTTTTCAGACAAATGGAATTTTTGTTCTAGAAAGAAAGACAAGTTCTGTGACAAACGTAAGACCTGGTTAAGAGAATCTTTAGTGGTTGCTTTGAGCAGAAAACGGACATCAAACATTGGGGGAAGACCAATTGTTCCTTTTGAAGAAGCTAGCGATCGGTCTAAACGGAGGAAAACTGAACAACTGAGGATGGGAAATACCGAAAGTGAATTAGCATATGCAATGCAGATTAAATTAAGATCCTCAGGAAAAAATGATGCCACTAAACTTTTACCAGAAGCAATATCTTCAACGTCAACGTCTATGAGAGCTGTAAGATATTGTCGTGATAAACACTCTCCAAAAGTGCTGAAGTTTTAACCACAATTTCGGCAGACGAGGCTTTGGCTTATGTGATCGACGCAAAATTGTCTAAAGACCAGTATTTAGCTATGAAAGCTATTACAGATAAACAAGGAGGAAAAGTTTTAGTCGCCTACGATTATATTAGGGAAGCAAAAAAAAATGCTATCCACAATATATATCTGTGACAGAAACATTCGCAGAAATTGATCTTCAAACTTTATTGGATCACATTTCTCAAAGGATTTTTGACACTTTGGATAATGATTTACCAGATGCAAATGAAGCTTTTAAAATGTTACTTTAACATATAAATATGGATGTGACGGTACAACAGGCCTACATGAATATAAACAAAAATGGGAAGCGAACGACTTCAAAGACAATAAATAGCATCTTATTGGCGTCTTTGGTGTCTATTAATATTTGTGAAAGTTCCGGTATGAACATTTAGCAAAATCTTGCGCCATCTTACACCAAATATTGTCGTCCCATATTACTGAATTTCGCGAAGGAAACTGATAAATTAATCAAATCTGTTGTAAATAAATTAGAAAAACAGATAGAGGATTTACAGCCTTCACCAATTATATTTCGTGAAGAAACTACTTTTGTGTATCATAAATTGACCCTAACCATGATCGATGGAAAAGTGTGCAATTTGTTGTGTGAAAACAAATCCTCCATGTCTTATTATGTATGTAAGGCTACATACACCCAAAGAAATAAATGATATCGACAAATGCAAAAATAAAAAAATAATTATAAAGGTGTTAAAATTTGGACTCTTTTTTGGACTTCTTATCGAAATCAGATAAGAAATAGATTTTTGGCCAGGTTTGTAGGAAAATCGCCCACTGTGCAGAGGGATAACTGCATGAAAACAAACAATTCATATTTTCAGAATGTTAACAATGCAAATTATATTTTTCCAATAATAGTTTGGCAATTCAAAGCTCATGAGAGCTCATGTAGCCATGATAGCGTTTGAAGAGTCTTTAAAGAAGATTGGTGATTCGGCCTATGAGAAAATAATGTGTTTTAATATCCATTTGGGGGACTTGAGTCCCTCTACTTCTTACGCCACTGCTTTCTTAATTACTCCTTGGTTGGCCTTTCAACCCAGCATTTTTTTTCTAAATCTACTTACTTTTCTCGGATTACAACACCGTCTCCAGCGGTCACCCTTCCCAATTTTGTTTTACTTAAATTATCTCCCCTCTCTCTTTCTCTCTGTTATCCCTAATATATACCTACAACTTTCCCTTATGCACTTTATGCACACACCTCTGCCTCATCGGCACAAGAATTGTATTCGAAGATTTTATCATGTGACATTTTAAGTGTGCTTGAATATATAAGTGGCATTGAGTAATATTTGTGGATTCAAAAGTCCTATAGAATAAAAGTAAATTACGGTACAATCATTCCAGTAAAAAGTCCCGTTACTAACTTCTTCACTTCTTTGTTAATAATTTTTTTCTGTCATCTTATATAAACACTCAAAAATAAAGATTGTTGTATAACTTTTTTTCAAAAATTAACCCACCCGTTCTCGAAATGTTTTCAAAACTTTCTTAAAACACCAAAGACTTCGTTCGATGAGGGAAAACTTTCGAACACGGAATACGAATCTTGAAAATACAAATGAAATTAAATTATAATTTTTGGATGACTCTGATTTTTAAGTCGCAGTTATTGAAGGAGCATTGAATATAAGGAGTATGTGTTATTCTATGTAGCTATTATGATGTTTTACTCAACCCAGATATCATTTTTTTACTCTACGCGGACATTATTATTTTTTGATTCTATGCAGACATTACTATTTATTACGCCCTGTGGACATTATTATTTATTAGGCTATGCAGACATGATTATTTATCACGCCATGTAGACATTATGATTTATTACGCTTGTAGACAGTATTATTTATTAGTCTATGCAGTCAGTATGATATCAACGATTTCCTCAAAATGGTGTGCATTTTCACATCTTTAACTTCATTTTCAAATTAATAATAATCTTAATCATTGAAATGAGTACTATCAATTTTTGCATCAGCTAACACAAATTGGGAATGATCCGTTATTTGCCATTTTATTCTCCTGAAATTTAAACTTGCCTGTGAAAGCCCTTTTTCGAAATTCGTGTAATTTTATTTACACTAATAAACTATTTTTTCTCTCTTCTGTATATTCTTTCATAAAATTGCAAATTGTTCATTTTGATAATATACATCGTCAAGCATAATTATCCTTTTTTTTTTTTACTATCTCGTTCGCTTGTTGTTTAATATATATTAAGTTGGAGTGATCATTTCCCTACCCAAATGATCATTTCTACAACATCCACATCCATTCAGCTCCGAATGATCACACCTTATTTATGGAGCCACTATTGATTATTTATAATGAAATTATTATACAAGAAAAAATAGCGGAGGAAAAGAAACTAGCAAATTTATTTCCATGTTTAGAAAGGGTAAAAGGGAAGAGAAAATAACGTACCCACCCCTCCCTATTATTCCGGTGTTTTCAACTATTAATATACTATAACAGATTGTTAGAATTTATTAATAGGTTTAATATTTTGGATAATTGTCAACATGGTTTCTAAAGAGCAAATCAGTAGAATCTGCTCTTATAAATGCAATTATAAAAATACAGCGTTCATTGGATAATGGATTTATTGTATGGGAATTTTTTTTTTTTCATTTAAGCAAAGATTTTAATATTATTAACAGGAGAAATATTATAGAATAAATTATCATATTATGGAATTATAGAGGTAAAACGAACAATATTTTATGGGAACAATTTATGGAAAGAAAACAAACATGGTTCCCACTCTTTTATCCTGATGAAATTCAATGACTTTTTAAGGAATTTTCAAGGACCAAATGACGTTTTTCAAGGACCTCACATTGTCAATCGCAATGTACATAAAAATTAAAAATGCAAGACATTATAAGCATAATACGGAAATTAGAGTATTTACTTACACTGCTCCTTTTCAACTTAGCACATTGCCAAGTTCCCCGCGCAGTGTGGTAACGCGTTCGCCTAGTACGCCGTTAATCCGGGTTCGACTCCCAACAGTGTACAAAGAACGCTTACTCAGAGATCTCATAAAAGATCGCACTGCTCACTGTAGTCCGGGGTTTGGTTCCCTAGGCCATAAGAGGTTCGGATTCCTCGGAAAACAGTAGGTCCCGGCGCAGCATGACCATTGTAGTCTTTGAGCCGTAAAACCACAAAACAAACAAACAATGTGACAGCAGCAAAAGCTACCCTTTTTGTATCCCTTTGGTATTAGCTATGTTCAATGTATGGGGAGGAAGGGGGCGTGTCCGAAGCACGACTGGCTTTATTCGGGAAATAAAGAGAAATACCCTTTTTTTTTTCTCTTGCTAAAACTTAAAAAAGATTTTTGAGAAAAATTCAAGGACTAATCATACTTTTGTCAGTTTTCAAGTACTTTTCAAGGGCCCTGACTTAGCAAAAAAATTCAAGAACTTTCAAGGACTGCGGGAAGCATGGCACCGTGTATTTAAAGAATATGGAGTCTAGTTGTTTAGAAAATTTATATGGTGGGCCACAAGGACCCATACCGGGTCCATTATTGTTATTGTTATATATAAATGATATAACACGGAGAGCAGATAAAGGTAATTTAACTTTGTATGCCGAAAATACGAGAATAATATGGAAGAACTAATGAGGACAGGAAAGAATACAAGTGTTTAGAGTTCGGGCATTGAAATATTGAGAAGATTAACAAGGGCTCTCCATAAAAATACGTATATTGCTGGATTTGTATTATCCGTTTCTTCATAGTCATCTATTATATTGCAATAGTATTTGGGGTACCTTCAATAAAAAAACTAATTTAAAAATAATTAAATCATTGTAAATTATATTTATAAAATTAATTGAAACAGACAAACTCTTAAATTATAATATATTATGTATATATTATTATGTAACACATTATTATGTATTGTTTAATAAATATACTATAATGCCTATACAAAAATCATTTGTATTTTTTATACTTAAAATAATATTCTACGGTGTTATTACCCCACCAGGGCTATCACAAATGAGAAATCATAGTCAACACAAAAAGCTTCCGGGATGAGGTTTTTTTGTGTTTCGTGGGGAATTTATTATAGGTAATTCGATTTCCATGTCACCCTAACCTGTTTTCTTATTTCATCCGCCCATCTAGATTGAAGACGTTTTCGGTGGTCTCCTGGATTATCCAGTTGAGAATTTCAGTTGTCCATCGTTGATCAGTTCTTCTTACGGTACGCCCAGCCCATCGCCATTTCAACCCTTTTACTTTAACAATGATGTCCTCTACTTCTGTTTGCTCTCTCACCCAAGTGTTTTTGTTTTTGTTATTCTCAGAGCCGTAGCCAGGCTGGGGCTATAGGGGGCTGAACCCCATGGAAATATAATCGCCCCTCCTCCTCCTCCTCTGTAAAAAGCGTCTAGCTACAAGCATGGTTATTCCCAGCATGCACCTCTCCATGACCCTTTGGGCTATCTGTAACTTCCGTATTTATGTATTTGTTAGACTCCACGTCTCTAATACATAAGAGAGAACCAGCAATATACACTAGTTGAAGACTTTTCTTTTTAGACATAAAGGCATTTTTCCCCTTCAGTATAAAACTGTTTCTTCCAAACGCACTCCAGCCAAGTTTAATACGTCTGTTGAGTTCTTTCATAATATTGCCATCCATTGAAATCAGCTGGCCAAGGTAAATATATGAATCAGCAATTTCTAGCTCAGTGTTGTCAACTTGTATTTTTGTTTCCTCTACAAAATTATTGAACATGATCTTAGTTTTTTGTAGGTTCATCCTGAGTCCAACTTCTTCACTTCTAGTTGAGAGCTCCTGCACCATATCTTGGAGTTCTGATTGGTCCACGGAAAAAATAACATCATCAGCAAACCGCAAATGATTTAAATATTCACCATTTATTTTTATTCCCTTGTCATTCCAATTTATCTGCTGAAAAATCATCTGTAAAGCTGAAGTAAAAAGTTTTGGAGAAATGGTATCTCCCTGCCTCACCCCTTTGCCAAGTTTGATAGTTTTGGTATCTTTATGTAACCGAAATTTTGCACTTGCATTTTCATAACGAAACAATACAGAATTTCACCATCAGATTCCATAACAATAGTTATTTCGTAAGGTTTAAAAACACGACGTTTCGGGAGCCAACTGCTCCCTTTGTCAAGTGAAGGCAGAATGAAGAGTTCGTGAAAGTCCTAAGCTTATATACCCGCATGTTGGGAATCCCCATCTGACGTCATCTGGTGCGGGATAGCTCCGGCTGGGAAAGCCCCCGCACCCGACGATGTCAGATGAACACCCCCAACTCGAGGTTTTGCAAAAATCCTGTAAGGTTCTGGTAGAGGTTTTGCGATGTTTATTGCACGACTCCTCAAACCGTAGGTTTCCCATGATTCCAGAAAAAGTCTACTCCCCAGATTCGTCACATTCTGATGTAATATTTTCATCGAATGCCAATCTGGTTCGTGACCCTCCCTGAAGACATGTTCAGCCAACTGGCTTGAATCGTCTCCCCTAGCTACCGCACGCATATGCTCCTTCCCTCGTAGACGTATCGATCTTCCCGTCTGTCCAACATACACCTTGTCACAGTCTCCACACGGTATTTGGTAAATAATACACTTTCATACACAAGTAAAAAATGCACAACGATCAGTCAAAACTATTATCCACTCCTCCGTAAAGATTTTAGTAAAAAAGATGTTTAATCAAAACTTCGCAGCAACATTCATCTGCGGTAAACGCGGTAGCAGCTTCTACATGTCTGCTTTAGTTCGCTCGCTAATTAGTCCTACATATGTCTTGACAGCTACTGATGGCGTTCAAATTGGAAGTGCATGCAGTGGTTCGTTTTTTATGGACAAAGGATACAACTGTACTACAATTTATCGGCAATTCTACGAAGTACTTGCTCTCCTATTGTCATGTTGGGAAAGCGCATGCAGCGAAACCGTCTGCAGAAACTTTGCGGGGATCCTGTTCTGAACGCGAAGTCACATGGCACGAGATCTAGACTATAAAGGGTTCCCCCCTCCCCCATAGTGCACTCCATCTTGCGCCATGTGATTTCCACGTCTTTGATACCATGAAACAAGAACTTGTAAAGAGATGATATCATTCGGATGAGGAGGTGAAACACTGCAACCCAACAGTGTGATCACTGCCCGTTGGAAAGCAATTCTTCGCACAAGGCATGGAATAACTCGTGACGCGCCTCGACAAATGTTTATATATAGGAAGATATTACGTTAGAAAGTAACTTTTGCATGGTACTTTTATGTAAGTAGAACATTATTCCATAATTTCGACCCTATTTTGTTTTATCAAAGAATGCAGCTAACTTTTTGATGACATACGTATATCCTGTACACAAATAAACGTAAAGCAAATAAACGTAAGCGTTTAGAGCCCAATAAGCCCAATAACAAAAACCCTATTGGGCCAAACTGAACCAAATTTAGAACACATACTCCTGGACTAATGAAATCTTAATTTAAAAAACTAAAATAAAAAATAGTACAAAATTTTGCCATCACAAAGGAAATTAGCACTGAAATTGCGCAACTGTCCATATTTCCACTCAAAAATAGCTACATTACATAAATTTTAGTACGCTGAAATTAATTGGTGAATATAAGAAAGTCTGAAAGTATGCTTCGCGTTTGTTTGATAAAACTGATGCGCTATGCTAAATAAATGTGATCGTGCTTGCTGGTAAAATCGTGTTACAAAAAAAAGTATTAATACTAATTCCACACTTCAGAAATTTCTGAAATTTTTTTAATGAAAATCCCATGGTCCGAGAAGTATGAATACCAAATTTGATTCGGTTAGGCCTAATAGGTTTTTCGCTGTCGGATTCTAAACACCTCATGTTTTATCATATCCGTCCTGTATATCATCATCATATCATGATGATGATGATGTATACACGTATACACATACAAATTCTGTTCTCCAAGGCCTTTTGCACAATTTCAAGCGCACTTTGTTTTGTCTAACGTTTTCATTATTCAAAACGCAAGCGCGCAGAATAGCGTTGTTCGCGCAAATAGCGTTTTGACTCGATTTGATTTTTATATGAAGCATATTTATATTCAAGTCTTTTTAATATATCGAGAACATATGTATTATGGAATAACTGTATAATTACTATGATTAGCCAAAATAAAAGGAGCAGAATGATATCGGGCAAGTGAAAAATTAAGATAATTTAAAAATTAAAATTTCAAATAAAAGGCGCAAAGAAACTACAACATGTGTACCTATATTAAAAGAAAATCCCGTCCGTTTAATTACATATTATTAAACTATTATGCTGATATAAGATGTTATCACCCTTTTCAGGGATAACAAAATTGACAAATAATGGTTATTTAATTTTTATTATAAATTTTATTATTTTATTACAAAATTATACGTGGATGTTGAAAAATATTGTAAAATAAATTCCCCCACGAAAACTCACAAAAAAATCACTCTGGTGACTTTGTATGTTAATCATTGACCATTATTTGGCAATTGTGTTATCCCTGCGGAGGGTAATAATACCTTAACACCTTTACATACGGAGAAAGAGAGCGTTGTTTCCTGTCCTCATTCGTCTAGCGGTCCAAGACACTCCGGGCTAAACGGAGGGACCCTGGTTCGAATCCAGGATGGGGAAAGCGTCTCTTTTTCTCCTAAACAAAAATAGCTTTCGCTCTAGTTTGAGCTTATTTATACGTAGGTATCGAAAAATTGTTGTAAAACATTTTGCTGATAGTGAAAAACATCACAAAGTGTATGTGCATGTGTTAATTTCAATATTAACTGCTTTGGAAATAGTGTTGTATATTTTTGTTTATACGTACATCCGATGATACAGGATACGCAAATTCGAGTATACAGGGCTGGACAAACCGGTTGCCCGGCGAGCACAGTTTGTTGCAATTTGTCAAGCCCTACATATATCTGACATATATACAGGGTGTCTCAGCACCAGGGTTACAAACTTCTAGGAGGGGTAGGGTACACCTAGATGACTCGGAATCACATAGCAATGCTGGTCGCAAACCACTCACAGCGCTAGTTCTAAAACCGTCCAGCATTCACAAATAGTGACAATCAGGCGCGTTTTCAGAATTTTTTTATGGGCGGGCTTTTATTGGGGTAACTGGGGAAGGGGGGTTGTTCCCAGTGGCGTGCCAAAAGGGGGATCTGTCCGCAGTGGGTGCCACGGAAGAGGTGGGGGGCGGCATTTTCGTACATTAGCTATAATAAATATAAAGTAAAACCTCCATTAACGGACACCATTGAGAACATAAACCTCCGAATAAGGAAACTATCTCTAAGACAATGTCTAATGACTCCCGGATAAAACGTATGATATTTTAACATGTATAGTTTTCGGTATTTATTTTACATAAACAAATACTTAAATACATATTTGAATTACACCATATATCTCATGGTTATACTCCGAAGTCTACTATACAATACCTAATAAAAAAAATAACACGCTTCAGAACCAAATTGTGTTTTAATATTTTAGAAAGCTAATTTGGGCTCTGAAATGACGAGGAAATGGATATTTTCAATTAATACTTTCTCATATTTCTTCGCAATTTTATCTCTATTTCTGTTTTTTCTTCAATCTCTACTATCCTCTTATATCTCTGCTCTCCACTATCCTATTATCTTTCTATTCCCTACTATTTATTATCCTCTTTATCTCTATTTTCGCTATTTCTTTCAACATATTTCTTCATTTAATGAATATTTACAATGGAAACTGAAATCAGTCGTCCTTTTTGAGATACAATTTGTGTCCTGTCTCAGGATCCATAGGTATTCGTACTTTACGTATCAAGGAGGACAACTGGGGTTACCTCCCCCACCCCTCGAAACTGAATTTGTAACAGGACCACAAAAATATATAGGCCTAAATATAGTTACTTGTCAAATTTATGAAGCGGCGAGAAAAAACCCTCAAACCTTGAATAATTGTCAAAATTCTGACAACAAGATCTTATTTTATAGAATATTAACTGGTTTGAAAATACTTTAAAGAAAAAAATATATAGAAACTATTTTCCTTAAAAGAGTTACATCATAAAAAAACTAAATTTTGATGGGAAAACTACAAGCAAAACTTTACAACGATACCTGGAAGCAAAGATTTTATTTTCTCATTTAATTTTGTCTGCCCTCATCACGCTCTACGGATAAAACGACTAAGTTATGAGGTATCTCCCAGCCATGCTTGATCGTAGGTATGTTTTAATGAGCTTCATGCTGAAAAAACTCCGTTCAACTGAAGTTGAAAAAAAGAAATATTTCATATAGCCCTTATATTGATTTACACAGGTTTAACTGCATTCTGAATATATTAACCCAAGCATTCGCACGGTCCATGTGAATATTTATGCTCATAAACTTTCTCGCGTACCTTCTTCATTATAGAAATATATAAGTTTAAAAAATGGATTTACGGCAATAAAAATAGAACATTTAACAGTTAAATTGTATATCATACAATTTGGATAATCATGGTAAGCGGAAAAAATGGGTTGGATAAAATAGACAATGGCAAAATAGTTATGGAAAAAGAAGTATGGTAATGGTCTTTAATTTCCTAATTGAGGAAATGCATAATTATTAATGGAAATTTCTTAATAGCTATAGAAATTAGTTGGTACATCATTTGATACATCAAAGGAAATCATCCTTATCAAACCCTCTCGATTTGCATATTGCTATCATGAAAATATAACTACACAAATCAGTAAGATTTGATACAGAAATGTACATGGAATTTAGTAGACGTGGCTTCAATAGCAGCCGAGATAAATAATAGGAGACTGCGGCAGGCCTCGATATGCCCCTGATAGGTTGCATGTTAAAGGCACTCATGTATACTCTGTCTATGAAATTTGGTAAATAATATGTGACCTCACTAGCAGCCGAGAAAAATAACAGGAGGCTGCGGCACTTCTCGGACGGCACATGAAACGGTGTCATGTCCATGAGCACACATGTGTACTATCTGTCTATAAAATTTGGTTTGTTTGTTTTTTGGTTTTACGGCTCAAAGACTACAGTGGTCATGCTGCGCCGGGACCTACTGTTTTCCGAGGAATCCGAACCTCTTAAGGCCTGGGGAACCAAACCCCGGACTACAGTGAGCAGTGCGATCTTTATGAGATCTCTGAGTAAGCGTTCTTTTTGCACTGCTGGGAGTCGAACCCGGATTAGCGGCGCACTAGGAGAACGCGTTACCACACTGCGCCACCGCAGGGCCCTATAAAATTTGGTAGATGTGACTTTAGTAGCATCTGTGATAAAGGCACCCCTCGATATGTCCCTGATGATAATCGTTTTAAGAGGGTTGCAGCTGTGAACATTGCAGTTATTTCAATTGCAATTAAAATTATGAAATTTGTGGAAGCCCCCTTTTTCTATGATCGGCCATTCTTTCCTCGGACATTTTTTCCATCAGCCCTTTTTATCCTAGATTCTTTTCCAGTCTGACTACCCCTTATTTACTGACAATACTTTTTTTTTTTGGTAATGAGAAATGGCGGCCAACAGAACAAAATATTTCTTCGTTCTTATCAAAGTATCCATGCATGCATTTCATACCAAGTACTATGAAATATCTACGCCTATCACCCATTCGTCGGCGGGAAAATGAACTTTTATCTGTATTGGCCATTTATCACAATTTTCACTTAAATCCAGAGTTATTTTTTTCAACTTAGTCCAGCTTGTATTCACGTTAAGATGAAATCTTATAGCGTTTCAATCTATATATACCCTTTTAATTATTCCCACACTTTTGAAATATCCTCGTGAAGGAATAAACGTTTTACAAATTACATATTCTGACCCTTATATGCCATAATTTGTGTCTAAAAAGAAAGGTCTTCAACCAGTGTGTATTGCCAGTCCTCTCTTATGGATCAGAGACATGGAGTCTAACAGTTGGAGCAATACGAAAGTTACAGACAACGCAAAGGAGCATGGAGAGGTGCATGCTTGGAATAACTAGGAGAGATCGAAAAAGAAACACTTGGGTGAGAGAGCAAACTAGAGTAGAGGACATCATTGTTAAAGTAAAAGGGCTGAAATGGCGATGGGCTGGGCATATTGCAAGAAGAACTGATCAACGATGGACAACAGAAATTCTGAACTGGATTCCAAGAGACCACCGAAGACCTAGAAAACGTCCTCAAACTAGATGGGTGGATGAAATAAGAAAACAGGTTGGGGTGACGTGGAAACGAATGGCCCAGGATAGACTTGTGTGGAAAGCATTTGGAGAGACCTTCATCCAGCAGTGGATAGATAATGGTTGAATATGATGATGATGATATGCCATAAATACAATACTTACTTCCCCCGTATAAAAAATGCATCTAAAAATAGCTTTAATGCAATCATATTTAAAAAAAAAGCCTATTCACATGTTGATAAACGTTCACTTTTATCATTCACAAAAAAATAACAAAATTATTTGGGTGGGCCACTAAAACAGCCACTGGAGACGACCAGTGCACAACCAGTGCATGAAAAGCGCAAAATGCGATGTCCTAATCATCTATGCACATGAGCAGCTGACCTGAGTTTTATTTGGCGCTATTCATGAACTGGTTGTAAATATTTGTGCATGCTGGACGGTTTTAGAACTAACGCTGTGAGTGGTTTTCGACCAGCATTGCTATGTGATTCCGAGCCATCTAGGTGTACCCTGCCCCTCCTAGAAGTTTATAAACCTGGTGTGCTGAATAGCTCTGTATAATGTCCCATATATGCCATCTGTATTGGTTTCTTTCTCCTTCTCTCCTAAGGCCGGAATACAAAAAACAAAAACAAATATAGATTCCAGAAAACAAATATGAGCATTTCTGTTAAAAACACTGAACGAGTGATTAGTAAAAGAATAAAAATAATAATTGAAACAAGCCATATTGATTAACCAATCATATTTAAGCAATAATTCCAGTTAAACAAAGCTCGGGTCGTCGGGATTATACTGTAAGAAAATTGTGGTTCAATTGTGAAGATTGATTGTGGTTCAATTATGTAACTATAGACGCTCTAGGTTTCGCTTACTCTCTTAACGGGATTATTTTCTAAACGTTTCGACTTATTTGCGTGCAAATCTTCATCAAAAGATTATGAAAAGTTGGAAGTAAAAAATACAAGCTTTTATTTTATTTTGTAAACGTAAAAACACTAGTATGTGTAAAATAATTTTCTAGTAAAATTAAAAATCTTGAATAATGGATGGGGAATCACAAAAAGCCACTACTATATTTTCAAAATAAAAAATAATTAAAAATATAGCTGCATCACAGGACAAAATAAGCCACTGTAAAGAAAATAGCTTGGAAAAAAATCATCGATATGTCATGTCGTTAAAAAATGTAAAATCACGTAAGTCGCAAAGAGCAACTTTATAAGGGGGAGCAAAAATTATTAAATTGTACGTCGCAATAAATTAACTTTGGTTTTAAAATCTTAAACACTTGAGAAACGGTTTTAGATTTTCAACGGCGATAACTTATTTTAATGAAAGGCTAATTCGTTGATTTTAATTCATAATTAACAACACGCGCAGATATAGCACACTTAATATTTTATACATATTTCTTTTTTTTTTTATTTTAATTCCTGGGAAAATGCCGGGCTGTTACAAAGTATCTTAATTTTTGTTTGTTTAAGGCAAATTTCTCAATTCTCTTCCATCACTTCCTACTAACGTAAGTTCATTTCTGAAAACTCTTCTTTGCGTATTTCTCGGTCTGCCGCTTCTTCTCTTTCATTACAGATCCCAGTCTACTAATTATCAGGTTTTTCCCGAATGTGTCCTGACCAATTATATTTTTTTTTTACTTAATTGTCTCTTTCACGGACTTTTGGCCGTAAATATCCCATTATGTTCTTTCTATATTAATGTTACGTCAGTATACGTTGCATATCATATAGAGGAAATTATTGTGATAACTTGGATTTTTCTTGTTATTTCTGTGAACATATTTGTATTAGCCTATATGTTATTTAAATTTTTATCATAGTCTATATATTTTGTGCAATTTTACATTGTGTCGTATGATTTTGCTCATTTATTTACATTTTGCAGTAGTTAGTTAGTTTGGACAATTAAAAGACAAGTAGAGAGTTCAGATCAGTGGTTTCCAACCCTTTTAACCCGTGAAGCATTTTTTAAAATTAAATTCTATGGCAAAGCCCCATGGGCTTGCTCTATGTCTTAAAAGTTGATGATGTTTACGGGAACTGATATACGCGGAGGTAGAAGGGATAGATAGTCAGGGAATGTAGAGCAAAGAGATAGCTAAACAATTTCGCAATTTTCATGCAATGAAATCATATTTTAAAAAGTTCGAAATTTGCCACATAATATCTCAATCTATTCTTAACTACCACCAATACACATAATAGTGTCAAAACTCGGCCATACACAAAAGTTCTTCCAAAGTTTAATAAATCAAACCATTTGCGTTTCAATAGCTTTTATATTGGAGGGGCCGCCTATCCCATAGGGGTGGGGCGGGGGGGTGCTCCATAGAACACATGTTGGGAAACACTAGTTTAGATGATAAAATAGCTTAGATAATTATAATTCAATCGTTTAGATAGCTTAGATAGCTGTTTAGTGCATTTTAAACTTACAATGTTAGAGTGATCTTTGTATTCAATTGTAGTTTTTCAGTTGCACAATTAAAACCTTTTTTGTTATGTCGAAAATACTTTGTTCTAAGACAGAGAACATATACGTATGTGTGAAACACACTGTGTTGAAATACTGTATACATGACTCCGCGTTTTTGTTAATTACCATTATGTATTTCTGAACATCAGTATGGAACGTTAATAACGCACTAATAGAAGCATTTAATGGAGGAACAAAGCCAGAAATGTCGAAACTACATAGTCACACTAGTTCACGGATATTTGCACAAAGAACTATAAATTGCTACCTCTTCCTTTGCTGTCGACGTAGAGGTTGACCTTAACGTCAACTCTAAAGCCTCATCTCAAGATCTCATCTGCATTTTCAAGGCTTTTTCCGGAAAGCATTTACTCTCTGGGATGGCAATAGCCAAGGAAGTAGGTCTTTAAACTTTCCAGAAGATCGTAAAAGGATCCCGCAGTGCTACGAACCCACGTCATGATGCCTGGCTTTGGGTTCCGAATCCGCGCTAGCTACAAGGCTATTTGCAACTGTGCTGTTCTCGCAGAATCATAATATATTTATTAATTCGTTAGCATGGTGACTACAAAAACGTGGTCATATTGCACGTCATTCTGGAGCCCAATGCGCTGAGCTTTGCAGGTCAGAAAATTAGGCTGTTTTTGAACAAAATTTGGAAGCAGGAACTACGATGGACGATGGATTTCGAAATGAATGTTTAAAATTCTACTCAATGAGCTTTTAAATTCAAAGTTCTTGAAATAAAAACCACCGTTTTATAAATTGCAACTTAGTTTTTAAAATAATACTGATGCGCTTTCAATATTCCATTAAAAGCCTCTATTTTTAAAAATTATTGTCTGATTTTGAGGGCGTTAAAAATTAACTTTCCATCGGATTTTTAATAAATTTTTGAATTTCTAAGCTCTATTTATTTCCGATCCTTACTATTAGTAAAAGGTGATCCTATTAATAATCATTTAATTCAAAGTGAAATATGAGTCAATTATTGTAGTACAGTTTATGTTAATTTATTCAGAAATTTCCCCTATTAATTAAATATGCATAACTTTATGCGAAAATATAGCTTCAGAAAATTTAACGATAAAAATGGTGTCGTTCAGGTTGGTTATTACCTCGATTTAAATAAACGTAAAACTCAGAGAGTAAACATCACGACGTAAAAGTTCACTCATTGAAGAACATTTGAATAAACGTTCAAAATAATGAATAAATGACGCTTAACCAATAAAATTCGCCTTTTGTCTTCACTCTAACAACTATAGCGCGGAAAAATATAAGGTGGGGGAAATAAAAGAAAAAATAAAAATTTATAAGGAAGAAAATTTGAAAAAGCCAAGTTAGAAAGTTCCGAAAATAGAAATTAGAAAACGAGAGGAAAAAGATGGAAAAATGCAAGGACTAAGTAATAACATTTATCCGTTCCTTTGGCCTCGGGATGTGGAATCTTCTTCCTACCTCACTTAAATCCAGTTAGTCATTTGCCCAATTTAAAAGCTTATTTGCACTTTTTTCTATTGAAATAATTTCTGGTTTGAACTTGCATTTCGAAAAAATTATCATTATTAATTTTCACTTTTCTAAAAATTAAAAAAATGTATGAAATTTACCTTCGTTCAGTAAATTTAAACTAATACAAATAAACATAACTAATGTAAAATTACTCTGCAAATACACATAACTAATGTAAATTTACTCTGCAAATAAACATAACTAATGCAAATTTACTCTGCAAATAAACAAAACTAATGTAAATTTGCTCTGCAAATAAACGTAACTAATGTAAATTTATTCTGCAAATAAACATAACTAATGTAAATTTACTCTACCAAATAAACATATATTTATTTTGTTTTGGTTGTTTGGGGATGAAATTTACTCTACAAACAAAACTAATGTAAATTTACTCTACCATCTAAACAAAACTAATGAAAATTTACTCTGCAAAATAAAACATAACTAATGTAAATTTACTCTGCAAATAAACAAAACTAATGTAAATTTACTCTGCGAATAAACGTCACTAATGTAAATTTATTCTGCAAATAAACATAACTAATTTCCAATACAAACTAAACATAACTAATTTGCAATACAAACTAAATATAAATAATTTAAAATACAAACGAAACATAAGTAATTTACAATACAAACTAAACATAACTAATTTAAAATACAAACTAAACATAACTAATTTAAATACAAATAAACCTAACTAATTTAAATACAAATAAACATAACTAATGTAACTTTACTCTGCGTTCAGTAAATTTAAATTGCAAAATAAAGTGTATTTAAATCGTTTACGTTTTATACATGAGAGTTATTTTTGTAACTATTCCTGCGAAATTTTCTATCTCCAAACAACATGAAAAGTACGTCATCGCAGCATGAAAATCGGATTCGGAATAAATCTTCACGAAACCAAAATAAAATTCAACGTCCTTATAATTCCCATATCGAGAAGATAAAATTTGATGAGATGGTGCTGAATATTGCAGATCTATAAGCTTTAAATAAGATCAAGCGATTCAACCTTAAGAACAACAATGTATTATGTTATCCAATGGTGGGGTGGGGGCTCAGGCAGCATGAAATAAGATCAAGCGATTCAGCGTTAAGGAGAACGATGTATTTTATTATCCAATGGGCGGGGGGAGGAGCTCAAGCAGCTTTAAATAAAATCAAGTGATTCAGCGTTAAGGAGAACAATGTACTTTGTTATTCAAGGTGGGGGGAGGGGGTTCAAGCAGATTTAAATAAGATCAAGTGATTCAGCGTTGAGAAGAACAATGTGTTATCTAGTAGGGGGCTTGAGATCCCTGGGCCTCTTCCTCCCCCTTTCTCTCTCGACATTCTTCCTTTTAATTTATGTCCTTTATTGTACTTTATTATCTATTTTATGCATCATCTGATCCTTGAATAATAAATTGAATTTGACAGTTAGAATTAATGTTAGATTGTAGTCAGAATTGACATTAGATTGTAGTTGAAACTATGTTAGATCATAATTAGGCTTAATTCTAGATCATAGAATAAATTGTATATTTGTCACGGCCAAAGCGCGATGTCTGGACAATTCGTGAAATAGCTGGCCACTTCTAGATTTGATCAAGTCATTTGGCTATAGCCCAAAATATACGAAAAATTCGGGCTTTGGCCGGCCAATGCGCAATACGCCGGCAATCAACGGTCAATTCGAGACTTGGCAAAGAAAAAGTGGCCAAAGCTAGAAGTTTTTCGGGGTTGAAAAAATCTTGTCATAAAAAATAAAAACACTTCAGTTGCAGTTAAAAATCAAATCTCAGAAAAATTAAGCTATCGTAGCAGGACGAGGGCCTCTTTACGTTTGCTTATTCTGCAGTCTGATCTGTTGTGGCAGTTTGACTCACATAATATATTAGCTCTTTTGCAGGTACATCGATTTGTTAAACACTTAGTAGCACATGAACATTTTAAAAATCTTTGGCCTCCAATTAAATTTCGATTCGATGATGGTGTTCTTAGCGATATTTTATTACTCAGAATCGATTGCAAAGAAACAAATTTCTCTTTAAAAACGACATGACGACATTTTTTTTTTTTCACCCTCTGAGTGTTGAACCGGGATGACGGGGCGCTATGTGTACGCGTTACCACTGCACTACAGCAGGACCGTTAGGAAACGTTCTGAACGAAAGAAAAACCAAGAACGACAAAGAGAGAGAGAAAAGTATCTTTCTTTGAAAATGGCATAAATGAGACTGTAATGAAATTATAATTCTTAAAGTGTATCTTTGTGTAAAGTAAGCATATTATATATATTCTTTTTAAATTTAGTTGAAGAAATTATTCCACTGCTATACGTTGCAAAGCCCTGGATCAAAGCTGACAAATCAAAATGGTTTAAATTTTAAATGTAGGGAACAGTGGTTCCCAACCTGGGGGTTGCAACCCTCGAGGGGGGTCACGAACAGTGTTTTGGAGAGTCAACGCAACTATTTTTAGCTGCAATTATTCTTGTAATATACAAAATGTTAATATACAAATGTTAATATATAAATGTTAATATACAAATGTTAACATGGCCAAATGTTAATATACAAATGTCAATATACAAAAATTATTCTTGTTTATACAAAATGTTTTATACGCTTTTATAATTCAACATGGCTGCACGTATTGCAATATTCTATTGTTTAATTTATATCTATAATATACATTAAATTATATAATTAATATCATATGCATGATTATTATAATATTCATAGTGTAATATATATAATTAATATAATATACATAATGTAATATATATAATTAATATAATTTTATATTTAATGTGTTTTCTTTACTCTGCCAAAAATGCGAAAATTAAATTATGCGAATGTAGCGGCGACAGACAGAGAGTCTCAGATCTTTTGGTTACTATAAAAGGGGTCGCGGATTGCTTGGCTACTATAAAAGTGGGTCGCGGCTTGAAAAAGTTTGGGAACCACTGGTATATAATGCAGAGATTAATGGGAATAATGGTAGGTTTAGAACAATTTAATGATAATCTGGTTACGGTCATTTGGTCGGGTAAGTTGATAATAAATAAATAATTTCGTCTAGTAAATATCTAAATGCTACAGAATGGTGGCGGGTATTGTAGTTGAAAGTAACGTGTGAAATGGGGTCTAGAAAAAATGTTTTAAATGTGAGAGATTGAAGGTATAAACTTCGTTTGAGGGAAGTACGAAGTACGTAAACTCAGAGTTTAGATGCTTATTTATTCTTTGCATGGACTTAGATCGGAGGTCAATAAGGTAGCCTTTAAATAAGGATAATATTCAAGTCGCTCAACATGTCTTGGTTACTCACAAACAATGGCGAAGGGGTTGCTGTTAATTTTCCTGAGAATTTTAGTTTCAGAAACATGGATGTTCTTCAAGTGGGTTTCAGTATCATTAATAGGTTATAGTTATAACGACTGAAATAATAAAATAGCAGTTTTTCCATAATACTTAAATATTTTTCGGTTTTTAATACCATGTCGGTACTTTTTGCTCCGTTGTTAAAAAGAAGGGATCTCAATAAGCTCTCGTACTATTTATAACATTGTGTTTTTTTTAACAACTTTTGTTTACAAAGAACTTAGCAAAGATCAAATATATATAAACATACCGACTTTAATTTTAAACAGATTAAAAAATATATATTTATTGTTAGGGAAAGAGTTTTTTTAATCATATTAATAAAAAGTATATATTTGTAAATTTTCTGTCTTAGTGCTAGTCGAATTTGGCAGCCGATTTAAGCAATGTGGCCATACCAGGCCTCACGCTTTGTGGAAGGCTTGTCTTCTCTATACAGTCGAAACCATGTATATGCAACTCGCATATATGCAAAAATCGCATATATACAAAAAATATCGAGCCTCAAATTTTCTTGTATCTTTTTAATGTCATTTAAACCCGCTTAATTGCGATTTTATACACGCAAAAGCAGCATAAATGCAAGTATTTTTGAAGCCAAACGAATGTTTTATTATAGAATTTAAACCAGATATATGCAAACAAACTTTATGAACAAGTTTTCATCCACAATAAATGTGTAACTGACAACCTTTATTTTTAAAAAATTTAATGAGCAAATTATTTGCACGCTATAGTTTAGAGAATACAGCTTTTATGTAAAACCCGCTTATATGAGTAGGATTTTATTGCCACGTCCAGTCGCATATATATGAGGTTTCGATTATATATTCAGGATTTTTCCAAGGGACCCCGTAGAAATGACCAAAATTGGGCCCTTCACCAGCTTGAACTGGACTCACTGCTTCTAATGAAAATGATCAACGAAATCGTAAAACTTGTGCTGTACATAATTATAAATTTTATTGGATTGGATTTTTATATTCTAAATGTAAACGTGGAAAGTATTATATCATAAAAACGAAAAATGCATTGAAAATTCGGTCCACAAACGATTTCGCGATTGAGTTCTTATCACACGCCATCTGTTATTTATTGCTACTCCAGCTGTGTGCAAAGATATTACGTGATCTGGAGCAATTGAGTATCCCTACTATAATGCTTCAAGAATAGTTTTAATTAGCTGTTTATGCAATAGGCCTAGTCATGAAATAAAGAAAATGATATGTATTCTAAAAAATTAAAATTTTGATCTTCTGCCCGAACCCAATTCCTAAACCACCTTTCCAATAATTCAAATAAAAAATTTTTAAACCATGAGAAAATACGACATCAGTAACAAGTTGCCTGATGTGAAAAACACTTAATGTCAGTTACGAAACCAGTATCTGATTTTATTTAAAATATTACGCCTTTTTTTAAATTTTATCGATGAAGTAAAAAGTCCTGGATTACGAGAATCATCGATACATCCGCAATTTCTAACTAATGGTTTCTCATTTCATTTTTTTTATTAATTTGATAAAAAAAAAAAGAGAACGTTAATGATAAAATAATATAATGGTTATACTGAAGCTCATGCACAAATCGAACAGATGACCATTAGCTACTAAGGTTTGCTGCTTATATGCACACATCATCTTCTCTCCTATATATTTATCATTAGTATTCTTTAGATTCTGATTTTTATTAAGGTCACCATCACCACTGTTTATACATAATTAGGACAATAAGTTTATCGCAGGAAAAACTTCAAACTTTGGGTAAATTAAAAAAAAATCGAGAAGTTTAACACTAAAAAATTAGAAAGAAAAGGAGAGAGAGAGGGAGAAAGAGAGAGAGAGAAAGGGGGAGGGAGGAAGGAAGGAGATTAAGTCGGTTTCGAAACAGTGTGTAACATGATTATGCCTGAATAAATTTATGTTATATTGTAATAAAAATAAGCATTATATAGTAAGACAGCCATATCCACAGGTATCTCCAACCCCAACCGCAGATATTTAGTATTAAACCCTATAAATTGTTTTTCGTTTACATACATAACTGTGATAAAGTTTAATTGATAAAGTAATTAGGTAATTAATAAATGATCAAGCAAAATAAGCCATGACAAGCATTAAATGTAATAACTATATTCGTAATAAGTTTTAGTGTTAAAGAAAGTTATATAAAATTATATCACTATTTGTAACCCCTAAATCGACAGTTCATCTTCGACACAGTTGATGGTTGCTGATCTATAATGAATAGCGACTTAATATAGCTTAAGAAAAAGATTTCCTGGTGAAATCAGTATTAAAATTATTTAAATATGAAAACCTAAAAACAATGATAGAAATTAGGAAATGATAGGGAAAAAATCTAAAATTAGGAAAAAAAATGTAAATATTCGCACCATGATAGGATTGATGTCCTAGATATAAATAATCCCCCTTCACACAGTTTATCCCTAAAATAAAAGAAGTCCCTCCCCCGTGTGCGAAAATGGAAATCATTGTATACAGAAATCTCTCTCATTAACAAATCGCACGGGATAGAGAATAGAAGTTGTTAATCAGAAACATTCGTTAATATGAGTTCTGCATTAAGTAAGGACTCACTTTAATGTTTTATTTGATTTCCTTTTACCATCGTAGGTTTAGGAATACTAATACATTTTATAAATGCATTGGCGTGTTTAAAAATCGTTATTATTATTATTTGAAGTACACCTTTCAATTTAATGAAGTTATATACAATACATTATTGTAATGAAGTGATGAACTACAGTTCATCTCTTCCCATTTTGAAAAAAAATATCCAAAAGAAACGATTGTTTTGATTTCTGTTGCATTTATATAATATTTTCTTCTATTTTTTCAGGATGTTGAAAACGAATTGATTTGTATGTCAGATGTGATTATATACCTGCAAAGGACATTTTGAACACATCACTGGCTTCGTTAACAGGGGGAACCCGTTCCCTTAATTTTGGTATTATGTTTCCATGTCCCTCCCAATTTCAAAGGAAAATTTTATAATAGGTAACGTCGTTCAAAGTTTAAAATATTTTCTCTTTCTTTTCTTTTTTTTTTAATCTAAGGAATGCGGTTATATTTTTCGGCGTAGTGTATTTAGTACGAAATAAAAAAATACGCTTTGTCATTTATTTGATGTAATTATACCTTTTGTTAGATTGTATTATATAGCTCTCTTTTCTGCATGGCAGCGTTTTCATTGACGTGTTATTATTTCAACTTTCAAACGGAACGTTTTTAATAACGTTACAACTATAGTTTCTATATTTTAATTTCGCAAGCTCAAGGACCTTTTTGACCCATTAAGCTCATTATCAACGACATAAATTAAAAGAACTGTCTACACCATCACTATTAGCATAATAAATACGAAATTTATTAAGGAGCATTGCATGTGAAAATGAAACTAGAAATGCAACTAGAATATTAATTTTATGGTAAAGTGAACGCCGTCGAGCAGACGCAGATTTGAATTAAACGCTGCTTTTTTTCTTTTTTTTTTTGCGTCTGTTATCTTTGTAAAAAGTTGTTAACATACAAGGACTTAACCAAATTTTTTTTCGGGGGGAAACAAAACATTGTTGCAACCTATATTACAAATGAATAAGTATTGGTAGCAAAAACATTACGGAAGGGGGGACGGGCCTTTGGGACCACCCGTTGGCTAAGGCTCTGGTCACCAATAACTTGCCTTTCACTGGTATACTGTCCCCCCAATATTTTTATGTCATCGGCGCCCATGATTGGCTTCTTCGAAACTTGAAAAGGGGAGGGGTTATAATTCATCTGCTATTCTATGATCAAATGTATCTTCATCTGAATAAACTAGATTTCCTTTTACTGTCTCATTATACATTTCATCCAAAAATTTTGATTTTGTTACTGAAACAGCTTGACAAGAAAAGAAGAACAAGAGTAAATGTCAATAAAAAAGTAGGGTCGCCAACCGGAAATACATTTACATTATGAAGCATTTGCCGGGAGCACAAACTATGGTCGTTAAATGGAACGTTTTGTTAATTAGGACGTTATTGAGAGAGTTTACTGTAACTGAAAATTATCGTCTGGTATAATGAAGATGAAATGGAATAAGTTTTGAAGAGGTGGTTGAATAAAAAACAAACATCAGCTGTGTTAGTACATCCAAACAGACCTTGAACGCAACTGTTTGTCCAGATGAAACGTAGCCTATTCCTTGTGTGGGTGTAATCGGTATATAATGTGGAGGAACGTTATATTTGTATACTACCATTCTCTAACGGTTTCTTGCGTCAGCTGAGTCATTCACAATAAATTATCACCATTAATGATCGAGCTACCATAAATATTAATTAACGAATTAAAAATCTCTTCGGACCTACTGTTTTTTCAGATATATTTCAAATCAAGAATTATTGTTTTGAGTTGCAACATGATACGCGATATGTGCAGTTTGGATTGCACGTATGTGCATGTTTTATGATAGTGCTCTCTGGACTGAAAATTTTACAGCGTGCATCTATATTTGGACTTTAGTATTAATAGTTCATTCTTTCGATAGTTTTAATAGGTTATTCTTTCGATAAACAGACGAGAGAAGGTAATGAAGTCCAACTTGGTGTCGGACAGGCATTCTCAAGAAGACAAGTACATGATTTTGGGTACTTGTCCACAATGGTTAAGATATTCTTATACAGTATGTCTATAATAGCTGTTATTTCGATACTGGTTTAAGGTTTAAAAATCCAAAAAAAAAGTGTTTTGAACGCTTGAAAACACGCACGGAAGTGTTTTTATACCTCACACTAATGTCAAAGTAACAGTTGTTACAAAATCAACTGGTGAAACTTTATATTCCTTTGTTATGCTGTTGTGTCGCAAAAAGAATGCAATATAATAATCAACAACAAATTTTCAGGTAGTCAGCTGTATAGCAAAACGATTATTTATTGCTAAAACTTTACGTTTCGATTCGAACTGAAAGTCTACGTGAAACTATAATGCAATACAATGTTTATACAATGCAATTAATTATTATATGTTTGGTTTTCTTGGGTTTTTTTTTAACGATGTCTGTATTTTCCTTCATATACTTGTAAATTTAAAATTTTTTCTCATGTATGGTAAAAAATACCAATAGCATACTTTAAAAAAAGTTGTAAAGGCATTACTACTTGTTTCTTACTATGGCCTCGCCATACTTCTGGAAATACAGGTCCGCTAGTTCGGACAACCTTTCCAAACCTTAATCTGTGCATACAGAACATACTACTTTTTTCCAAAATGCTTCCTCTGATATCTGTGCCAACATTATTAAAACTACGCAGACACTTATTCCATAATTTTAGCTCATTAAAATTTTCATATAATAATATGTACTATCATAAAAATATAACATTTGTTAAAATATGCCAGTTTTATAAATAGTCGACACAGAAATAATTAAAAATTTCCTTCATAAATAGAATGAGTTTTACTACCCAATGGGGATCTGTATGGCCTATATAATTTAGTTAAATTTTATGTAAGGCACAAAAGTTAAGAAAGCAGTATCTAATTGCAGTGTTTTCTCTTGTAAAGCGTCTAGTCGCATTTAATTTTCCCTAATTAAATTTAAATTTCAACTGATTGTTGGCATGCAATCGCTATATTTGATACCAGCACAGAGAAATTAGAATTTAGATAAGCCAAAATATAAGCACCGGGGCTTAACATTTGTAATTTATTGTCAGAAAAGAGTTTTCTATATTGAGAGTCGACCTTCTTTCCTTCAGCACATTTCTAAACTTTGCTTTACTAGAAAACAATTCTTTCTAATAGTATATTATTTTTGTTTATTTTATATCACTATTACTATAAATCCGTTGTATTTAAAACGAACTGCTTGTGAGTTAAATTTTTTCTTTGACAAGGAGTATATTAACGTTTTATATTTATTTGCATGTTCTTTACGAGAAGAATTTGAGGTCCATATTAATATGTTTTATAAGTAAATCCCAAAGTTCCATTTTGAAAAATCATTCAAGTTTAATTTAAAGATTTTTTTTTTTTTTTGAAATATTATAACATTCAAGTCCATTTTCAAAGATTTTGATTGTTGAGCGTCAAATGACGCTATTCCTCCCGCTCCCTTCGTCATTATAGATTTATTTATGGTGAGCAAAATTATGTTTAACTCTCTGGAAAACGAACTAAGAGCGATATAGACATATATAGATTTCGGAATGATGCCGTCCACATAGTTACCATGACCTATTTGATCAACCCCACCTTATAGCCTAGTTTCAGATTCGGTGTCGAAATCCACGATAAAAAAGTGAAATGAGAGCTTACTTGGTGTATTGAGATTTATATAGAGACTAATACGCAAACGCTGAAACGTAAATAAAAACTAAGATCTGCGGAGTTGATCCTCTCGGGCTGTTCAAACAACAAGAGCTCTCTGGAGGAGATAGCGAGGCGAGGGTGCATCCACTACGTATGGCATAACGGAGTCTGAAAAATGATTATCAGGCCTAGAAGAATCAACGTTCGTGTCTTGGAGAAATTGCGATAACACTCGCATCACTGAAAGTATACGACTGCTAGGACGATAGTGCAAGCACCTATTGGATTTAAATTTTCCGTTTCATCCTGTGGCAACGCCCATGACACCCTGTCGCGATCTCAGTAAGTCCAACGTCACACCACGGTCATGACGCGATGCATAACTGAATGCTGATTGGCAAATTCGATGTTAAATGAAATGTTACTCTTGCAGATTTGCACATAAGGAAAAGGCAATGAAGTGCGCATGTTCACGAAAACACAGGCGTACTTTAACATGACTACATTTTTTTTTTTAACATTGTGAGTTTAAAGGGAATAATTTGACACCAGGTTTTCCACAATTTTCATATGAAAAAATATTTTCTGTTTTGTTATAATAATATTTGATAGTTAAGTGGTACACTAATAAAGAATGATATTTCAATAATAAAATTTATTATATATATATATATCACTGGCGCCGTTAACGGGGGAACAGAGGGACCCGTCCCCCCAATGTCGTTATTACGGAACATATCCCCTAATTTCAAACGAAATTTTTATAATTGGTAAAGTCGTTCAAAATTAAAAAAAATATATTTTAATCTAAGGAGTGAGGTTATATTTTTCGGCATAGTATATTTAGTGCGAAATAAAAAAAATGCACTTTGTCATTCATTTGATGTAACTATAGCATTTGTTGTATTGTATTATATAGTTCTCTTTTCTTCATGGCAGCATTTCCATTGAAGTGTTATTATTTCAACTTTCAAACAGAAAGTTTTTAATAACGTTACAGCAACAACAACTATAGTTTCTCTATTTCAATTTCGCCAGCTCAAAGACAGTTTTGGCCCAGTAAGCTCATTACCAACGATATAAATTAAAGAGACTGTCTACATGACTACAATCAGCGTAATAAAATATAAATTTAGTAAGGTGCATTGCATGTGCAAATGAGACTGGAAATGTAACTAGTATATTGATTTTATGGTAAAGTGAACTTCATCAAGCAGAAGCACATTTAAATTTAAGCACTGCTTTGTTGGTGTCTGTTATCTCTATAAAGAGTTGTTAAAAACAAGGGTTTATAACCATAATTGTTTTCGAGGGAGGCAAACAATTTTTACAACTAGTGAGTAAGTATTGGTAGCAAAAACATTTCAGAAGTGGGGGGCGGACCCTTGGGATCATCCGCCGGCAACGCACCCTATTTAACAACAAGTTGCCTTCCACTGTATAGTGACCCCCATAATTTTACAGGTGCCCTCGGCGCCTATGCGTTATATATATATATATATATCATCATCATCATATTCAACCATTATCTATCCACTGCTGGATGAAGGTCTCTCCAAATGCTTTCCACACAAGTCTATCCTGAGCAATTCGCTTCCACGTCACCCCAACCTGTTTTCTTATTTCATCCACCCATCTAGTTTGAGGACGTTTTCTAGGTCTTCGGTTGCTATTGTGCTTTTTACAGGTTACACCACCAATTTCCCCAGCAGTTTCAACTATTGTCTTAACAATGTTTTCATTTGCTTCTGAGATATCACTTTCATCAATAAGTCCTTCCAGTGCAGAAAAGCGATTTTTTAATTCCAACTTGAATGCCTCGGTATTTACTTTCAGTTTCATTAGATCCACCCTCTTACTTACTTGTTTCCTAATGAGCTTCTGTCGTTCTAATTTAGTATTTAAGTGCACTTTACATCTCACCATTCGATGATCACTTCCAGTATTAAATCTGTTCAGTACACTGCAATCTTCAATAATTGATTTCTTGTTTGCCAGGATATAGTCAATTTCACTAGTTCCCCCATTTGGGTGTTTCCATGTCCATTTTCTTTGCGGTTTCTTCTTAAAAAATGAATTCATGATATATATGTATATTAGTGGCGTCTCGTGGCGAGATTTTAGGGTGTGCGCATGAAGGCTAATTCACCAAAACGCATCAATTTATGGCCTATACTCGTCAAGAAACTGGTTTTTACCTCATTCAGTAAATAAGAAAGAAATTTACGGTAACTTTGGGTTTTGGTGAATTGGCTTCATGCACATACCCTAAAATCTCGCCACGAGCCGCCATTGATATATATATACAGTAGAGTCTCCATATAACGAACTTCCATATAACAAAGTTTTCTATTTAATGAAATTTTCGGCGGAACCTTGACTTTGAATGGCACTAACATGTAAATTTGTCTCCATATTACGAAAAACAATTTCTATATAACGAAGTTCTTTTTATAAAGAATTTGATTTTTTTTTTAATTTACCTTTTACAATTTTTTAGCGGGTCGGTTAGGTAGAAGGGGTAGTTGAGCATTTTAAGCAAGGACGGACGGAGGTGAGGTAGCCTTCTGTATAGTGGACATACGGCCAGTTGTGATAAATAATTCTATTGTTCTAAACTGGGAACTTCGAAGCAGCGGGGATGTATCACTCTGCAGGTGTGGCTAAGCCACGAAATTTGCTTCTCGCATATACGTGTTGCATTGTTGAAGAAAATGTTATAGATGACGTGTTCCGATATTTACAAAAGTGTGAGAATTTCTATGAACAAAACGTTTTTTATAAGAAACCTGTACAAAGCAAAATTAGTGATTATTTCTCTGTTTCAAATATGTTGTATGAGGATCATACAGATATAAAGTAATCCTCAGTCTTTACTTTTGTTATTAATTTGTACGTACTTGTATACGAAAAATATTTAAATTCGTTGAAAAAGAAGAGTCTACTGAACTTAGTTTTTACTGTCCAAATTTAGCTTTTTTCATTTTATCGAAATTAAGTTTCATCATTTATGTTAATTTCTATTTAACGAATTTTCCTTATAACGAAGTTTTTCAGAGGAACGATGGCACTTCGTTAAATAGAAACTCGACTGTATATATAAAGAAAAAAGTTTTCCTCGCCCATTCTTGGCGGAAACAGGCTTTGGGACGGGCAGAGCGCCATGTTCCCAAGCCTCTTTTTACATCACTTCTTAATGTGCCATGTCTAGAAACTTCCTGACAATGTGACACGTGTTTAGGATTGTGGCTTTTTGTATTTCAATGTAGGTGTTTGGGTCAATGTTGAGTATCTCCAAATTCGTCGCAAGCGTTTTTGGTACTATCCCTGTTGCTGAGATGACTAACGGGATGATGAAGATCTTTTCCATACCCCATATATCTCGTACTTCATGTCTGAGATCTTGGTACTTGGTGATTTTCGTTGTGTAGGTTGTCTGTATGTTATTGGTGTTGGGTACTGCTATGCCGCATATATACTGCTATGTCGTATGCGTATATATATAAGGTTGTTATATGAAGCAACCAGTCACCAGTTCCAGGATTGAGTACATAGAACTTTGTAAAACTCTGCGCAAAAGCATGAAAGAAGACATAAGAAAATTCAACTGTGAGCTAGTAAGGAAAGCCATTGAAAATAACAAGAGCCTTAGGGTTGTTAAAGGAAGTTTATCTGTTGGGAAGAAACACATCATTGCATTAAAAGGAGAGGATGGCACCGTAACAAGAAATAGGGAAGAAATACTTAGAAGAGTTGAAGAATTCTACAAAAATCTATACGAAAGTAACAGTGAATTAAACGAAGACATTGAAATAGTCGAAGGAACAGCTCCTAAAATCTTAAAAGAAGAAGTTTCATTTGCAATAAAAAGTATGAAGAAAGGAAGAGCCCCTGGTGATGATGGTATTACATTAGATATCCTAAAAGAAGCTGGAGAATATGTAGAAGACATACTTGCAAAATTCTTTACCAAATGTCTTAACAGCGGTAACATACCAAACCAATGGGATTCTGCAACAGTAATTCTTTTGCATAAAAAAGGTGATAAAGAGGATTTGAAAAATTACCGACCAATTAGCTTGTTACCTGCTATTTATAAAATCTTCACAAAAGTGCTAACACATCGCCTGCAGAAAAAATTAGATGCAGCTCAACCAAGAGAACAAGCTGGATTTCGAAGTGGATTCAGTACAGTGGACCATATTCAAGTATTAAGAGAATTAATTGAAAGAACACATGAATATGAACTTCCATTGTGTGTGGCATTTATTGACTATGAGAAGGCCTTTGACTCTATTAAAACATCAGCAGTCATCAACTCTTTAAGATCAACAGACATTGAGGATGTGTACATTGACATGGTGAAACGTGTGTATAAAAATGCAAGTGCAAAATTTCGGTTACATAAAGATACCAAAACTATCAAAATTGGTAAAGGTGTGAGGCAGGGAGATACCATTTCTCCAAAACTTTTTACTTCAGCTTTACAGATGATTTTTCAGCAGATAAATTGGAATAACAAGGGAATAAAAATAAATGGTGAATATTTAAATCATTTGCGGTTTGCTGATGACATTGTTATTTTTTCAACGAACCCATCAGAACTCCAAGACATGGTACAGGAGCTCTCAACTAGAAGTAAAGAAGTTGGACTCAAGATGAACCTACAAAAAACTAAGATCATGTTCAATAATTTTGTAGAGGAAACAAAAATACAAGTTGACAACATTGAGCTAGAAATTGCTGATTCATATATTTACCTTGGCCAGCTGATTTCAATGGATGGCAACATTATGAAAGAACTCAACAGACGTATTAAACTTGGCTGGAGTGCATTTGGAAGAAACAGTTTTATCCTGAAGGGGAAATTGCCTTTGTGTCTAAAAAGAAAGGTCTTCAACCAGTGTGTATTGCCAGTCCTCTCTTATGGATCAGAGACATGGAGTCATTTGTATTTCGTATATTCCGACCAGTGTCAAATTTTACTAGTTATGGTAAGCCCTGGTCAATCTTTGTACGTTGTTTCATTATAGATGTGTTATGTAGCGAAACATTAAAAAGATTTTTAAGCAAGTTTACGTGCAAGTTTTACGTACTTTATTTTAGGTGATTTTCAGCTTGTGAAAGGGGTGAAACTTGAAAACATGGTGACAATGGCTTCTTGATGAAAAGGACTCGAACCCGGAATATCTTTGCTGAAAGGCGTGTGGTGCGACCAGGTCAATACTCGAGGTCACAAGTACAATTCCCGGCAGGGGGATTGCGATTTACTTTTTTATTTTAATTTTTTTTTTTTTTTAAAAGGAAATTTGGTTCTACGAAATGAATCTATGTATCGAATTAAAGGGAAAAACCGTTAAAGGCAGAATGCAGGAAGCCCCCTTATTTGTATTACTGAGGATAAATGAAAAAATTATCAGGAGAACGCTGCAGAATGTGTAGAAAAATACCTTCAGTATTATGCAATTTATACCTAATCAAAAGAATAAAATTTAAAAAATTGGTTAAAATGACTTTCGAATGAAAGGGACTCGAACTCGTGAAGAAGAAGCCAACATGAAGTATAAAAAAAATTAGAGGGTTTAGTTTGTTTAATGATAGGATTTTGTGTGTATTTTAAAAATGTGAAAAAATTATGCATTATGTGCAGAAAAATGTGCTCTATTTTACGCAATTTACAACTTGTCAAACGGATTAAATTAAAATTGGTGAAAATTGCTTCTACGTGAAGCGCATTCGAACCCAGGACTTCATGGTTGAGAGACCAGTAGCCTGACCTGGACACTAGACAGGGTCGCAAGTATGATTCCCGACATAAGAATAACTTTTTTTTTTTTAATTTTGCGCCTGAGAAAAGTAGTTTGATCCTTTGAAATATAGCGACACACCGATTGAGAGAACAAAACGTTAGCGAGGGGACATATGGGGATAAACTTCTTACATGCATCAATATTAAGGATAAAAGCATGTCAGATGGAAAATAGGGTGTAGTGATACGAATTTGTGTCATATCCGTCTTACAAATGTATACAGATATGCATTAGGTGCGTAAAAATGTGCTCTATTTTACGTAATTTACAAATTATGAAACGGATTAAGCTTGAAAAATACTGACGATGAACTCTGAATCAAAGGGACTTGAATCCGAGGCCTCCTGGGTAAGAGGTATGCGGCGTTACCGGGTTGCAGAAGTATGTTTTAAAGACATGCAGTAATTCATCCAGTTGAAAATCATATTTATTAATACTTTAAATGTTTAGGTCAATTCATTAATACGTGCTAGAAAATAAATTAATTAAATACAACGTTAGATACATTTAGTACGCCTTTTTAGCGGAGCCTTCGAGACTGACGTGTGCACACTTCGATGGTAAACGGAAGACTGATTTGATTTTAGAATTCGGAAAACAATTGCACGTACTGTTGCCAAATATAAAGAATGAAATTATAATTATACAAAATACTTTGCCAGATACGGAAGGTGAAATTAGGTACATTTGGAAAACATCATATAAAAGGAAATAACTTGGAATTTTGCCTATTTTAGAAATTGAATTTATTTTAAGTTTGCTTTCCTTGCGTTTCCAAGTGGCAACAGTTGAGAAAGCCTGCGAAGCGAACTACATTTTATTATGAGAGCCCACAATATACTCCCCTTTTTAGACAGAATTTTTTTTTTTTTAACGAAGTTTAACATATTGTACACAATATACAATGTATGACGTAAAAATAGAATGTCTTTTCCAATCTGAACTCTGATTGTATGGGCATTTGCTTTGATCTCGCGGTTTTTCTTTTCTCGCATTTTGTTTTGCTTTTCTTGCATTTTGCTATGCTTTCTTGCATTTTGTTTTGCCTTTGGTTTTGCTTTTTTGCTTAGCATTTGCTTTTTTTGTGACAACTGTTAAGAAAGCCTGCGAAGCGAACTAGCATTTTATTGTGGGAGCACACAGGGTCACTAAAAAGGGTTACGAGTACGATTCCAGGTGTGGTAGTTTTTTTGTTTTTTTTTAACTTTGCGTCTAAGGAAGAAAGCTTTGTTCTACGATGTGAAGCGACAAATTGAAATAAAAAGAAAAAATGTTTAAGATTAAGTAAAGAAAAAAATCCCCTTATTTGCATCAATACAAAGAATAAAAAAAATTAAAGGGAAAACGGAGCTTTAAAATGCAATTTTGCATGACTTTTAAGAACATATTTAAAAACGACCGACCAGCATTAAAAATGTGTAAAAATATACAGGACGTGCAGAAAAATATCATTTTTCTTACGCAATTTATACCGTGTGAAAAGGATAAAATTTAAAAAACTGCTGACACAGACTTTTGCATGAATAGGATTCGAATCCCCTTTTGGTTGAGAGGCGACCGGCGTCACATCGTCATTTCATGGGGTCGCGGGTACGATTCTCAGCTTGAGAATGCTCTTTTTTTTTCCTTTCGCCTAAAAACGAAAGTTTGATTCTCTAAAATGAAGCGATACACCTAATGAAAGGGAAAAAAAAGTTTACGAGCAGACATAGGGGAAAAAACGTGAAGGGGACTCGTACCCATGATCTTTTGGCTGAGAGGCGAATGATATTACCTGGGCCTTACACCGGGTCGCATGTACGATTCTCAGGATGGGAATGGCTTTTTTTTTTTAATTTTGCGCCTAAAAAGGGAAGTTTTATCCTATAAAATGAAGCGACACACCGGACGAAAGAAGAAAACGTGAGCATGCATAAGGGAGAAAACTTGTTACAGGCATTAGCATTAAGAATAGAAAAAGTTAGACGAAAGAGAGTGTTTAATAATGAGAATTTGCGTGACCTTAAAAAAATGATTTAAAAATGTCATATCTGTCTTAACCATGCATATAAATATACATTAGGTGCGTAAAAATGTGTTCTATTTTATGCAATTTTCTGCTTGTAAAGAGGGTGAAACTTGGAAAAAATTGTGACAATGTCTTCTAAGTGAAAGATACTCGAACCTGGGAACTCATGACCTGAGAGGCACGTGACGTCACTGGGTCACTACACAGGGCTGCGGGTGCGATTCCCGGCGTGAGAATTCTTTTTTTTTCCTCGCACCAATAAAGGGAGTTCGGTGTTTGGTTCTACGAAATAAAGCGACACACCGAATTAAAGAAAAAAAACCGTTCAAGACCATACGTAGTTAAAAAATACTCATCTGCATTAATACAAAGGGTAAAAAAAATTAGATGGAGTGTTTAAAAATGCGATTTTGCGTGACTTTTAAAAATTTATGTAAAAATAGCCTACTAGTCTTAGAAATGTATAAAAATATTCATTAAATCACCGATGTACGCAGGGGCTATGGTGGGTGTTGTAATGGGGAGTCCGCCCCACCTCCCGCACTGCGATGAAATTATATATTTATACACACACACATGAATATATAGAATTGTATCTCTGTAACCTCTCACTACTGGCATGTAACCCCTCTTATGAATTTTTTGCGTACGCCTGTGTCTGCACACTCTCCTTAATAAATTTTTGCATATGCCTATGGTACTAATAGAACCACGTGAGCATTTTTTCCCCAATAAATGCGTTCTTTTGTCTTGGAAATGCCATCATGTCTTATTTGCTACATGCCAGTATTTTCTGTAAATTTCAGACGAATTCACATCCCCGTCTTCGTGCTAGAAAATTTCAAGATTACTCACAAGGAAAGTACAATCTCATCGATTTGCTTGAAATTTACAACGTAAGTTTATATCAATGTCTAAAACGTGACACTGCGGGGTTTTCATTCACAAATTCGAAAGTGAAGAGTTGCTCATGTTTTACCTTCTGATGAAACTGTCATTGTTTTTCTATTAGTGACGGATAAAGCATCACTCGGTCGACTTTATGGTCAGAAAAGCGCGCATGCGCAGTATCTCGTGCAATATTAATCAGCTTTCTTTTAATTTTGGTATGCAACGAAACGCCATGTGTAATCAACGAATTTGTAAAACTATGATTACAAATAATTATAACCTATCAATTACAGTTCACTCATGTCGTCAATTACCGCCCACGATTACAGTTTCCTTAAAGGTCTCGTTTTCATTTTTTCTCCCACCATACAACGCATATACTTTTATTAAGGAAAAAGCCACGCAGATTTTGAGATTGAAGCGCAACGTCAGCACCGAGAAACTGCGCATGCGCATATTTTTCATCTATAAAATCGACCGAGTGGTATTTCAGCCATTAATAATGGGAAAAAAGAAAGCAATGTCATCAAAACGTAAAACACAAATGACTTTACATCTGTGAAGGAAAAAGCGGCTGGGTTATGTTTAAAACTTTGGCCTACACTCATTTTGTAAATTTCAAGCCAAGTAGAGAGATCAAATGAGTGTACAGTATAGACCCATTAAACTTCACCTTATAAATTCATAGTAACACAGCAAATTCCTGAAGGAAGACACTTTTTTTAAACGTTCATATCGCGTACTCACGTATGCAGAGATTTGCACTTCATTTGCATATAAATTATTCCATTCGCAGCAGTTTGCTAATGAAAAGAAACCATTTACTGTTGAACCCTCCACTTCATTTAGTGTCGGAGTTCTTAGAATATTCGTTTTACTTTCATCTCAACTTACCTGTACTGAAGCACAAATCTCAGCAGCTGAATAGCACCTAATTGGAATGAACACCATAGTGTAGAAACGCGACGTCTAGATAACGAACGCTTAATTAAAAAGCAGACAAAAAATAGCCTTTCGCGAGTCTAGTCATCTAGCAAGTTCAAATATTTTTCTAATGTTCTCCGTGTCAATTTAAATTATGAATATTGAGGATATTCTAAACCGAAAAAATTTGCTATGGTACTTTCATTCGACCTCACTATCAGGCAAATGTTTTAGATTTTTAACAGTAAATTAAAAATCGACTTTAAAAATATACCCTTTTTTATTTTATAATAAGGCTATAGCCATACTGCGCCGATTATGGTAAATTTCGCGCACGAACGAAGATAAAATCATTTCAATACATCTGTTAATAAATGAGGACTTGAAAACCACAATGGTGCAAGCCCATTTTTGTTTAAAATGGGATACGAAAGGGTTTGCGCCCAACGAATTGCCAGTTTCGTTTTGGCCAATAGTAACGTGGTGCCATCCCGTAGCCAATTAATTACACTGTGAATATATGCCAGTGTTGCAGGCAACAAGGCAACCCCAGAGGATGGACTTAACTCAAAAATTTCATTTTTGTGACTTATACCACTGTTGTTTTCAACGCCTCATATATGGAACCCTTGTTCGTCACGATGATTAATCGAGTCGAGCATTATTTAGACGGATACAATTATTTACATGAGGTGCTAATGATATATTAAGTTATTAGTTAAAGTGATCCATACAGACAAAGGGTAAAGACTATGGGAGCTGACGAAGCCCCTGCTGCCCAGAATTGGTTATAATTAGCAGAAGTGGAAGTAATATATAAAAAAGATTGTTGATTAGTATAGATATATAGTAACATAGCTAAATGATTTTGCGCCCCCAGCAGAACCGTCCAGACTGCGCCCCTAGTCAAGGATATATTTTCCCTTGTAAATTATTTCAGCCAATTCGCCCTTGCGCGGGCCTTTCTCTCCACCCCTTAGCTACAGCTCTGTACGTATAAATTAAGAAAGATGTGGTGATATAATTCTCTCTCCAATAAATATCCGCGAGTAAAATTTTTTATACTGGGTAAAAAAAATAGATTTGAGTGAGTTAAGAAGATAATTTTACACCCAGTATAGCCCAGATGCTCTTGCGCCATAAAAAAGCCAAACAATCAATCAATTTATACCCTCGGCTTTCTCATAGTATGGTCCGCGGACCACTAGGCTTAGCGAGTGGTTCGAAGGATTATCAATCACCAGCTTTCAGAAAGAGAATGAACTAGAAATTGCAGGCGTAACTAGAATTTAGGTTCGGGTGAGATTTAAAGAATTTCTCATAAATATTACTTGTTATAAACCTTATCTTTCGGCGTTTCGTGAAAGGTTTGAATCTTTGAATACAGCATGGATGTTATTTAATTAAATTAATGATGTCATTTTCATTGTAAATTTGACAAAATACGATCGTAGCTGACACTCTCTTTATCAAATAGCATTACTCTAAAAATTATTTTGTTTCAGGTGAGTTTGGCAACCAACCCATGTTTTAAGAACATGGTCGGATATTTTAGAGATTTTCTGCCAAAAGTTAGTGCTTTTTAAAATAAGAAACTACAAAATTTAGCAAAACAAAAAGGAGTTAAAATTAACTGCAAATTCCATTTTGGGAGAGGCGTGGGGGATCAGTATGATGGTGGCTAAATAGGCTTATTATTATTAACTATAGTAGGCAATCTTGATTTCGGTCAATATACACCCTATAACAAAAAAAAATCGACGCACCAAGAAGGAGTTGTCCGATTGCGATAAAAATTGGTGGATGTGAAGAACATACATAGAAAAAGAAACGATTAAAATTTCAGAACAATTGAATGATTTATTGCAGAGTTTGACCGTTACAAAGGGAGGAAGTCAATAAGGCGTTGGTCCACCTCTGGCCTGGATGCAAGCTGTCACCCGGCGTGGCATAGACTGATAAAGATCCCGGATGGTGTCCTGCGGAATTTCTTGCCAAATTGTCTCCAACTGTCGGGCTAAATCGTCAACATTCCGGGATGGTTGCAATCGCCTTCCCATAGCGTCCCAAATGTGCTCTATGGGAGAGAGATCAGGAGACCTAGCTTGCCAAGGAAGTGTTGGGCAAGCTTGAAGACAATTCATAGCAACACGTGCCGTGTGCGGCCGGGCATTGTCTTGTTGAAACGTAAGTCCAGGGTGTCGCAAAAGGAACGGTAACACAACCGGTCGTAGAATGTCGTCTACGTACCGCTGTGCTGTAAGTGTGCCAGAAATGACCACCAAAGGGGTCCGGCTATCAAAGGAGATGGCACCCCCTGACCATAACGCCCTGTTGTGGGCATGTGTGGCGTGCGATAGTAAGGGCAGGATCCCCACGCTGCCCTGGACGTCTCCAGACACGTCTGCGGTTGTCGTCAGGACACAGTTGGAAACGGGACTCGTCACTAAAGACTATACGTCCCCAGTCAGCGCAGTTCCAAGTTGATCGAGCCCGGCACCACTGTAATCGGACTTGACGGTGTAAAGGCGTGAGAGGTAAGCGGCGTAACGGTCGGCGCGAGCGTAAATTCCGCTCTCTCAGTCGTCTGCAGAGGGTCATGTTGGACACATGTGTGCGGGCCACACGTTGGATAGTTGATAACGACGAATCCGGTGCTGTGACATCTGCTCTGACAATCGCTCTGTCTTCCCGTTCTGTTGTGGCCCTAGGTCGACCGCTGCCGTCCCGACGCTGACATCTGCCGTTGTTGACCCACTCTTGCCAGCACCGTCCAATCGCCGCATCGCTTCGACCCACATGTCCAGCGATTCTTCGATTCGTCCAACCAGCCTCTTTCAATCCGATAGCACGACCTCTTTCAAACTCTGACATATGCTCGTAATGAGCACGAATCTTTCGGCGAGGCATTGTTACAGTCGACGTAAGATATCCGCAGTCAAAATGCAACAGAAATTTTGACCACATATTGAGAATCGCTCCTTATATACACCTGCTGAATGCGCAGTTCCGATGCGCTGGAGTTCCCGCTATTCATTCATTGGACACCAAATTTTAATCATTTGCATGTTCGGTCAAAATGTCTTTGCATACGAAATTTCATTACAATCGGACAACTCCTTCTTGGTGCATCGATTTTTTTGTTATAGAGGGTTTTTTTTTTTTGGGGGGGGGGGGGGGAAATTCCCACCGGTGGTCCGCGATAAATAAAGTAATACTTAAAGTGGCCCGTGAGTGACCAAAGTTCGAGGAACACTGCCCTAGGGCCAAAGCAACAGATATGTGAGAATCCAAGTTTCGCCCGTGAGTACTCTGGTATTAAATCACTAAGATTTAGTTAGATCACTAAGATTTTGTAAAATGGGTATGATCAGGAAAATGTAATGTAATGAAATGAGATCAAAACGAGTGCCTTTTCGTTTGGTGTTAAATATGGAAATGTAAATTTTGTAGGAAAATAATTCTTCGAGTGATAATATCTAACGATCGTAAGCTATTTCAGCACTTCTGAAAGAATGAGTTTGATAATTTAGAAGGTGATATCTTTTCTAAAATCTGGTAAGCCTAATGAAATTACACGTGGACGTGTATTCCTAGATTAGAAGAAAATAAAAAAGCATAGAGTAGTAAACTTCAAGAAGAACTGAATCGGCAAGTAGTAGCTGACGTTTTGAATCACTCCAATATTTCTACTAATTTTAGTATAGATATTATTAATAAATGTGTTACTGGTGTTCATCATACCGATTAATGAATGTCGAATTCTCGTTCATCACATAAGTGTCAAATCCATGCTTACGTTTATAAATCCGCGATTGTCCACAAACTGCGAACATGGAACTATCATAGACTATAATACCCAAGACCAGAAAGCCCTCATAGACAAAAGTCTTGGCCCATCAATAATACTCTGCAATTTCAGTTCAGTCTATTTAATATTTTACTTACGTCTTCAATATATTATTCCTTTTAGTATACATTTCCAGTAATACCTTCATCCAATTATAAACTAACAACCTTTTATAAAATGCAGCTATCGCTTTTGTCCATTTTTTTTTTTCACTTATTTCTGTATTTTATCATTTTTCCCCAGAACCTGTTCAAGGTGTTCTCGTAGGCGTATTCCAACCCTTTTCTTCTAATTTCTAGCCTTTTCGATCACCGGTGATTAATCTTTACTTTGTTTGTCCTCTGCCTCGGTTCGTCTGAACAGCTTGTTTTCTGTGCAAATTTGTTACTGAAATAATTCATATGATCTATATAATGAGAGATTCCTTCAATTCATCTCACGACACATTCAACCCCAGATGTAGGAATCCCAGGACCCCTCGGCAGCTAACCAAATCACCCCCATCTTTATATTTAAAAAAAATTAAATTAATTTATTTATTAAAAAAACCATCTTTTTGTTTATTAACATACTTTGACCTTCAAGGTTCATATACACCACGCTGCCATTTAATTACAAGACTTACTTACACATTACATTGCAACCAGACGAACTTTCTTCTCTGCAAAGAAACGAATGACCTCACCATAGTTTGTATAATTTATCATCTACTACGACCTTCAAAAATCGTTGAGGAGGAGAAAACAGGTTATTTACATTTTTTTATTAAGACGGTTGATAAAGGGAAGAGAGCCTTCGGCGCTAGGGCCCTCTGAGAGGTTGGGGCTCCAGATAGCTGCCTTATCTGTTTAGGCAGAAGTGCCGCGCTAGACACATCACAATATTCCAACAAATTCTACTTCACTTAAACATTCATAATGTTTGGTTATTCAAATTCTATTAGTGTATGCACAGTTCATAAGTGGGCAGAAAGTTATAGAGCTATAACTCCATATATTCACATGTATACATACAAAACTGCATCACAATGGGGACCATGACCCCCATCAACCCCCACTGCATATGACAGTGTTAAATTCAATGGAGAGGAATCGATAAAAAAAGAACACGAACTTAAAATCGCAGATCCACATAATTAGCAAGGATCATTCGGCACTATCTTCTTTTGTTTGTGGTTTTGCGGCTCAAGGACTACAATGATCATGCTGCATCGGGACCTACTGTTTTCTGAGGAATCCGAACCTCTGGACCTACAAATTTCTGAGGAATCCAAACCTCTTAAGGCCTAGGGAACCAAACCCCGGACTACAGTGAGCAGTGCAATCTTTACGAGATCTCTGAGTAAGTGTTCTTTGCACAGTTGGGAGTCAAACCTGGATTAACGGCGCACTAGGTGAACACGTTACCACACTATCTTGTTCAATAGCAATGTTTTAAAAAAATTTTTAATGATTCTCATTTGTTCTTTTTACGGCACAAGAATAGGAGGGGTCATGCTACTCCAAAACATACAGTTTTCCAAGAAACCCGAACCTCTTAGGCCTAGCGAAGCAAATCTCGGCAAGCAATGCTTCCCGTCACACGGAAACTATTTTCCTTAAGAAGATAAATGGAAAAAATGACAAAAAGCATAAAATTGTGTTGTTTAATTAGTTTTACAACAAAGACGGTTCACTTGTATGACTAGCAGTTTTTCCAAGGAAAAAAGAATACAAACAAAGGGTGCAATAAGCTAGAACTCACTCTAGTTAAAAATGGTTTAAAAAGAACAACTAGCGAAAAAAGGACGTTGTCATTGTTTTGTATGCAATAAACTCTATAATGGAAATAATAGCAAAGCAAGGGGTTCTGTATTCCGAGAAGAGGATTGGACAGAGTAAGGGATGAGAAAAAGGGTAAAGCAAAAAACAGATTCTGCTCCAGCAACAATAAGGTAACAAGTTTCATCCGCTGAAGTTATATGAGTTACCCTTATTCGCTAACTCTTTGTTTTGTTTTTTTTTCCCCACAAACCTGTTACACAATTTTTTTTTTTTTTTGCCACACACGTTTATGTAGCTCAAACTAGAGCTTTTTTTTATATTTGGAGAAAAAGAGACACCGTCCTCATCCTGGATTCGAACCAGGGTCCCCGTGTTGAGCCTGCGGTGTCTTGACCTACTCGACAAACAAGAACAAGAACACATTTTTCTCCGCATATTAGGATATAAGATAAAAACTTGTTCTACAAAACTTTAACAAACGTGTTCAGAGTTTTCTAATAACAGTTGTTTTGGCGTAATCTTCGGCAACAATAGCAACAAGTGCTCCAGCCAATGCCGGTTTTCAGTACAGGCCAAGTAGGCCCGTGCCCCATAATTTTGGGGTCCCATCAGGAGCCTGATGTTATTTAAAAGTTATTTTTATTTACTGAGAGAGATGTTCGAAAAAAGTTCGTTAGTCTGAGATCCTCAAGCCTATTATATTCATTGTAGATATTTACTTAGGACCTTTCTTTGTGTGGTCATGTATTGTCACAACGACTGTTCCAAGAAGAATAAATAAAGTATTATTATTATTACTGATAAACTCGAATATTGAATATAATGAACTTCCAACAGGGCAGTAGCCAGACCCCACCCATTCCTTTGGGTCTCCATCTAGTAAGAATAAGATTGCTCATATCTGGGGGGGGGAGGAGGTCTAACTGTGGGGGTCTACTGTCCTTGTATACAACTATGCATAAAAGTGAAGTATTGTCCCTAAATGCTACTTCTCCTATACACAGCTATGCATATAGGAGCATTTTTAGAGCTGATACGTCACTTTTATACGTAGCTGTACACAGAAGCGGTAGCATGTAGGGACAACTTTTGATATATAGTATTTAAGGGAAGTAGAGCCCTTTAATGAACAGAAAAACGAATGATGTTATTACACATCAAAAAATTCATATTAGTGTCTGTGTAGTTAGTTAATAAACCCAAAATATGGACTTGTTAACTCAAATGGTTCAAGTATCAATTTTTATCTTTACATGCATCATTTCCTAAATTGGAATAGTCAAAACCTAAAAAAAACTAAGAAATCAAAATTCTATTAGACAAAACAAACACTGGCAACATGACAGAACTGGCGACATAACCTTTGCATGTTGGGAATACATTAGTCACTTTCCATTATTTTTCAGTACTCGCTGATTACGATTGTACCACCATAGGGTCCACACAAGGAATGTGAAAGCACACAGGCCATTAAGAATCATTTTTTGTTGCAAGCATAGCTAATCATTTGTGGTTTTACGGCTCAAGGACTACAATGAATGGTCAAACCGTGCTGGAACTTACTGTTTTCCGAGGAATCCAAACATCTGGACCTACTATTTTCCGAGGAATCCGAACCTCTTAAGGCCTAGGGAACCAAACCCCGGACTACAGTGAGCAGTGCGATCTTTATGAGATCTCTGAGTAAGCGTTCTTTTTGCACTGCTGGGAGTCGAACCCGGATTAACGGCGTACTAGGCGAACGCGTTACCACACTGTGCCACCGCATAGCCTCAAGCACAGCTAAGTTCATGCTGAAATAAACTGACATAAATTGATGGGAGATTTAACCTGAGGTACGAATGAAGATTGCAAGTAGTTATGTAAGAATGTGCAAAATCCTCCTCTGGTCCAAATAATGAACGATTTCGCTTGTCGCTGACTTACACTGTGATTATAGATATATAATTACTAATATAATCCATGATACTATTTATCTTAATATTTGTAATATTTTACTTGAAGACTGCATAAAGCAGAGGTTCTCAACTTTTTTCAAGCCATGACCCACTTTTATAGTAGCCAAGTAATCCGCGACCCACTTTTATAGCAACCAAAGGATCTGCAAACCCCTCTGTCCATCGCCGCCACATTTACATAATAAAAGCATTTCTAACACATTAAATATAAAATTATATTAATTAAATATATTAATGTATATTATAGATATAAAGTTAACAACGATTAGTAGAATATTGCAATGTGTGTAGCCATGTTGAAATATAAAAGCGTTGGTATGAAATTAATTCCTTATAAAATTAACTGTGGCACCCCCCCCCCCCACCCAGACCTGTTCACAACCCACTTGCCGGTTGTGACCGCAAGATTGGGAACCACTGGTATAAAGGATCATGCCATTTTCTGATGAATCCGAACCTCCGTGGCTAGGAAAAACAAACCTAATTATGGCAAACAGAAAAATGGTACAGTACCACTGGAATAAAACTCGTGTTAACGGCATGACAAGCAATTACCATTATGGCACTGCAAGGTTACAGGATGATCTAGGACCAGATCAGCAACTCAAAATGACCTAACAAAAGAATATAATGACTCACCAGTACTTACCATAACTAGTAAAATTTCGTATGAGAAAATATTCTGCAATGTTTCAGAAACTACTGTTTCCTTTATCAAGAGAAGTTGATAGGACCTTTTCTTAATGAAGGGAATAGCAGTACTCGAAAAGTTGTGGAGTCTTTCTTTTTACGTTGAACCAGTGAAAAAATTTTACTAGCTTTTATCAAAATTACCCGTGCACCCTCATTTGTTTACACACATACATGCTTTCTAGGAATCGAACCCAAAACCCAGTAGATTCTAGTATAATAGTCTGACCCCTGAGATGCAAATATTATATTATTTGCTGTTTTCATGCACACGCCTGTCAATTATAATTTATTTTCATACACACTACGGTTTTGAAATTTAACGTTTCTTCTAAAATTGAACTTTTTATATGCTACTGACATTCCTGCATGTCAAGCAGCCATATGTCATTCATGAATAAATCCAGTATCATAACCACATTTTCCAAATAAATGACACACAACTTGTCTTTTAAAAGGAATGTTTAGACAGTGACATAATTGCTGTCGTTCACTGAAATGTTAATCCGCTGCTCAATTTCATCCACATAACTGGTCAGTGAACAGGTCGTGCCGTTAATAATCCAGTCATAATGTAGTCGCCAAATAAAGTACTAGAACATAGTAGTCGATAATCGTTGAGAACTTGTTTGTTTCTGGGCACATACACATTTTATTCATGATGCAGTTGATTATTGAACAATTCAGTCAATACATTCGCTTACGTTTTAGTCACAACACACTCATTATAATATCTTATTCGTAAAATAATCAATGCCATATTCAGTTCATAACTTAGAAACTGACTAGTCATAGCTCTGTCATTATCATAAATTTAGTACACAGCACGAATCCCTGTCATTACTAAGGTCTATGACTTGATTTGCAATATGTGTAGGGACAGGGTATTTTTTGCATCATTTATTTAAATGAAGTATTTATATAGAATGTTATTTTGGGTGTAAAATTGTAATAATAATTTTAACTCTTTAAATACGGGAAATGTATCAGTTGTAGTACAGGGTTGGTTGACAGTTCCTTTTTTTATTATCCAATTTAATTTGAATTCCATAATTTTTTAGTGTTTAGTAAATTATTGCTTAAAATCAAATTGATGGTCATCTATGAATACAATATTCTTGAAATTTATATAAAAATATTTATAAAATTCATTTATGAGTTAATAATTTTTTTTCTCAAATTTGCTTGCACATTTAAAGTGAATGACCGACTGGGTGAAAAAGAATGGGAAACTTCCTTGACCTAGTCCAACTGAAATAAATCACTAAAGTGACAGACTTCCGACATGAATAATGATCTAAGACTGTAGAACCAACCCATAGGAAAAAGGTTAATAGGCATCTAAAATTCAATTTTTTTAAAAAAATACTGGAAAACTTTCACTAATCTTTAAAATATTTTCGAAAAACAAAAAAAAATGATCGTTAGCTTCTTCGCTAGATATTGAAGATAAGACTAACAGGGTTTCCACTCCCATTAGAGGAAAAAAAAAATCCCTGAGTTTTCTTCTCTCGATTTCTTTTCCTGACTTTTTCAGTAAAATTTCCTGACCAATAACAAAACTTTCAAACAAATTTCACTTGCGGGGAAAATGGTTTCATGTTCGTGAAAGATTTAGCTATTTAAAATAGAACTTAAGACCCCCTCCCCCACCAACTTTTCCAGAATTTAATAAAAAAAATCTTGTTTTTCCCTGATTTTTCCACCTGACTTTTAGGGTCGATTTCAAATTCCCCGACAGTTCCAGGGTCTCCATGTTGCATAGAAACCCTATACAAGAGTGCTCCGAACAGTTTGTTAAAATTCTGACAGCTTATTACTAACACCAAACCAATAACTCCCATGTAAAACTATAAGAAAACACTATTAAAGAAAAAATTAAAGGAGATGATATTTTTCATCATAAACATTTCAATAAAGGAAGTCTTCAATTTGACAATATTACTTCTTTTACTCTCAAAACTGATAAGTTACAGAATAGTTTCCTTCTATGTAATTAAACACTTTTTCCTTTCTTTATTACAGACTGCACTCACGGATGAAAAATATGAAATATCCTTTTATTCCGTTAATTTTTGAATACTTTAAATTTCTTTACGTTAATGGAGTTCTTGTAATTCCCGAGGTTGTCTTCTTGGGGATACACAGAATGTGGTCTCAAGTCTCTAAACTTCCCGATCCTGAATCGCTCCTTAATCTGATCATCGTTCTGGAAACTGTACTGAGGTGGTTCATAGTGGAGGTTGGGGTATTCTGGCATCGGAGGCTCCTCCTCAAAGGGATGAATGTTATTCAATCTCTTCAAAAGAACTTCTTTCTTAATTTCCTTGGGGTCTCGGTAGCGATCCAAGTATCTAATAAATAAATAGAGACCGTTAAAAAATAAACAAATTATTTATATTATTACATTCTCTCTTTATGATTGTACATCAACTTTTTACAACATGGTTCTCACTTCTTGGTCCAAAAAATTCAAGGACTTTTCACAGGGTTCGTACACATTTTCCTCGAATAAAATTTAAGGATTTTTAAGGACCAGAAATGAAAAAAAAATAAGGACCTATTAGCAAACAATAATCGAATAAATCAGATATAAACTATGAAAATGACTTCATACTTATAATACTCTTTTAAGAATAAAACAAAAGTTAATGTATATAATTAAACAATCTTAGAATTAACAATTATGAAATAAGACTTGAGAATGAAAAGCAATTCCCTTAAATTGATCAAGCAGTTGGTTTTAAACAAGATAATATAAATCAAAATAAGGTCGATAAGTAAAATTAATGGGTTTCAGATTTATATTAAATGTTAATTCAATATATACTATTAATAATTAAAATTTATTTCGATCGACGGAATTGAACGTCTGCAGATCCAACGCCAAATCCGCCCTCCCTAATTCCATAGAGCCCGTAAACAACGATACAACTATATCAAAAAATTACCGAGGACCATCCATAGAAGATCGACCCCACAAAATATTTTCCCTAAGCCCCCCCCCAGCCTCCTCTCACGGTTCAACAATATCTCTTCCCTCCCGTCAACAAAATTATAGTCCTGCCTCTACAATCCCCCCCCCACTCACACCATAGGCAAACCAACCTACGAACGATCCTTCCAAGGCCCTACACAGCACCCCCAACTACAGTTCCGCTGAAAATTTTATTACCATTCAACCTATAATATCCATGGCCCCCCTCTACACCCTCACCCCCCAAACCGCCCTTCTAAACCCAACCATGGTTGCAGCCCCCACAATTATCTTTCCACCCAGGCAACTATAAGCATTTCCTTTTTTCCCTACATATTACAAAACCTGCCTCCCCTTTCAAATCCCATCCTTTCCTTTTTTCAATGCATTTACTTGGAATTCTGGCTGAGGTGCTGATAACATCGAAAAAGCACAGTTCTCAACATCGAACTGTGCTCACCTCACCAATCGCAGAGGAGCCGACGAGCTAAGCTCCTCCCCTCCAGCTCGAGCCATGACGTCACAGCCTCGGCGAAACCAACCGCCACCATTGGACCGCGCTCCCCGCCGTTTTCATTGGCCAAAACGACCTTTTTACCGCTTTTTCCCAAATTCTAAATTTTCTCGTATTTCAGCCATCCAAGCATAGAAACTTTAAAATTTTAACTTCCAACCTACCCACACCATTTTATCCAAACCCCCCACCCTCATCTCTCTCCCTTCCGTGGGGGATTAAACAAACCCTGTTTGTAGGCGCCCCTTAATTCAGGAAATGCTTGGCTTGGCTTTGCTTTAATCAACATCGTTGCTTCCATTGGTTGGAACTGAAAATGGATAGCACCTTAAATTTTCAACAAGTTATAAAGATTCCTTTGTGGACATTTTTCATAATTGCAGAAGTGTTGGCCTTTGCAGATTCATATTGTTTTACAATACTGCTGTCAGGAAACGTTTTCCGAAAGAGCATCCCCGCGTGATCGCAGCAATTCATTGGCAAATTATGTTCGATCAAAAACGATGTAAATAAACATTCAGCTTTAATCACGGAGATATCGTTAAATGCAAAAAATGAAGGCTTGATACTATGATTAGACTCGACAGCCTTGAATGCCTCCTTATGTTCAACAGTCTCAGAATGAATGGTAATATCGCGTTTACCACCGTGAGTAATACTTATGGCTTTACGGAAACATGTGCAAAAAGCATATTTTGGCCCCAGTCTTGATTTTTGAATAAAATTAAATATCTTCATATATTTGGCTTTAAACGTTTGGTAGTACCTTTTATTAACGGTCGACATCGTTAACGTTGTTTTCAAAAACACCTAAAAACAAAACTTTCTTTCCAGAGCAAAGAAATACCAGATACGTCTAACACGTGGCTTCCCTACACAAAGTCACATGCTTGACCAAAACCTTATCGATATAACGCATTCTTTCTTTCCTCCCCCGACAATTACAAATCCAGATGCGTGATTTCGTTACGCAGGGGCATCAGTCTATGTCATAGCTGGAGCTACAATTCCACGTCACGCCACGCATGCGCAGTCAACGGCAGACGAATTTTTCTGGCTTTTTTACTGATATTTGCGTTTATTTATGCATATTTATTATTAAATATGCACATATGCGCAAAAATTTAAATAAACATGCATCAAGAAAAATAGGTATTTAATTTTTTTAAAAAAAATCAGTATTTTAAAAAACACTGGGGGATTTTAGATGAAATCTCCGAAAATCAGAAGAAATCATTTTCCGACTGGTAGATCGATAAAAAAAAAATTGGAAGTTTTCCGGGTAAATCGGAAGGATACCTATGATAGATGAACAATTAGCAACTGAAAATCAATCCACTAAAGTTAATGACCTAACTGATTCAGAAACTGCAATACAAAACTGGATAAGGTGCTAGAAACTGCTGAAAGCGACGAAGATGTTATGCCAATAGCGTCTAACAAAGAAGCCATTGAATGCACTTTACAAAAGAATGATCCAGATAGTCTAAAAAACGCATCTGAATTAGTAATTCATGTAGAAGGTAAAATTGTAAAGATGTATAAAAAGCAAACCAAAATTTCCGACTTTTTTCCAAAATAAATTTGTAATGCTGTACAATTAAATGAAATGGATAATTAAACAGAAAGATTGCTGCAAAAGCAGAGTGTTATTTATAAACGTAATATGTACTGCTATATATGTACTGTAGTTCATTAAATCAAGCTTCATAAATGTTAAATTTCAACTGAAAATTTTTATGCATTTTTGTGCTTTTCCCAATAACAGATACTTCTTAAAAACGAACACTTTTCCGTTCCCCGTCAGTGTCCACTATTGAGAAGTTTCACTGTACCTTTAACCCCTTAACAATCACATCATTTTCAAGAAAACAGTAAAAAAAGTGCCTACTTCTTTGTTCAAGAAAATTGTATAAAAGTAAGTGTACGAAAAATATATGTATTCATTTTTAATTTTTGGAATTCTTTTTAGCTTGAAATCTAAAATAAAAGTATATTTTCCGGGTATAAAAAAATGGATTGTTTTTAATCTTTTTGATGTGTTACTTTTGAAAACTCTAGCCCGGAAATATCATGGGCACGAGAAATAGAGGGCAAAACCTCACACCGTAATTTTGACAGGAGCGAGAAGGAAGGGGTTAATAAATAAATAAAGTGTATATTGAGTTTTTGTTGAGTATTTCCATCTTTTAATTTAAGAAATCACAATTTATATTTTATCCAAAACCATGCTCCCCCCCCATTTTGCTTCTGTTAACGGAGGTTCTACTGTATAGTAATTCATAAAATTTTAAATGATATTTCAGCACACTTCGTACCGAGCAGTGCTCTAATCAGGACACCACTGTCAGCGTGCGAATCTATATCTAAAGCTCCAGCATCTGTATATGATTATACATATTTGACCATGTTAATAATAACTATCTTGCGGTAGTTTTAACTATGTTGATAATTTAAAAAACAAAGTACTTACACATTAAAAGGCTTCCTTAAAGGATATTGTTCTTGAGCTGGATAAGTAACTTTGGGCTCCTTGTATTCAAAAATGGGCTCTCGCATATCTAAAAATTAAAAAACAAAAGAAATTTTATTACATTTTTATTATATTTTTTGGTATTTTATATTTTTACAGCCACGAAGCTGCATTCGGAATCAAAAAATATTATAAGCGCAATACTGTGGAAACTTATATAAATTCCGAATCTTGCTAGAAGTTGTACCAACAAATTTAGGAAGAATGGATGAAGATGGCATCTTCGTATTCTCAATAAAAGAAAGGGGAGAGCAAAGCCTACATTTGTGTCAGAATGGTGCTCAAAACTCGTTGCTGTTAAACGAGACTGAGATGACAGGGTGAGTTAAAGGTGATCTGAAATGTGGATTCTCAAATAACAAGGATAAGCATTATACAGGCCAACTAGCTGACAAAAAAAAAAAAAGAAAAAGGAGGGGGAATCAGCCACAGACCATCCAACCAATCAGATACATCAGCCATCTTAGAAGGCAAAAACACGCCACTTTCTGGAGGCTAAAAAAGTTTAATGCAAAGGAAGATTAATAATGAGTAAGACGACAATGCATCTGACACGCTGGGTGTACATTTGCCCATGTATTATGGCACAAAGACAGCAAAGATCATGCTGCATCACGATCTACAATTTTACGAGAGATCCAAATTTCTTAAAGACTAGAGACTCCTCCCCCACAAAGATTACAGCAAGCAGTTAGTTGGTAAGCATTCTTTTTGTGATAATGTTGGAAGTTGAGTCCAGGTTAACGACATGTTAGGTAAGTATGTTACCTCAGCAGGGTGGTCAAATTCAAAAAGTAATATCCATCAGAATAGAAACTACGAACTCCTGCCCACTGTGGTATACCAGGAAACGAGACAGCAGATTCCCCAGCAAAAAAGGGCACAAGCATTCTTCGGTCCATCCCCTATGACACCACCTACGAATCTGCTGCCTCTGCTATTCACCGCAGGGTCAGAGTTTTCTATAATAACTGGCTCAAAAACAGATTGAAAAGGAAACTATGGGGAGATTCTACCGTCAAACTGCAAGATCAATCCAGAGGAAAGGCCGTTGTGGCATTTAGACTAACAACAGGGCGTAACCGCCGTGCCTCACATTTGCACTGTATTGGAATTTTGCACAGTCCCCTCTGTGCTTGTCCTCTCTGTACAAGTAGTGGACACTAATCATCTCCTGACTTCTCCCGCTTTCTTAGGGAAGACTCTGCATGCCACGTACTGGGAGCCCAGAGAAAGACTTGTTGTCCTCTCCGCAGCACACTTGATGTTCCAGTCTACATCATACTTCTGATCAACTCTATGACCGTTTTAACTTTTTTTTTTATTTTATTGCCATCCACTGTCTTTTAGTAATATGTGTATACAGTGCATACCAAATTTTAAAGGACTTCTACCATATAGCCTGTTGCATTGGGAAAAAAAAACTATTGATAAAAGACTACATTTTTTTAATAAAACAAAATTAAATTGAAAATTATTAATACAATGAACAGGAAAGAAAAATGTCTTAATACCTACAACAATAATAATAATATAAATATGCATTGCACTTATCATTTAGACGTTTTCCTATGATTTATCACTCCTGTATATCTCGGAAGAATCTGATGGTTGGTTGTATTTTCATGGCATAAGAACAGCAAGGGTCATTCCATACCAAACTGATATGTCCATCCCGATGTTGTACTTTAAATGGCCAGCAGCATATATTTAAAAAATAAATAAAAAAAAAACTTAATGTTTAAACTATTATCCTTGAAAAAAATATATATATGTGTGTGTGTGTGTTTTTATTGGTTTGCATCATGGTGTGAGAACAAACAGCAAGGGTCACATTGCACCATGACCTACACTACAGTTTTCCAAGGAATTCGAAGCTCTTAAGCCTAGGGAACCAACCCCCTGATTACAGCGAGTCGTTTGTCGGTAATTCCTTTTGCATTATTGAGAGTTGAACCTTGCTTAATGACATGCTAGGCAAACATGTAACCACTGCAGTGCCTTAGTAAAAGCATATGGAATTCTCGCTGCATGGAGACAGAGAAATAGATTGTAAAGCGCACTCGGGAGCACAATATTTTATTTTCAAATGTTAAGAATTTTATAAATAGAAAGATATACATTCATCATAGCTAGCAAATTAAAATACGCAATTTCAAAAAAGGAATGAAATATTTTATAAATAGCAGATATTCTTATCCTTTCTTTCCACTAGAAAATTATGGTACTACCATTAGAATTTTATCCTTTTACAAATTTTTTTTAAATACTGTTCAAAAACTAGGCAATATACTCCAATATGAATAAGGGTGAATCAATTTTTAATGGGTAAAAAGAATTTAATTTAAATTTCACTTTGAAACTTCACACTCTCAGTGTGTCCAGTGGAATTGCTGGCAAAATTTCAAGCATATTTCAAGGATTTCAAGGCTCTTTCCCAAAACTTACAAGCATCACCTCCCCACGACCATTTATCACTTTTCCAAACACCCTCCCTAGACTTTGATACAACTAACTATCTTTCCAGGCATGAAAGTAGAAAAGTACATTTTATAATGGACTGCATGTGGGTGTCCAAAAATTGCGATGTTTTGGACAACTTGAATTTCCTTTAACTTTTGCTTGACAATTCCCTGTTCTCATGGGGGGCGGAGGTCATTAGCCATCCTGCAAATAAAAGCTCAGCTGTCCTGTACAGTCGCTCCCAAGCTCTCCCCTCCCATGGTATAAGCAAGTAAGTAAAAATTGTTATGCTTATACACACAGATTGCCATTGGATGCCCATGAAACATCACAGGGGCAGGTGGGTTATTAACAAACTAAAATAGGAAAATATTAAATTAAAATTAAAAATATTAATGTCAATAATGGCAAAGTGGGAGCTGAAAATCCGTAATGGTTGGCATCTCCGTTACATTTATCAAAACTCAGATTTTAGTTGTGTTATACTATTCAGAGATGCCCCATACTGTCCGGCGATTCTGTTGTTTGAATTTCGGAGCCAGAAGGAATTTAACATTTTGGTGCAATTTTACAGAAATCGCTACGTTTGGCACAGCTGTTTCATCTCTGATTATTTAATATGTTTTCAGTTATCCAATTTGAAAAATATTTTTTTATTGTTTTTTTTATACAAAATGGGTATTTCACAATGTGGCCGACCAAAACGAAAGACGAGCAAAATTAAATATTAAACATGAATTTCAAGCATATTTCCCAACTTTGCCTCATCACTAAAAATTCATGTACATTTGCTGACTTTCCCCAACGGTTGGACACCCTGCACTCTGCAACAATTAACTCCATTTAACGATACTGTTCTTAAACTTTATAAAGCTCTACAGAAAATGAATGAGTGGCTATAATTAGCACAATACATACTGAGAACATTATGGAAAAAATGGGTAAGGCTAGGATCCCACGTGCATTGGAAAAATGCAAGTCCAGCAGGCGTTATTACATCTTGATATTCTTTATAGAAATCAAAAGTTTTGAAAGTCCTTTGCTTTAAACTAAGGCTGGAAATAAAATAATATTGTCAGAAGATGGTTAATAAAAAAATTAATAATAATAATAAAGTATAAATAGCATGCAATAGTTCATAGATATAGTATACAATAGCTAAACAGAGATGAGCATTACCATGGTAATGGCTTCTTGAAAGCAGAAAAGTCTATTTGTTTATCTTGCTTGTAGAGAACAAAAACTAGTCTGTGGTATCCGGTTCCGCGAAATGGAAAAGGTTGTAAATAGTCGCAAACAACTTCACCATTTTTTATATCTGATCCTTTCACATTCCCTCTGAAAATAAACAACCAGATGCACTAAAAATCAGTAAAAATGAGAGAAGTAGAACTATAATGAAAACTATTTTCAAATCTAAATAGCAAGTTTGAGTAATAATAATAATGAATGAAAAAGTACCAAACAAGTAATGTATTTATAATAATGTAATAAATTAATTATTTTATTTAATGTCAGTATAAATTCAGGAGCAAAATCATCTGATTACTCCCAAGACTTTATCCTTGGCTGTCTTTCAAAAACTCGTAAATCTGATTCTTCAGAAACATAATATTTCCATGCTTTCTGTGTGAAAAATAAATCAAGAAATTCGAATTTCAATAACTTATAACTCCATCATGACTCCTTTTATCACCCAAATGAATATCACATTTCTTAAAAATCAGATTTACGAAGTTTTGAAAGGAAAGCTGGACATACAATATGCTATATTTCCCCAATTACGAAAACCTAATTGAAGGGCGTAAAAAAAATTCATTATTCAAAAAAAATCAGATTTTTTTTTATTCAAATTGTATTTTTTGGTTATGACTGTATACCTCAAAAATAAATAAAAAAATTTATTTGGTTTCATTCACATAGGATTTTAGAATTCAATTTACTCTTCTTAAGCTTTAAGTGAATGTGTAAATGATGTATTTAATGTAAGATATTATTACCCTTCACAGGAATAACAATTGCCAAATAATGGTCAACACACAAAGCCACCGGGGTGAGTTTTTTGTAGGGGATTTTTTTTTATTACTACTAAATTTGACACCCAAGTATTATTAGTTCAATCTAAGGCTTTTGTTTAGGAGAAAAAGAGATGCTGTCCTCATCCGGGATTCAAAGGCTAGCCTTCTAATAAGTACCACCATTTGATACTTCGTAAAAATATTTTTGTAAAAAACAATGCTAGGTAAAAAAAAAACTAAAAAGGATTTCATGATAAAAAGACCGAAAGACATTGGTGCCAAATAGAACATTATGAATAGAACAAAACTCCGTATAAATAGAACATGGCAACAATTTTTAAATCATAAATTTTTAAAATCATATATATGTGTATGTGTGTTTTATTTAATGGCTGGATTTTATGACACAAGGATAGCGAAGGTCATGTTGCTATGTAATAATTGTTACACAAATGGATATGTAAGATATTATTACCCTTCTCAGAGGTCACACAATTGCCAAATAATGGTCAACACACAAAGCCACCAAGGAAAGTTTTTTGTGAGTTTTCGTGGGGGAATTTATTATACTTAATAATTTTCGACACCCTCAAAAAGGCTCTAGCTTGAGCTTATACGTGGATAATCGAGGATTAACTGCACCATGAAAATAAATTTGTTCATGAACTGTGCTTTTGTGCACAAAAATACTTACACAAACCAATGCAAGTACTCTGAATTTGTGTCTAAAAGATGTCCATCCAGGTTTGTAAGAACCAAAGTCCAGAGATCCTCAGGCTTACTTTCAAATTGGACATGAGGCAATTTCGAAGCCTAAAGTACAAGTAAAACATGTTATTAACTAAATATGAGTTTAAATGATTTCACATAGACTTTCACAGTGCATTCTAATAAGCAAAACAATTTTCAAGCGATCAGCTACAGAAAAATGATTTTTATTACTAAAAAACTTGACGTTTTAATTCGATCTATGCGACTCATCATCAGAAGGAATGAATTACATGCAGAAAATTGCTGAATATACATAACTTGCGAATAAATTATTTACCACTGACTATAGACTGCCATTTCTAGACGTTTTAGTCATTAAGCAAAGAAACAATAACTTACTTTTTTCAGTTTACAGGAATCCTACGCATACAAACAGATACCTTCATGCTACATCGCACCATCACCCTTCCCAAAAACAGACTGTCATCAATACATTGTTCCATCGAGCAAATACTATCTGCAGCACCAAACAGTTTTACAGGATGAACTTCATTCTCTTAATGGTATTTCAGAAGAAAATAGTTATAATCAACGTCAAATTCAAAAAGTGTTTAAGTCCAAAACTGAAGCCCATTTCTCATACCTCATTCCTGAGCGCGTTCTTTTAACAAGAAAGAAACGTAAAGCCTTCCTACTATTTATTAACAATGTCATAGACCGTATTGGCCATTTGCTATTAAAACACAATATTGATACAGTATTTATTCCAAAAAACAAGATTTTTAGTTTCCTACGTTCGGTTAAAGAACCAGTGGATACATTCAAAATTCCTGGTGTATACAAATTCCTTGTTCTTGTGGACAGGCATACATTGAACGAACTGGACGATCTATTGCATGCCGAAGACACGAGCATGAAAGCCTCGTGAGGAATAAATAGATAACAAAATCGGAAGTAGCAGAACATTCAATTTTAAATAACCATTTAATCCTTTTTGACCATACTAAAGTTCTTGCAAAATCAACTAATTTTTGGCCCAGATTATACAGAGAAGCAATACAGATCTTTAACCCCTTACATGTAGAGTATATTTTAGGAAAATGTGTCAAAAATGATTTTTTTTTTTTACACTTTAATTTTGTGCATCATAACAATGAAAACGTTTAAAAAAATTTTATTTTGTAAAAAAACAAATTTTTACATGAAATAACTACCATATTGAATATCTTGACATATATGCAAAAATTAATGGACTATAGTCATATTTTACTCAAAATCAGGAGGAAGATTATCCAAACACAACTGTGTCCAAATTCTACATGAAAGAAAATCACTTTCATTATCACTTTCGGAAAATTCATATTCTTCAGTTGAAATGTCAGTATCTGAGCCTGAGGAACATAAAAGGTATTCTTCACTGATGTTTGAATCAGACGTTATAAAAAAAACTTTTTCGTACAAAATTTGCAAAAAAATGACAACAAGAAATTAAACACCTGACTAACTGTACAAAAAAATCACTCCCGATGAGCGTCTTTATAGCTAATCCTGCCCAGATTTCAAATAAACGTGGAACAGGTATCGCGATCTATTGAAAAAACAGTGAATTACATTCAGCATTTCACATTACATTTTATGCACAATGTATTTTGCACATTTATACACCATTTTTACACATTTATCACACTTTTACATCATTTTTACATTTTATACACAATTTTACATTGAGTACAAATCACATTAAGCATTTGTTAAAGAGAAAACAAACTCGGTTCAGGCGTCACGAAATAGAAACACTGATTTTTCTCCTACACAAAGGCAGTTCGGGCATTCCAAATTTGGCACGATTGCATTGCCCAAACTCGATTCGACACTAGCAAGGGGTTATGAGGCCTAATAATTTCAATAGAGATAAAGCAAAAACAGTTTCTCTTGCTGGGCTATCCATTTTAGCAAAATTATAATGCGTGAATCTCTGTTCTTTATTTTTCCATTTCACATTCTTCCGTTTTGGCTTTTAAATCCATCTCCACAATTTTTATAATATTTCCTTTAAGCGTAGGTAAATACTTTGCAAGTTATGTATATTTGGCAATTTTCTATATGTAATTAATTTCTTCTGGTGATGATTCGCACAGATCAAATCGAAACGTCAAGTTTTTTAGCAATAAAAATTATTTTTCTATGCAGCTAATTAAATGAAAATTGTTTTGTTAAATAAATATGAGTTTCATATAAACTGAATTAAATGGAAATAATTCATAAACTAACAGAAAGGCTACAAAAAAACAATATTGTTTATGATTTACAATTCAAAAAAACAGCAGAGAGAATGACATACAGGGGACCATAGTTTTTCAGGAGTCCACATACCCCTATTGCTTCGGGTAGTGTTTTTTAACCACTGAGACTTGGCATAAATTATATCAAGCCGTGAAAGAATCTTCTGAAACTTGTAAATTAGTTTTCTAAACGCTTTCCATAGATAAATACTTTGAGAAGAATAAAATTCGTGAATGCATCGAAAAGCTCAGATATAAATAACTTTGTGAAATGCAATAAGATGACAGCCTTGTGTAATACATAAAATAGCAGATTTTTTCAAAGGAAGGAAGGAAGTATTGAATGGAATACATATATTAAATGAGGCTTCATCTATATTTACGTAGCTACTCTGAAGTTCTTGAGGAGTACAGAGTTCCAGAGGATTTTTAGACCCCAACCAAATGCTTGACGCATAGTGTTAATTTGAAATTTTGGAGGAAGGGTTAACTTCTTTCTAGAAGCGAGGAGTAGACCGCCTTTGTCTATGCCAATGTACATATATACAATACAATAACTTTATTCAGGTAGAAACATGATAAATCTATTTGCATAACTTGTTACAGGTTATCTACCTGGGAAATAATGAGAAGAGACCAAAAGGTCTGACGGAATCCATGCCGCACAAGGATATATAGATTAAACTGTAATACAGGGTTTGATCACCGCAAGAGCATCCAAAATCAGGGCTTTGGGCCCTGCAATTTTAGTAGCCACAAAAACAGCCAAAATATTATTTCATTTTTATATATAATTTTTTTTATTTTTATCAAATCGTTCCTTAAAAAAACTTTGCAGTGCAGTAACTTTTGCAAACAGTGTGTGTGTGTGTTTTTAAACTTTTGACGTGATTACAAATGTTGCTTTAAAAAAAAGAAAGAAAAAATATAAGTAATTTAACAGTAAGTAAACAATTTCTTGTAGTAATGAATGCTTTTATTTGCACATTGGTAACCTTTGCTTCCAATTTTCTCTTCATGTTTAATACATTTTTTTCCATGTTTAAATCGAGAACCAAAACCTAATTTTTAATTCTTCAAAATTAAACCTTTATTATTTATATGCCTTACCATTTTGCACGAAAATTTTTTAGATTGAACAAGATGTGTTTTTGAATTTATTAATGAAAAAAAGTTATCAGTGTATATCTTAGTCAATAATTAAAAGTACTTTTTGGTTATACAATCCTTGATATTTGAATAGAACATGCATGCTGCCAGACCGTTTTTAATTAAACAAAATCATACATAATTTATGAAAAACAGGCACAATGAGGAAATTAAGTATTTATTAAATTAATAATAATAGAGGATTAAACTGTATTAAACGCAATATTAATTCTTAGAATTTACAAATGCTGTAGTGCAAGATTTTGCATTTGAGAAATTTTTTGTCAAATACATTCTCGTAACATTTCACATGTTGTCTGCATTTAACTATTAGTAAATTTTCTAATGTGTCATCAGACATGGTTGACCTGAAGTCAGTTCTAATTTTCTTCACTTGACTGAAGACTCTCTCGCATGCTGCATTACTGTGAGGGATCGTAAGTATTGACAGCATAACCTGAGAAAGTCGTTTAAATTTTAATTCACAAGTATCATTTTTTATTTTACCTATGGCTGCCCATTGTGCATCAATGCTACCTTCATTACTCACAGTTTGTGGAACTTCGAAAGCCTGGAACTCACTGAATTCTGTTTGTAAAGCATCAACAGCTTCATCTTCTGTATTATTGAACAAAAGAACAGGAAATTTTTCTGTAAAATATTTTAAGCTGGAAAATGATGCATTTTCAAAATTCGATATTTGTGTAACCTCTGCATGATGTAACACTTCTAACTCAAAAGGAAATTTATTGTGCATGTAGTCACATGCTGCTATGAAATAGCTTCTGACGTTTTCATAAAATTCATTTTTATCATGGATGTTAAAATCTTGGATTACTTTCAGTGTTCCATTTCCAATTAAGATATCAACATCATCTTTTTGATTACTCCTCTCATGATAGTGGACTTTCAAAATATCACTACATAATTTTATCATGTTTGATTTTACAAATTTCACTAGCATTTCTCTGTACAATTTTAAGAGAAGAGATTTTAGCATATGAATATGCGGTTCCGCAGACTGAAGTTGAGCATTTGCTTTTTCAAATACAGGCACAGTATAAGATAAAAATAAACAGAAAGCCTTATTGATATCTTCCGACAGAAAATAAAACAACCTTTCTTCACGAGACATGGAGTTTTCAGTTTTTTGTTTCTTAGAAATATCCACATAATTTTGAGCTTTCCTTTTTAATTTCTGCGATGCTTTTTTGCTGTTACGTTCTTTCACTTTATCTGCATTTTCAACCAAAACTTTGATAGAGGGAATAGTAAAGAAAGAAAATGTGGTGATTTGATTCCTTTTCATGGCCTCTTCCTTAAAAAAACTGATCAAAGGTTGCCACTGCTGGATTATACGCTCTAAGCACTTTCCAACAGACAACGAACGAGTGCTAACATGTTTTAATACCTTTTTTATATCAGTCTCATGAAATTCTTGAAGAATTTTCAACCTATCTTTTCTTTTCGAACTCTTTTGTAAGTAATAGTAAATGTCTACCAAAATTTCATCGATTTTAAATGGCAAACATGCAGCACTCTTTTCAGCTGCTAAGTTACTAAGGTGAAAGGAACAGCCCATAATTTCAATATTCTGGTGATAATTCTTTAACACCGCTACTACACCTGTTTTTTTTATATCCTATTATAACAAGTGCATTATCATAGCAAAAGGCAACACAAATAGAAATTGGAATATTTTTAGATTGCAAAGCACTTACCAGAAGATTTCCAATATTTAACCCAGTAGCATCTTCTTTCAAAGATGACACAGATAAAAGACAATTCACAATTTTTTCACATAAAGAATTGAAGAAAGTTACCACTATTAGGTGCAGCTTTGAATCAACATCGTTGCTTCCATCAGTTGCAATTGAAAATGGATAGAAAACCTTAAATTTTAAACAAGTGATAAGGATTCCTTTGTGGCCATTTCTTTCATAATTGCAGAAGTTTTGGTCATTGCAGATCCATATTGTTTTACAATACTGCTATAAGGAAACTAACACCTAACTAGTATTTAGTGCACCTAAGTCACAAGGCTTGGGTGCACTTGTGCACCTGATTTAAAAAGTTAATTTCAACCTCTAACATAGGTGCAACTTTAGATTTAAACAACGTAAACTGGGAGGGGGAGGCAAAACCCAAAATTGGGTGGAAAAAATAGGATTTTGTCTCCATTCTAAAAGAACTGGTGCACACCCTTGCTGCCCCCCCCACACACACACCAAATAATGACTATGTGCTGATAATCAGACAACTTATGATATTATAAATTTGAATAAATTACTAATAGCACAACTTCACCTATTGTTACTCGTAATGCATAGCAAATACCAACCGAATATTTGTCCCATCCCTAGTGCTTACTAAAGATGGCTTAATTTTCACAAGTTACTATAAAATATAGAGAAATTTAGATTTTTGAAGTCTTTTTACATTTGGGCATGTGTGATATCTGAGTGTGGTTTTACTAATTTTTGCTACCTTTGGCAAAAAAAAAAACCAACAAAATTTATTATCACAGCATATCCTAGCATCAGAACTCTTTGAATCGGAAAAATTTTGCCTTAAAACAGCTAGATTTAGCTATTTTGTAGCTTGTTCTGGCAACAGTATTGTATGTGTACGATTTGCTGATTGTGCATTTGTTACTATTTACACCTATCCAACTTATGAAGGGGACCAATTCTGCAATCCCACCCACCGAACTGGGCTCATCTCACTACTGAGGGTATTTACAAATTTTCGTGAAGACAGGGGCCTCAAATATGTGCCTGGCCTAGGGTCCGCGCAAGCACGATCAGGCCCTGCTATAATATATTAAACTAGCATTGATTTTAATAGACAGATTCAGTTAAAGATGTAAATCAAAATACTGTGTCAGACAGGTACATTAGAAATGGAAGACGTTAAATTTCGTTGTAAGGTATTATAACACTCCTCAGAGCTCACCATTGCCAAATTACGGTCAACACACAAAGCCTTCGGGGCGAGATTTTTGTGTTTTTCTTGGTGACTTTATTATAGGTCATTCTGAGGACCACGTTTTTAGCTCACACTTGAGATTTTGTTACAGGAGAAAAAGAGGTATCGTCCACGACGATACCTTTTTCTTCTGTAACAGAAAGCTCTAGTTTGAACTAAAAACGTGGGTGTCGGAATTATTAACCATATTACATTTCATTGTGTTTTAAGGTACAAAATCAGCAAAGATCATACAATACAACCTACAGATTTCCGAGGAATAGGTCACCTAAGGCGAAATGGAAAAGGACAAATAGCTATGGCTTGATTTCAGGTTCTTTGTGTTTTGTGACACAGGGACAACAAAGGTCATGCTGCAAGGGGACTTATGGCTTTTTGAGGATCCTGAACCTGTTAGGGAAAGGATCTCTGGATTTCAACGAGCAGTTAGTATTTTTTAGCGGGAGAAGCACCATAGGGAGTCAAACTCACGTTAAGCAAATGGGGGTTCCACTATACCACCATCACAGGGCTAATCTAAAGTTCAAGTTGATTGTATTTTTATGACACAAGAACAGCAAGGGTCATTCTACACCAAACGAGGTGAGGGCAGTACATATAATTACTTGAAGTTCCCTTCTAAAAAGGTAAATGAAAATGAGATGAATGGTTACATTATTATAGAAGCAGCAAGATTTGCTCAATATCAGTCAATACCATATCATTTAAAAAATTTCTTATGATATTTGTATTTTATTTGGTAATGTTTATAATGACTTGTTGGCTTCACTTAAAAAACTGAAGTTCGTGACACAATAAAACCTTGAAATTTGGACTAAAAATTATCTTGATGATCAGTTAACAGAAGTCGGTTAAACATAATAGGAAACACAATTTCATCTCACACACTTTGAAATCCTTTATAAAGTTCATAATGTATGTTTTTATGGTGCAAGGCCATTAAAGGTCACACTGGGCAAAGACCTGCAGTTTTCCAAGGAACCCAAACCTCTACTGCTATGGGAACTAAACCTCAGACTACAGTGGGCAGAAAAATCGCTTTTTTTTGTGAGACCACTAGGAGGTGAACCTGGGTTAATGGAGAAATAAATGAATGCACTACCATAATGCCATTGTAGGATGGTGAATCTACATTTTTCCGTAGAAGCTGAACCTCATACAGCCTAGGGAACCAACCTCTGGGCTACAGTGAGAATTTAGTCGTTATGCATTTTTTAAGGGGGAGGGAGAAGATGGGGGGCAATTGGAAGTCAAACCTAGATTTATGGTATGCTCACCATAAGGTATTCTTGAGCCTTCTTATGGCAATAATAAGATCAACATAATTAAAAAGCGAAATATTCGATAACAAGGCTACTTCTTACGAAAAACTCACTTCTATTGCTTCAAGAATATTTCCCATGTAAACAGGATTAACACTCTTATTGTCAAAATCATAGCACACATTCATGGGTACAGTGGGCACAAAATAGCCATGGTCGAACAAATGCTGGTAAATGCCATAATGTTCGGCTATGTCACGAATGTGGATTCCTCCTTCTGCAGCAGCCCAATCTCGTCGAACTTGATCAAGATCAACTTTCACTACAAACATAAATAAACTCATCAAAATCAAATCGAATCAGATTAAAAAACAAACATTAAAATATTCTAAAAATAATGATTTATGAAAGTTTCAACGAAAACTGTTTTCATTCGCCTTTATTGAATTAGAAGTAATGACTTGCATTGCTGAAAAACCTAGAAACAACAAAATAAAACTACGCACATTCATTTCTGACGAATATCACTCAGAACTCCCAATGCAATTTTTTACACCAGCCTTGACATTCCCCGTTATTTAAAGTTACATTTGTCCATTAAGTGAGCAATCACAAAGACATCAAACGTAGTATAAAGTTTTGAGATCTTTTAGGTCGGAATGTGTCCAAATTTAAAAACAAAAAACATGTTTAACACATTACAGGGTATCTATCCAAATTCTGTTTCAAGCTTCCCTGATCTTTCTAGGTTTCCAAACCAAATTTTAATCGTTTTTTCCAGTCCCCAGTTATAGTAAACAACACACAACGCATTAAAATTTGTGTAATCAGAATAAGTTTCAAGACCATAAAAATCCATTAATGCATTACCCAAAGCCATTTATAACTCAATTATAGTGAATTTACAAATTCAAAAGCTGTATTAAAAAGTGTATTTCTTTACACTAAAAACTTGCATTAATTAAATATTTACAACATTTCATTTGGCCCTTTTTGAGTTCATTATAAAAGAGTTTAACTATATAATCGCAAAGCTGATGCTTCATCTTCTATTCCATTTAAAATGTGTATGACTGTATATAAGGCAAAGGAGATTGGTATGATCAAAACCCCTTACAGATTAAATAATTTAGCTAAAAACACTTTTTGTTTTTCAAGTTTTAGTTATATATTTGGCAAACATTTTCTTCTGAAAAATATATGGGCTTAATAATTTTATATAAATTATATTAGTTTTGGTGCAAAATGATAACTTTTGGAAGAAGTTTAGTCAAAAGTTCAAGTTTTTCAAAAATTTCTGTGGTCAATATGGTATAAATGTGGCGGAATTAACAGAAGCATAAAAGGAGAATGGCTTGATCAGTCCTCTCTTGGATACAGTACACCATACCAATGCTTTTTTTGTTGCCACTTCCTAATGATGCCACATCGAAACATGCGACAAAAAAAAAAATATTTAAACAATTTTCTTTTGAAAACTATACTTGTTTTGTTTGTGGGATAAAAATAAAATTGATTATGAAATTTTTGTTACCAGAGCGTTTAATCTGAAAGACACAGTACAAAAAAAAAAAACTTACGACTTCTGGAACGTGCTTGTCGCTCCAGATCAACATTTCCTCGTATCTTTTTGTGCCATTCTATTCGGTCTTTGGGTGTTGCCCGCTGTTTTATTGCAGCCGAAGAAGGAAAACCAATATCCACACGTGCATCCAATATCGGATCCTTGGCATTCATTTCTAAAATACGAAAGTAAATTAAGAATTGCAGATGCACTTTCACAAAAATTTGTTTGATTCTCCTTAATCTCCTTTATACAACTCATGGAGAAAAGTATGGAATATTTGAGTTTTTTTATTTAATTTTACAAAAGAGGGACTATTTTAACCCAGTTTTGATTGGTTATTTGCAATCTAACAAAATGCATTATTGGCATAGATTAATTAGATACCATGGCGTAGCCAGGGGACGGTTTTGGAGGTTGTAACCCCTTTCCATCGCAATGAAATTTTACATATTTAACATGGAAATATATGATTTATAGCTCTGTACCCTCTACCATTAAGTCTATAAACCCACCCCTTATGTACTTTTTGCCTACGCCCACAGATACAAATTAAGATAGTTTTCATTTCAAAAGGTTTATTTAATCAAAAGTTGCATCAAAATTCCAGAAGCTGTGCAGGGACAAAAGTATGGAATACATCGATCCTTGGGTCAAAGCATGGAATAATGGCACTCAATACTTCGTAAGTCCTCCTTCTGCTTTAATTATGTCCATAATTCTCTTTGGTAATGATGACACAAGCCTTTTGCATTCACAAGGAATAATTTTCTCTCCAACTTCGTTGAACAGCAGACTTTAACTTCTTAACTGCCGAGGAAAACTTACGAGATTCGCTCTCCAGTGCCATTGTTTCTAGCACAGGCATGCATAATGATGTAATGTATTGGGGAGGTTTGCAATCTAAAAACTGTTTACTTTTACTAAAGAAAAAAAAAATTACATTTAAAATTAAAAATAACAAAAAACAAAAATAAAATAAAAAAGTAAAAATTATGTTTTAAAAAATTTAATAAAAAAGCATTACATTTTACAAAAAAATTAGCAAAACATTACAAAGGAATGTATTTCGGAAAGGTATATATACGCCCACGGCAAATATGGGGTTAATTCATCAATGGACGTTGATTTGTTCTCGCTTACTTTTAGATTGAGCCAAATATCGTCTATCAGGTTGATGTTGGGACAATTGGCAGGCCAGTTCAAACGTATAAACCCTTTTTTATATATTAAGCTTTGATCATTTTGGCCCTGTAACATGTGTTGTCAGCTTCGTAAATGAAATCATCATCACAAAATAACCCAAAATATATGTACAGTAAAACCTCTCTACAACATTATATGGACCAAAAAAAATTAGTAGAGGGAGTTATTGTTATAGGGAGGGTTCATTATACAGTAAAACCTCTCTGCAACACTATTATACGGACCGAGAAAAATTATCGTTGTAGAGGGATTTATCGTTACATTGAATATCATTGCAGGGAGATTTTACTGCATAAATATGTATCAGTATTTACACTTCCTTTTAGGATAGCCATCTCACCAACACCTTTAAATGATCTTGAGAACCAAATCATGCTTTTTGGAAATTTTGTTGAACCTTGAAAACGATCTTGATGAAAAATTTTTCATTACTCTGACTGTAAATGTAGTGTCCATAGTTAGTCCCATACCCGAGACAAATCCTCAACTCATCTGTGAACATGATTCCAATCACTTATGGACTAATTCTTTTGTTTCTTTGACCATTGAAGTCAAACCCTTTTCTGCTTGACTGTTAGATATGATTTTGTTTGAGCTTTATGAAACCTGTAAGCTTTTTCTTTCGGTCTCCTCCTTGCAGCCTTATCAGAAACACCCGTTCCTTTATTCTTCCAAGCTGAATTAATCTCCCTTGATGAAGAAAACGTTCATTTTTTGACAATCTTTATCAAATTTCTATCATCTCACTCAGTCTTTTTTAAGCGTCCACTTCTAACTTGGTTTTCGATATCTCCAGTCTCTTTAAACTTTGCTATAATCTTTAAAGAAGTTCCTTCGGAACAATTAAGGTTAATAGCGATTATTATTTGCATTTCTTCCTCATTAAATCTAAGAATAAAAAGTGCTTTCATGATTAATTCCCTTGTAAGCATCACTGTAAGAAAGGGGTTGAAATTAATCAGGTGCACAAGTGCACCCAAGTCTTTTGGCTTAAGTGCACTAAATACTAGTTAGGTGTACAAGTAACTAACAGAATAGAAAGTAAACCTCAACATTAAAAACGGGTAAAATGTAAATGCAGAATTACATTTTTAAATATAATTCTACATTTACATTTTACCCATTTGCTTAAGAGCTTGTCACACTTAAAAGCATGTAAGCAAAAAAAAAAAATGCAACTTTTCAAAATAATTGAACATTCGTATGTAATAAAAAAAAATTCAAAGCAAATGCAGATACATTGAGAAAATTATATAAAATTATTCCGTAGTTCACTGTTCTTGAAACATAAGCATAAGTAGCCATAGTTTTGGTACACTGTGTGCATCCAAATTAAAAACTTACATGCACAGATAAAATTTCATGTGCACAACGAACCCATGCACCTGCTAATTTCGAACCCTATTGTAATGAAAGAATCATGGTGCTGTTGTTGTTTTATGTAGCTGTGATTTGCATATCCGTAAACATGTCATGACAATGAATGATGTCATCACACAATTTGAGTGGTAAAGTCGCGATGAAGTGGCTAGTTTTGCGGTTTCCTTCCATTATTCCATACTTTTGACCCATGGTTTAATAAATTCTACACTTTTGTCCCTGCACAGCTTCATGGATTTTGATGCAACTTTTGATTAAATAAACCGATACTTACATATTATCCCATCGACCATTACGATTTTTATCGTAGATGCATTTTTATGATGATTTCCGTTAGCATGACGCAACTTGTGTTTTTTTTTGTAGACGCATTTTTATGATGATTTTGCTGATGAAAAAATGGTTAGTTAACGTTAGTGAGGGATATTTTCTGAGTTATCGTTAAAAAAATTAACGAAACAA
>QLNU02014802.1:3105357-3132576 GCA_006491805.2 Dysdera silvatica | reverse complement strand
TTGGGAAAGATTTTAGCAAACCTGCTGGAGTAGCTAGTCTCAGAAGTGGGGGCTCTGACCCTCACACCCAATGTTTCATATATTACATTCATATGTAATTTTCGTTATTTCAAAGGGAAAGGGGGACCAAGCCATGTCAATAAGCGAGTATTGTCCTCAAGTTGTTCTATATATTTTAGGTTAGATTGGCATGCAACATAGTTTCCATCATGTAATATTATGCAAATATCCCAAGATATAAAAATGAACTACAAAGTAAATCAAGCAATTATGTTTACATTCTTTTCGTTTAGAATGGAAATGGAAGCAACAGATCATGAAATTAACAAGTAAAAAACAGAAGCAAATACACTGAAATCTATTTATAACAATATATTTCCATGATCCCAACAGATATCGAGCATATTATGATCGGCCTTGTCTATAATGATACCTTTCATGCTCTCTTAAATATCGTTATAAACAGATTTCACTGCATAAGCAGATAAACAAGCTAGATCATTTTTCAAAGTAAAACGTTCTTTACTCCATGACATAATGGTTTTTTAATCAGTCATCATTGTTTGGTTATAATTTTAACTTCATTAAACTTTTTTTCTCCCTATATATAAGAAGTTGTAAAGAAGGTTGTCCACATCTTCACAGTTCCGTATTCCCAGTTAGATAAGGTAACAAAATGTAGAAGAACTAAACAGATTCGTAAGATGAGGCATAAGATCGGAAGTGGTAAAAGATTTAACTGAACTCAGAAGACATTAGAATGATGTCCAAAAGAATAGTACTAGAGGAAACGTGCAAGAATATATTCTACATTCCATGATTTGTAGAAGAGTAGAGGTGAAGATGGCCCAAATATAAAGTATATACGTAAAAGTAGCAAAACAGAAATGGAGTCCAAGGCTGTAGCTGAAATGTGATGATCTTAAACAGGTGGTTTAACAGAGACAGTCTCACTCCAACCAAAGAAAATCTGATACGCACATGGAAAAAAAAAACAGCATACATAAAATATATTGCATCTACTAGACTTCATATAAATCAAACTATGATTTCTCGCAAAAAAAAAAAAAGAGGGGGGAGAGGCAAAAAATCGAAAACAAATGAGGAAAACACATGTTTAATACCTATGAAACCATTGGTTTAACTCCCACTTCACACATTAAGCTAATATTTATTTCAGAAAGTAAGAGCATTTTCAACATATAAAAGATACGTAAAAACAAGAAAATAATATGCAACTGAAGGAATTTTATGACAAAAATGAGACCCCAAACTACAAAAATCAAACGGGTAATTTATTATATCATTTCAAGTGAAAAATCGGTACATATTCACAAAATTTCAGTAACAAATAGATCATTCACAATCTATGATAATAAAATCTTAAAACTGTACAAAAATCCAAAGCGCACTATTCCACAGTTCTTCATGTTCAGTTTCATTTGATTGTTGATTTATATTACAAACATTTTAATAGTGTAAAAAGTACAAACAAATGAACTCATTAGCAAAAATAATTAGGATTACTAATTAATAATTTACACTGACCAAAGTCCTCGGCGGCGAAAGCTCTTTCTAAACTCAATGGTGATGCAAGCATCCTATTGCACATGGCAGCACTCACTTTATATCAATTCATTCACACATATATATATATGAAAATCCACATTCTGACAATAACTACATATACATGCATCTATGAAGCTTGCCTTCAAATCTGTATATGCCTTATTTATCATACTGTAAAATAAATAATCATTCCTAATTAAATAATATACAACTTCATGCACACAATCAAAATTACTGAAGATTATATTCATATATTTTATGTCCTGAAGTAATCCACTGTGGGTAATCCGGGAAGAGATGGATCATCAGCTTAAAGTGACATCACAACCATGATACAAGGCATGTCAAGAAAGTAAGTTCTGTTAAAAACTGCACTCATGATTGTGTGTTGGTAAACAACAAATATTACTTAATAATCTGATCATGCACACCCATCGTTCTATGTACTAAAACAAATGGAGCAGCTCGTTGCCTGTGAATTGCGGTCTGGCACGTGCTTATGGCATGTACCTTAATAATAGTGGAAACTATGTAGAAAAGTAATTAAAGATATGTAGAATTAAATGGAAAAATAAAGTATTTTGAAAAAAAAAAGGAAGAGGGGGTTACATTAGAATGATCGTATTACCCTTAATAACTTGAGTTCTCAACAGAAAAAGTTTGTTTATATCTAATTTTTTTACTTGTGAATGTACCATGAAGAATCTCGTAGAAATATGGACAATATGTTAAAAAATACAAAACACACTTTTCCTCTTATTTAAAATTGCACTCTTTATATATATATATATATATATATATATATATATATATATATATATTACATCAAAAGAACGCTGATACAATAATTTTTGCCACCCACATATATTTAGCTCAAACTAGAGCTTTTTTGTTTTTGGAGAAAAAGAGGTGCCATTCTCATCCTGGACTCGAACCAGGGTCCCCGCATCGTCTAGACAAATGAGGACAAGAACAAACGTATTTTTCTCCATATATAAGGATGTAAGATATTATTACCCTTCACAGGGATAACACAATTGCATAATAGTGGTCAACACAGAAAAGCCTCCGGGGCAAGATTTTTGTGAGTTTTTCATGTGGGAATTTATTATACAATAATGTTTGCCACCCACGTATATTTAGCTCAAGCTAGAACTTATAAAGAGCATAACAAATTCCCCCACGATAAACTCACAAAAATCTCGCCCAGGAGGCTTTTCTGTGTTGACCATTATTTGGCAATTGTGTTATCCCTGTGAAGGGTAATAATATCTTACACCCTAATATACGGAGAAAAATGCGTTTGTTCTTGTCCTCATTCGTCTAGTAGGTCAAGACACCGCGGGCTCAACGCGGGGACCCTGGTTCGAGCCCAGGATGAGGACGGCGCCTCTTTTTCTCCAAATATAAAAAAAGCTCTAGTTTGAGCTATATGAACGTGGGTGGCAAAAATTATTGTATAATAAATTCCCCCACGAAAAACCCACAAAAAACTCGCCCCGGAGGCTCTTCTGTGTTGACCATTATTTGGCAATTGTGTTATCCCTGTGAAGGGTAATAATATCTTACAAAAGAAAGCTTATTTAATGTTCTAACAAGACCAAAACTAATATTCCGTGGTGAATAGAATTAGAGATATTACAATTTTAAGTTAACATATGCGTCAGATCACTTGAAGACTATTAATATTTATGTTATTACATGTTGTAGTTGTTGCCATTAAAAAATTGTGTCCTTTTAGAAGTCAACAATGAAAGAAAAAAAATGCATCCCAATTTTATACCCTACCAGTGGTAACACGCTAAGACAAAGGCACTACACCATGATTTATTGCTCCAACATGACAGAAACGGATTTTCTGTGGAAACCAGAACTGACATTAAACTTTGGTACTTACAAAATTAATGTCACCCTGAATGGGATTAGAGTTTCCTTTTGTTTATTGGTAGTTAAAATAACTGCTCTATCATCACGAAATATTAAAATTAAGCAGTGCCCTCGCTGTAGCATGTTGCCACTGGGAGGTTATGAAATTGTAATGCCTTTTCTTTCTTGTATTATTGACTTCTGATGGAAACGCGATCTTTTAGCGGAAACAGCCATAATGCATAATCACTAATAGTCCACAAGTGATTTTATGGATTTGTTAAATTTCAACTCGAAATATCTCCAGTTGTAATCATTACAGAAAATATATTGTGGTCTTATCAGAACCATAATTAGATAAATTTTCTTTTGATGTTAAAAAAAAAAAATACATAGGATGCAATTTGAAATGAGAGAAAAAGTGTTTTATATTTTTTTTAATACACTCACCATATTTCTATGGAACTTCTCATGATACAGAAAGATAGTGCATTCAAAAATCTCAAGAATTAGATATCAATGAACTTTTTTTATTACGAAAAATTTAGGTTATTATGGGTGGTATGGTCATTCTTAGACACACTGTATATATATTTTTTAAAACAGAACGGGAACCCTCTTTCTGAATAAATCACAGCAGGGTGGTTCCTGAGATGTGCAGGACCCCAAGAATAGCAAATTTACACTTATTACAGGTCTCTACATTGGTCTTTCAAGCTTTGCACCTCCCCCACCCACGAAAGTATTTCCAGGATCTGCTTTTGGCCTATGTACATATTAAAATGGAATTAAACCTAGCCCAGCAAATTTACGGGCCATGATCATAATCGCTGAACAATGGGGCTCGTGAAACAGAATATGATTTGTACTGCACAGGGATTTTATTTGGCTTATGTCCACTATGCTCAAAGAGTGAAAAATGATAAAATTTGCTCATATGGAAAAAGCTAAGATGGGATACAGGGTTTAATATGACATGAATTATGACCAGCTGCCCACAATTCAACCCATGACTATGGCAGGATGCTTGCTGCATCACCATAGTTTTCGTTTCACAGAATAAGGACAATTAATGGTATGCTGCACCAAGCATCGTTGTGAAAAGCAATCTAAGATTATAACGGCCATTAACATACATATTGGATATGATACTTGCACCAATATTAGCTATGGCACCACATAGAGATCTTTACATTTACAATGGAAGAGATGAAATTAGTTTCAACACTAGTTGCTCAGTTACCATTTGCAATAACCTTTCAATGACAGTTGCAAATGATGTATTTTTCTGCCATATAAATAACAGTTCAATATATTTCGTGAAGTAGTAGCAAAATCTAGGACTATTAAATTCTCGTTGTTGCAGATGAACTATTTCTGCAATTTGTGCACACTTTTGAAATTTATAATACTGATAGTTACATTTGATTACTCTTGTCAGATTTCTTATTTGCCGATATTTTATTTTCACATATAATGGAGTGCTGATGATATTTTTACAAGTAAGGGATTGCTGATGATACTGTAGTTTCATACATAATGAATTGATGATATTGCATTTTCACATACAATGGATTGATGGTACTGTACAGGGGTGATTGTAAGTCCAAACCAGATTCCCTGAACATACCAGAAAATTCCCTGAAAAGTTACGTAATATTTTTGGTAAAAACACTGATTTCTAAAGGAATATAAAAAAATTATAGGAAATGAAACAATTTTTGCAATTTTTAAAAAGAAATCCTGTAAGGAGCAAGTTGAAATACCCAAATTTACGGAAATCCCGGAACATGATCACCCCTATACTGTATTTTCACACATAATAGATTGGTGATATTGTATTTTGACACACGTAATAGACTGCTGACCATATTTTCACATGTAATAGTTTAAATTAGTGTTTCTCAACATCTATGAGGCCATGGCCCAGTAAATTCTTTTTTATATGAGACAAGGGCCCGGTCTCCACAAATTTACTTGTAAACACCTTTCGATTTTTTTAGTTCATATATTAAATTATCATAAGTACGAATAATTAATTATGGCATAATTATAAAGATTATTAGGATGTTTTTCTATTAGAACACACTTTGCTTTCTACTTCCTTGCTAATTGGTCACTGACATTTGCAACACGGATGTTATTTCATTCAGTTTTAAGAAAAGAGGATGCACTATACATTGTTGTAATCAAATTGTAGGCAATTTTTATGACTGGGTATAACCAGTGCTATACGCTTCCTTGAATAATCCTCGGTGGCTTTCTTTCCCAACACCCTGTTCTTTCTTAAATCTCTCTCCCTTTCAAATACTGGAAGATTTCGATGTCTAAAAATTTCCGAACATTCATGAATACTCACACATTTAAAAATACATGGTAGTACTGTACTATTTGCAGCATAAATGTTATCTAAACCTTTTAACTTTGAGCTTTTCGACACTTTTACGAATATTGTTCTCCTTAGAATAGTTCCAGTATAAAATATTGATTCGTGAAAAACACTTAAGAAACTAAAATGACAAATTCCAGAAGGATAACTAGCAGCCCGGTATAACTGACGTCAGGGGCCAGTACCGGGGTATGATCCGGTGGTTGAGAAACACTTATTTAGTCTAACACAGGGATTCTCAAATAGGGGGCATTGTGGACTCAAATTGGTGAACACAAGCTGTGGCAATACTGATGGTGCTGGGTAAGAAAAGTTGCAAATGGGAGGCGGGGGCAGCAGAAGAGAATATAACGTCTTGGGATATAATGAAAGGAGTGTATGGGAAAACAAAATCAAGAACCACTGATCAAATTTTTATGATATCCTAACGTTACGAGGATTAATCTTTTAGATCCGTACCATTGATGTGTCAACTTTTTATGATTAATCTCTAAAACTTCGAGAAACAAAATGCTGAAATGTATATTTTTGATAGATTTGGGGAAAAAAATTAATTTAAATAAAGTTTCCATTAAGTTATATTTGATGCAGGGACATATATGAACAGCTTGTCAAAAATAAAAGTCAATGTGCTTAAAAAAAAAAAAAAAATTAAAAAAACACTTTTCACAACATGATCAATATATTCCTCTCGACCATGTAACAACTCTGTGATTCAATAAACCAACAATAACACATATCGGGCAAAAAATAAAAACAACACACATTCCATAATACTTCACTATAACAAACATAACACACAAAATCATATTATTACAATGATATACAACTGCATAAAATTAAATTATATGCATTTGCAAGAAATTCATTATTTTTTAATGCAAAACCACATTGCTTCACAAATTAGCAAATTTGTACTCTGAAATTGGGTGTATTTATATAATGCACGCTAAAATTTACATATACAGAATAAACCAAAGGGCGCAGGGCAATGCATACTTAATTAGGACATGACTAAGAAATAAAATTTTATGGTAATTTACAATGAATATTCTATAAAACTGGATAAAAACTGTACAGATACAGTGTACAAAGATCAACAAATGCATGCAAGTGGTTCATAAAAAAATTCAAAATGAACAATGTTTCACATTTGAAAAATCTACAGGGAAAGGATCACTAAAGAAAAAATACCATTACCAGGAATGATATTCAATCCTCATAATCACTACATGAAAAATTAGCAACCATCGAGTAAACAGTACCGTTACATGACGTGGTATCTTGTCCTCAAGAATTACTGTAAGGGAATTGGTTGCATTCTTATGGCGCAAGGACAGCATGGATCATTTTGTGCCAAACAAGGGAAGACCGTACATGAGGTTTTAAGATGAAAACTGTAATGGTAGAACATACATTAAAAGGAAATGACGTAAGAAAAACAGATGTGAGGAAATTAGTGATTGTACAAAATGGTATCCTGTCTGCAATCAACATTGAGGAAAAAATACGATTTTATGCATGAGTTTCTGGTAACGATTATAAATGAATTTGATAATACGGTGAAACTACCCCTGTTTAATGCATAGGAAAATTCCTTTTTTTTTTCAAAATCGTTAGGAAATATGGGTAGACGACACAGGATAAGCACCTTATGTGAGTTTTCCACTCAACCAGTTTGCTTATTGATGCAAAGACAATTGAAATTATACTGCATCAAGAACTACACTTTCTTGAGACATACAAATCTTTCTTGCGCAAGAAATAAAACCTGAAAGTACAGATCACCAGAGAAAAAAAAAATGGCAAATGCTGGGTGCATTTCAGATTTAAACCACATTTTGTTTGTTTGTAGTTTCACGGGACTCAAAGACTACAATGGTCATGCTGCGCCGGGACCTACTGTTTTCCGAGGAATCCGAACCTCTTAAGGCCTAGGGAACCAAACCCCGGACTACAGTGAGCAGTGCGATCTTTTATGAGATCTCTGAGTAAGCGTTCTTTGCACTGCTGGGAGTCGAACGCGAGTTAACGGCACACTAGGCCTGCACGTTACTACACCGTGCCACCACAGGGCCAAACCAGATTTTCTGTAAAATTAAGTGTCTTTTGAAGTATATTATCTCATATGACACAGAAATCAATTTGTTCAAACTCCTTGGAAAAAAAAAAGAGTATTTTATAAACACGATCAAAACCAAGGCAATAAACTCTTTTGAATTTTCTTTTTTCTAAATAGAAAAAAAAAAGATATAATATATAATAACTGTTTCTAAACATACCACTGCATTTATCAAATGTATTGACATTCCTAAGCTTGCGATGTTGAAAAGAAATCAAATAAAACATTGAAGTCAGTGCTTACTCAATAATAGCATTCCAATTAGCGAAACTTTCCGATTAACGAACTTTTCCTCGATCCCTTGTGAGTTATTAATGGGAGAGATCCCTGTATTTCAAATATATTTTCATTCAATTACAATTAATATCGACGTACAGTTGATTCTGCTTAATTGGGCTAAACCTCAAGGAACAGAACCCAAAGCAAGAAACTAATAATAATTTACATCGCGTAACTGGGACAACATTCTGCTTAATTGGGACAAAAATTTAAGATTACAATTGATTTGCACATATGTATTATATTACACATACGCTAAAAAATATATGTGTGTAAGCAATTTAATATGCTGTGATCTCATATACAGCAGAACAGGCTTCAGATACATATCACCTAATGTTTGCTGTTGATGTGGTGATGCAGTACTAGCATGCACATGACACGCTTTGGCGTCATAGGTCTCGTCTTGCGAGCCAGGCAAAACTGAAGGCACAATCAGTTCTAGCTACATATTTTATTTTAGAATTTATTTTTTCCTCTTATATATATTATATATATCATTTTCTTATATGTATGTAGTTTTGAAAACAATTTGTTTAAATTTATGAGAAGTTCACTTATTTGGGGCAACTGCTTAATTGGGCCAAACTGTCCTCGTCCCGATTAAGTGGAATCGACTATACAAAGTGGATTGTTTGATTGAGCAGTAGATAGATAATGCTTTTAAATATAACACATTCTAATGTTATTACCAGAAGAAGTAACTACGATTTATGCAGAATAGGATATCCATATATATCCAAGGTCAGGATTTAATTTCAGCAGGGGAGGATAAAATTTTTTATATAGTAACCCTGAATAAAAATGGGTTACCTTTATCGTAAAGAAGAAAATACAAGAAAATCATACAAAAACAAATGAGAAAATACCAATTTTGCCTTCAGCCATCATTATAAATTTTTGCTATCAAAATTTAAATTTTTAATAACGTCCCCTTTTTAAAGAAAATGGTTTCCATATTTTTTTTTCCTTTAAAACTAATAAAGTATTTTCAAATTAGTGGTCTACAAAACGAGATCTTGTAGTCAGAGTTTTGATAACTAGTCAAAGTTTAAGAGGCTTTTCCTAAACCCCCTTTTTGGAAGTTTGACAAGTATATAGAAATGCATATTTTTGCAGTCCTATTACAAATTTAGTTTGGGGGGGGGAATGGTCCCTATGCCTCCCCCCCTGGATACGGGCATGGTCAAGGCATTAGGACGATAACCCAAAGACCATTTATTTATGAGCTTTATGGCACAAGACAAAACAGAGTTTCACCAGGAGATTCCATAACAGTTATTTCGACACTGGCGTAAGGTTTAAAAACACGACGTTTCGGGAGCCAACTGTTGATTTTGTTTGGCGTAGCATGACCATAGAAACATTTACATCATAAAATACAAAGAAAGTATCATTACCAGTGTTTTCACTTGACTTTTATGCTATATGAACGTGATGCCGTTCCCCTATAGCCACCATGCGCAATTCTTGAGGATTGACCAAATTAAAGCAATTGGGATTGAATGCCGTCTCTTTTCTGCAGGCTGTCTGTGGACTCGTTGCCTGACAGAAGTGTCTGAAGCATCTCCACCGGAACAGCTTGATCACTAGGCACTTCGTAAGATCCGTCTGGCTTTTGCACAATAATTAAGTTCCCGGGCAAATACTCTTGCACAAACTGTTCACTGTAAGCTTTGCCACTTTGAGCGGAGGACCACACACTGATCACTTGACCATCAGGAAGAACTAATTGACGGACAATTGGAATACCGTCTACAGTTTGGGTGAATTGACCATCAGAGGTAACCTAAAATATTATAAATCAAATTAAAATACAAATTCTATACTAAATAAATCTTCCAAAAAGTTTCATTTCCATAAATGCATATCTCTTTATCTATCTAATAAACATAATCTAAACTTATAAAAAAAAAAGATCATCTAACTGATGGTTTTATTTTTCCTAAAGTGAAGAGGCTGACGCATGTTAAGAACACTGACAACAAGAATCTTAAGAGAATCATATTTACTATACAATTAATATATTTTCCTTATTTACATCTCACATTTTTATGGTCATACGATAAAGCTATTAGAGCTAATCAAATAGATGAATTAAGGGTCAGGAAAAGTTATTTAATAAGATTCAAACTGTATTTTGATACAAAAACTTGAACTATAGCTTGTTATAAAAATATGTGCAAGCAATTTAATATGATGTGATCTTATATACAGCAGAACAGGCTTCAGATACATATCACCTAATATTTGCTGTTGATGTGATTATGCAGTACTAGCAAGCATGTGACACGCTTTGGCTTCATAGGTCTAGATTTGCGAGATAGGAAAAACTGAAGGCACTATCAGTTCTAGCTATATATTTTATTTTAGAACTTATTTTTTCTTCTTATATATATTATATATATCATTTTCTTATATGTATGTAGTTTTGAAAACGATTTGTTTAAATTTATGAGAAATTCACTTATTTGGGGCAACTGCTTAATTAGACCAAACTGTCCTAGTCCCGATTAAGATGAATCGGATATATACAATGTGAATTGTTTGATTGAGCAGTAGAAATATAATGCTTTTAAATATAACGTATTCTAATGTTATCACCAGCAGAAGTAACTACGATTTATGTAGAAATCCATATATATCCAAGGTCAGGATTTAATTTCAGTAAATACATATTTGGATCATTTTTACTAGACAGTAATAAAATCTTGGGGAAGAGATAATTTTCTATCTATGTTGTCCACATTCAGTTTCCTAAAACAAAACCACAATCCTCTGTTATTTAAATTTTATACAAGACTTTAGCCTATCTTTCCAGGTTTTCGTAACAGTGGACATTAATTTTTTCAAGGATGTGATTGTTAGCTCTGCATCCAGAAATCTACAATTTAATGAGAGATACAAACTTTGGCCAAACTATTCCATGAAGGGGAATCAAACATAAGTACTCGAAGAAAGAAAGAAAATTAAGTTTTGCAATCCACATTTTCTGCTCAACTAGAGCTCTTTGATTTATAGATCAGAGAAAAATATTATTACTTTTCTCAAGTGGTCTAAGAGTTTGGGTCAAAGAGTTCTAGTTTGAGATCTTCTCAAAACCAACAATTACAGTCAAAACTGTGTATATGCAACTTGCATATATGCGAAGATCGCATACATGCATAAAATATCAAGCTTCAAATTTCCTCCTATCTTTTTAATGTTAGCTAAACCCGCTTAACTGCTATTTTTTACATGCAAAGAAACATATTCATGAAAGCATTTTTGAAGCCAAACAAATGTTTTATTACAGAATTTAAACCAGATAGATATATACAAGCAAACTTCGTGAACAAGTTTTCATTCACAGTAAATATGTAGCTGGCAGCCCTTATTTTTAAGGATTGTCTCTCCCCATCGGAAATGGCTGTCAACCCTTGTCGAAGTTTTGCTTACCAGCTTATTTATGGCTTTGTTTATGCCTTACACCCCCTCCCTCTCTGCTTTCAAATAATAATAAAAAAAATAGTCTTATTTATCATAGGAGACATACAATGCATACAGTCTGTAAAGACATGTTTGTATGTTACATGAGACAAGTCACATGTACAATAAACTGAATATACAGGCATACACAATATGCCTGTATTTGGAATGAATAACAAAATTTGTTTTTGCAACTAGCGCAGTGAATTATACTTCTCGTGCTTTATTGGTCTACAAAATACTTAGTCTATTTGCAAGTTTTTTGCTTTCTTCTTTTGCACTTTTCGGTTTATATTTATTGCGAACATGGCAGATAAAAAGACACCGACATATCTGCTTAAATATTGATCAAAATTTGTCGATTTTAAATTCTCTGAAATCAAATAGTAAAACAAAGAAATAACGAATGTGTCCATTATTTGCTACTGATACAGTACACGTTTTTATGTAAGTACTACATTACTGCTTGTTATTTTTATTAATAGAGTAATAGTACTGTGCATTATAAATATTGAAATAAATAATGTGTATGATTTATAAAATTAGAAATAAGAATATCTAATTTAATAATAAAATTCAATAAAAATTTAATGAGCAAATTATTTCCACGCTATAGTTCAGAGAATACTGCTTTTATGTGAAACTCGCTTATATATATAGGATTTCATTGCCACGTCCATTTGTATATATGCAGTTTTGACCGTAACCTTAAATAGCATTGACACACAAGATACTTTCCACTGTTTTAGTGGAAGTACCCCAGGACTATTATGTGAAAATAGCCTTTTGCCTTTATGTGTTATTTTAACCATATTAATGGTTTATTTTAACCATTTGGGTATGGTATGTCTTTGCGTATGTGTGTGTACAATAAGTAATCACCTACATATCAATTAGTGTGTAAGGTAAGAGAAGTCATAATCGAATCATCCCGTCAATCACGTTCCACTTTCACAAAAAATAAGGAGTTTTAAAGATTGTTAATGAAAACTAAATACTTTTAAGGGCCCTTAAAATGATAACTAAAAATAAGGAGTTCTGAAGGAATTTTAAGGACCTGTGGGAACCATGGAGACAATTCATGCAATGCATTGTGTTCCTTAAAGTGTGCTTTTACATCAGTGCAAATAAAAGCTAGTCCAATACGTTCCTAAGAACGTATTACCCTAATATATGTACCTACCTAATATTATATTTGCTTATGTCTTAAAGTGGCTTCTTTTAAACTAAGTATTATTAGTGACGGAGGGACCCTGGTTCGAATCCAGGATGGGGAAAGCGTCTCTTTTTCTCCAAAATTACATAAGCTCTAGTTTGAGCTGTAATTAATACGTGGGTGGCAAAAATTATAGTATAAGTATTTACACAACGCACTGGGTGACTGTTTTTTCATCAAGCTTATTCAAGTCTTCATTAAATGAAAGATCTACGATTAGATGAGTGATGCCCTGCACAAAAATATATTTAAAAACGAAATTTACACAAACGCAGTTTATTATAAGTTGGAATGATTTGAATTGACGTTTACAATTGTTTCAAAAAAAAAAAAGAGACCTATTTTCTTTAGAACGTTTTCCAAATTGATTCATTGTCACTAAATTTTAAACAAATGTTGTCTCAAATTGTGACAGTTGTGTGGAAATTGAAGTAAAATTGAATTTTACGATGTGTTGGTGAATGAATGAAGAGATATTGTAGTTAGTGGAAAAAAATTCCTTAATTAAAAAAGTATTTTCTCCCATGGATCTTAATTTTTTTTCAAGGCTTATTACATTTTCTGCAATGCCAATGTAATAGTCAATGATCCGTGTGAGAATAATTATTTTCCCACCAGCTACAAGCATTGCTTTACCAAACCATCATAAGATTCGATTTTACTTCAATCTCAACAAAATATACGGCGACGAACAATTGTCACAGTTCAAGACAATATTTGTTTTAGATTCAGTAGCACTGAATCAGTTCGGAAAAAGTTTTGAAGAAGATAGGCTGTTTTTTATCCCTATCAAGACAATTGTAAACGTCGTTCCAATTCATAATAAATTAAGTTTGTGTAAATTTCGTTTTTAAATCAAAGACTCATCAATTAGAATTACTAACAAGGCATCTTCGGAAGCGGATATATTTACAATGAGTGTTTGAATCTGGATAATGTTTATTGCATTTATTTGGATAGGGATCATTGAATGTAACTTCTCGAACCATGATAAACTTCTAAACATTCAAACTAATACAAAGTCATGCCCAGTCCTATGGACTTAGACTTAATCACATCAGGTTTGAAGAAATTCAAGTCTGTAATGTTTTATTAATACAATAATATCAAAGTAAATTTTGATTAAAAAATAATAAAATTGCATACTCCTGTTGAGCTGGCATTCTGTCTATCAGGTTCAACTTCGGCTGCATTGGCTTGAAGAGGAATGGAAACAGTTGAAGAGTCCGTTTGAAGCTCTGTTGGTACATTGTTTATGCTGACAAGGCAGCTAGATTCCATCTCTGATTCGCCGAAGTTGCCTTGTGTACCAATTGGCTGGCATTCGATGAGTGAACTACAGGCGATATTTTTATTCTGTAACAGTGATATGGCAGAAGTGGGAATGAGATTAACAGATGGGTTAGACTGAATGTCCTGATTATATACAATATTAGTGTCATTCGACAAGGCAACAGAGTTTGGACATGGATTGTATGAGCTTACATTATCACTGAACAGACTCTCAGAGATTCCTGATCTATCTTGGCTGGATAAAACGACGGGCTGTTGGCTAGAATTACTGCTGGAATAGCTCTGCAAAGCAGCAATGGTATTTTCCGAGTGGAAATTTGATAAAGATGATTCAAAGAGTGGGACATCCTGCATTTGTGCATTCTGTAACTGCTGAATGGATGAGGTAGTTGCAAAATTATGATTCTTCAATGCTTCAGAAGCATCTATTGCACTGAGACAACCAGATGAGAGGGAACTAGGTGTGACTGTTGTTGAATTCCCCACACTTTGTAGAACTCCATGAGAGCTGGAGACCATTACATTTCCACAATCGAACAGGGATCGTGAAACGAATTCTGAATGACTTTCTGCGTTCTCAGAAATAACGTTCAGAATGTTTGATGTATCTTGCTGAAGAGCAGAGTTGTCCTGAAATGCAACAGAGGCCAATGTTTGAAGTTCAATGTTTTCAACGTCTTGTGGGACATCACTAAGTATTTGATCTGGCAATGTGGGGTTAACAGAAACATCGACAGACATTAAAGAATCCAGTTGAATTTTCCTCCGTTTCACAGGAGATACCGAAACTTCGTCTGGGTCAATCACACCTTTATTTTCTTTGCACATATTCATATTTAAATTCATATTAGTTAATTGTTGTTGCTCCGCAGAACACATTTTCATATCTTTTACGAAGTATGAACCAGGATTAACCAATAGGGCTTTTGCAACAGCTTCATTTGTGATCTACAAAATATGGAGAAATAAATAAATAATGACAATTTTTTTGTATACTATAAACAAATTAAAAATATTCATGAACTACAGCAGATTATGGTATAAGTTGACATCCATTATCAGCCTAAAAATTAGCAGTAATCTTGTTTTGCATGTATGTATACATATGAAATTAATTTACTACTCAGTCAGAATATATTCATATTACACAATGACAATTTAAATTAATGACACAATGGCACTTTAAATTAATGACACAATGACAATTTAAAATAAATAAATTTATTTTACTAACACAAATAAATTATCTTTATGTTTAGTTTTAGTTGGTTAATTTCAAAACAAAATACTTTTACAAAAACTCCCTCATCACTCAAATATTAATTTAAAGGATATTTATCCACAATACAATACTAGATTACTGTGCTGTAAACAAAAATGTTACCGCATTATTTTATATTTGAAAAAATTGCCTTTGATATCATATCGTATCCACGAATTGTTTGTATATTCTGGAGTAACGGTGCAACGTAACTTAGCTGTTACAGGGGTGATTGATTGTAAATCCAAACCAGATTCCCCGAACATACCAGAAAATTCGCTGAAAAGCTACGTAACGTTTTTGGCACAGACACTGATTTCCAAAGGAATATAAAAAAATATAGGAAACAAAATGAAATTCTTGTACTTTTTAAAAAAGAAATCACAGAAGAAGCAAGTCGAAATTCCCGGAATTTACGGAACACAATTACCCCTGTTGTTAAGTCCTAGTTTTCGTAGAAGAATAGAAACCTCTTTCTCGAGGTAATTAACCCCCCCCCCAATCAAATAATTAAATTTGGATTATTTTTATGGCAGCCAAATGTTACTACTATGTAAGAGTAAGGCTTGTATCCACAGATTGATATTGCTTTTAAAGTTTTAAACAATCTTTTATGAGCTCATTTAATGTGGTCAGGATAGCAAGGGTCATATTGTGCTGGGAGCTACAGTTTTCTAAGGATTCTGAACCCCTTAAGGCCTTGATAATCAACTTTGGGCTCGGAGACGGAGTTATGATTCTGCTGCCTGTAGGCTCTGGTGTATTTTGTTGTCTGTAGGAAGACACATTTTATCGCTTAATTTTAAACATAACTAGAGGCATAACAGAGATTTTAGCACTTTTGTCAAATTCTTACTTTAATGCCCCTGTCAGTTATTTCAAATTCATTATTTCGCAAGTATTTGTGAATTTGGTGCCTTTTGAGTCTCTTTTGAGGTGGTGCCCATGGCAGCTCTGAACTTAACGATCCGAAATTAATTCAACTGTTTACCAAAAATTCAGCCCCACCTTTGCAAATCCTTTGTTGGCAAACTTTTTATCGAAAACTTGCCACCACAGGCTATCATAGCCTATTGGTAAATCTGCCACTGCTTGGACTACAGTGAACAATTTGTCAGTAAGCAATCTATTTTGGCACCGTTGAGAGCCGACTATGGGTTAAAGGCAAGTCTTGGTGAACATGTTGCCACCGTGCCACAACGGAACCTTTTCAAATGTTAAATTTATGAAAAGACGAACTCTGAAAAGCTTACATTTAAAACTGTCTTGTTTGTTTCATGTGAAAAACACGATGTTAGGAAAGTTTTCGCAACTTTTTGCATTTGTGTAACCAAAGATTCAAAGCTCTTAAACATGCTGGACACATCCGGATACTGAGAATTTCCCTTCTTGGACTTGATTAACAAAAATTCCCAAACTGATATTGTTTGTACCATCTTTGGCAGACAGGCTTCCACAACATCTTCATCTGGAAAATGCTGCAAAATCTATAACAGAAAAGGAGCAATGCAACAGACACACAATGATATGTAAATACCATGTATTTTAATATTTCCTAGCTTTGTTGCATTCGAATGAAAGCAAATAATTTTTAAATGATTCAATTCAAATTTTTTATAAGCACAAATTCTAGCAATATAATTCATTTTGGACATTTCTCCAGTTCTCGACATTGAAACTTACTTTTCTGATAAAAATAGCAACCCTAAAGGTCGCACTTAAAACTGAGCATGTGCTTCTCTATTATGTATAATAACCCTGTTTTAAAAAATAAAAAGATGTGAATTTCTGTTTGATATGCATATATTACAGTAATCGTTCCCATTAACAATTTTGAAAAAACGGAGAAAAAAGAAGTTATTAAACAGAAAAAGGCAATAATTGGAATGTGTGTAATTCTATGTAAAGCATTTGTCAGAACCGCATGATACTGTTGTCTAACAGAAACAGCTGTTAATTCAAATGATGTTACTGAGACAGATTACTGTAAACTAACAGACTTATTTAATGCAAAATTTCTATACAAATGCTTAATACACAAAATTGGTAAAAAAAAACAAACAAACATTTTTAGAAGCTGGTTTTACAGAAAATTATGTAAATGATGCCAGATCTAGCCTATCGTTTCAGTTGATACAAATTAACATTATCAAATTACCTCCTTTAATTTAGTCTTCCGTTTCGAAGTGGCAATGTCCTGTAGAGAAAATGATATTTGTGAAGTGCCATTCGAATCAGACTTAAATGGAGATGGTGGTGGGTTAGACGTTCCCGATATAGTAGATGTGGATATGTTGAAAACAGAAGATGCAAAAGAACTATTGGAATTTTCATCTACAATAATAGAAATGATATTGGGACTAAAAACATTTTCTATTTAAATATTTACAAGTTAAAAATTACCATGCACTTGGAGCACATTATCAAAGAAGCTTTACTATGGAGTATTCATGTAGCCAAAACATGTTTCAACAAGCAAGTTTTAACATTTAAAAGAAAACAAAAAAACTCTAATTTATATCAGTGATTCTGAAACAGTTTTGGCCCACAACCCCATTGGTACCATAAATCTGTTTTATAGAGTCCTCCTCATCCAGTAAGATTTACTTAAATCAAATTTAAGATTTCTATAAAAGGAACTGTGTTTTTATTTAATCAATAACCTAATGACATGCTTCATAACATTAATAATAGCATTTTAATAAAAGTAATCTACTAGTATATAATGTGATGCATGGGATTCACAAAATGATACCAATTTCTCAATGTAGGGTTTAAAAAGTTATTAAGGAAGGACCTTAAATTCCCAATATTCAACTACTTATAGTTGATTTCTTGATTTGAACAGAAATTAAGCCATCATACTTAAACAACATTCTACTAAAATTGATAGTGTAAACATGATGAGCAGTTTTGAACTACCATTCATTGTATATAACAATGATTTTTTTTACCCAACTAAAACTGTTGATAAGGATTCTTAAATTTTATTTTCAATTCCAAACTTTTTCACTATCCAATCAGTTCTTTTTCCAACTCTAATGCCCTTGGAGTTGAAAGAAAATCTCAAAACAGAGAAAAGATTCCCAATCCTTGAAAATGAACTAATAGCCCAATCCTGAATAGTCATTGAACGAAAGTCTTCAAATGCTTTAGAGAAGTCTTTATGTAGCATATATTACTAGCTATGACAGATTTGAAGATAATCATTATATATCTCTCTTTCCTCATCCAGAGTGATAGAGTTCTGAAACTGGTAAAATTCATGATATCCTATATTGCGTTCGAACAGAACTAAGCTTCAAATAAATGTCATAAAGGTATTTACAACTGATGCATGCAAATAATAACCCAGATTTTTCATAACCAAATGTTATCGTTGAAACATACAACAAATGATAAAAATATTTGTTTTTCAAACAAGTGACATATCCATGATAACATTCCATCGTTGTGGGTGTTCCATCCATTGCTGCAAAGAGACTATTATAGTGGACGTTTTTTTTAACCTCCAATTTACAAACTATTGTGTTGCTCCTGAAAATTGTTCCACAGATAAAATGTTGATCGCTGTGTACGAATTTCTGATTTCACAATTTTTTTTTACATTTTACTGCGGTCCGTAAGGATTCGTAAAATCTAAAGTCTACTTACTGTAGCAGGTAAAATTTCCTTGTCCTTGAATGACTTTTTCGGCAACACAAAATAACTTCCTTTTTTGTCCGTTATTAGTTGCCTTGCACATACTGTATACCTTGAGTTAAAGTTTCGTCTTTTATAAAGTCCACATAAGCAAGTAGAAAGGATTTACATTACTTGGCTGGGGTAATCTGTCCATCTGTATTACAAATTTTGTTGCTATTTGTAAGTGCAATGCAACTTTCACATTTTCAGCCATTTCATCCATCATTCTTTGAAATGAGTTGTTGCTTAAAGGAACCGTATTAATTATATCATGTGGTGGCTTATGTAAAACGGTACTCAGGACCTTACTAACAACTAGTAAAATTAGTTCTTCACCAATTGCGAGCGCTTCCCAAATTTGGTAATCAGCAATTAAATGTAAAATGATGCATACAAACTATTATTCTTCAAAACACTGAAAGATATAACATCACCTGTTTATGAAATCGATCATGAAGTGATTGGAAATACGTTATAATGTACAATCCTTTCCAGTGCCCTCCCTCCCCAATAATGCTCTCACATCGCCACCATCATTCAATGCTCTCCAAGTTTGTCCATTACCCACTCTGGGAATCACTGTTTAAATTAGAGTACCTAAATTTAGACCTATTCTTCTACGAAACCTTGTGAACAAGAAATATATGAGGGTAAATAAAAATTATTCACACTTGCTCCATAACACATCTTTAAGCTTGTCACGCTGCCTTCTGCACATGCACATTTGGAATTGACACCACTAGGGTCAAGTTACTGAAGTTTAAGCTTGATAGCATCATTTTTCTTACTTCTGTTTCAGTGTAAACATGACCGTTCTACTAGCAGTATACACAAAGGAAGAACAAAGTGCAGTGATTGGATTTCTATGGTCGGAAAGTGTGCCAGGGTCTAAAATTCATCAGAGACTGACAACACAATATGGGGACAGTGCTCTATCATGTAAAAGTGTATATGAGTACATCAAGAAGTTTAAAGTAGTTGTATAAGTGTGATGTATGAAGTGGGAGCAGGATGCCAGTCAACCTCCACCACAGAAATGGTACTGGCATACTGGCAAATGACTATTGATAATGCAGTGTGATCTCTGCAGATTAGTCATGGTTCTGCCTATCAAATCATCCACGACAAGCTCAGCTTCAACGAAGTCTGTGCGAGATGGGTGCCAAGAGAGCTTACCACAGAGCATAAGTGCAAACATGTCGAGATCTGTTAAAGCTGAGTTGACTGCTACAACAATGAAGGTAAAGAATTTTTGAGCAGAATAGTCAGGAGATGAAACGTGGATACATAACCATGAGCCAGAATATAAAAAGAAAAATATGAAGTGAGAAGCAGTGCATAAATGGTTGGATGACCAACTGAAAAACTTCTAGTTGGAGAGAACACGCAAGCTTCTATATCACTTCACCAAATGCATCGAACAGGAAGGAGACTATGTAGAAAAATGAGGTGCTTATCCAACTCCTACAGTTGTGTACATAAATTTTAAAAAAATAAAGTGGGTGTACTTTTTGATTTGCCTCCATATTAATGATCTTTCACTACGCTTTTAGATTATTCAAAACATATGAATGATGACTTTAACCCCTCACACTCATTAATGTATTGACTACATTTCATGATGTGAAGATCATGATGCATCAAATATATTGTTTGATACAGCATGACGTGCGTCATATCACAAAAGGCTAAATGAAGTATTTATTAGCATTAAGTGTGTTTCCCCTATAAAAAAAAAACATACGTAAAAAAATTAACTAAATGGATACAGTTTAGCTGAATTATAAATGGAAGATAATTTTTTTCACAATGTTTTTAAAAAAGAACAGTCATAATTATAATTTCACAGGCATTTATCATAGGCCTATTAAATAAATATTTAATGTCAAAGACTGAGACTTATATTTTCTTTAAAAAAAATTTAAATGTACAGAAGTTTATAAATCCACATTTTTTTCTTTTGAACACAACCTGCATAATCATATAAACTTCCTTATTTGCTTGTGAGACTTGATTTTTAGAAAGGTTCATTCATTTTGTGTTCTATGGTGCAGAAGACTACTAAAGCCTTGTTGCATCAGGAGAAGCAGTTTCTCAAGGAATCAAAACCTCCTACAACCTAGGGAACCAAACCTTGGACTATGATAGGCAGAGGAACTGCACATGTTCCACAATATCATTGAAACCAAACACAGGTCAATAACATGATGAGCAAACATATGACTACGCCACCATAGGGCAATTTTTAGAAAGAAAAAATGACACTGACCACATATATATATATATCCCACAGCTGTCCACTACCAAGAATACCGACACTCATCAGAACACTGCTTCGAAGCAGCCCCGCTAGTAGTCATTCCGTAGGAGGGTGACATAACGAGTCCTGCCTCAGCGCATATAACTTCGGTTGTGATGAATGAAGTTCGGAATCTTCGTTAAACTGCAGATCCAGCTGGCCAACATGATGAGCTTAAGGCTGCTTTCTATGTATGTCTTTCACCATACTACATGTATGTGCGATAACAGAGAGACCAGCATCTTGCAGTGGATTGCAAATGGTTGTTGATGATTATATATATATATTGTCTCATATAAACCTTCTAAAAATATAATAAAACTTCAACGTTTCAAGTTACAATTTTTAACCATTTGTGCCACGGCTGTTTTCAAACAAACCTTGTGTGCTGGCATCTTCTCCTTCAAGTAAATGACCATGGCTGGGATTCAGTTTATAATGCCTGGAAAGCCCTCCTTTCCCTATATAAGCTTTTGAGCAAGATGCACAGCTGTAATTACGCTGTTTCGATGTTGATACACCTGGAACGGAAAATGAACTTTTAAATACGCAGCATTATTAAGCATTCAAGTATACCTGTTCTAGTTACAAAAAGCTTACTTCAACAAAATTTTCAGTTTTATAGCCAAACACTGAACTACACAACAGCCATAAAGTGGGATCAAAAGTTTAATGTGACTGCCGAACCAAGACAGCATAACCAAACCTACTGATATTCAAGACTAGTTTGGTGTCTCCACAAACTTCTTCTCATACTAGTCTCTGAAACACCCATCTTCTTAATGATTGTTTCTCTCCCCGCCACCAACAGCTTTCATTCACTATTTTCTTCCTTGCCTTTTACTAATGTCCTTCTACACCTAACCTAGCTGTGCTTTCCTGAAGAATACCTCTTTCCTTTTGTTTGGGGGGGGGGAGTTAGTTCTCATTTTATTATATACATTAGTGGTTCCCAACCCTTTTCATGCCGTGACCCACATTTATATTAGCCAAGTAATCTGTGACCCTAGTGGCGGATTTATAAAATTGCCGCCCTTAGGCACAGCCTGTACTGCCGCCCCCTCCCTCCTTTACAAAGAAAAAAGAACTTTCGCAAAAAAACCAAAAACAAACGAACAAACCGTATCATACTTTAAGAGCTTCATATGTAAAGGCTATTTTTCATATAATTATTCAAACTAATAAGATACAACTCGAAATTATTGCTACCATAATCGCCAACTTCGTGGATTCGAGACATTTTTTGAATCCACAATAATTTTAGTATGGATTCCTGGAACCACTGATATTTTTACGTATATTTCGCGTATTTGAGAAAAATACACGTATGCATCCTTGCATGAATTTTTTCGTTATCAGTTCAAGTTTTTCTTTATTCATTCATTTACTATTAATATATATAAAGTATATATAAAAAGTGTGTCAAGCCCAGATTTATAAATGGGCACACTGGGCAAGTGCCCATGGTGCAAAATTTTAAAAGGCTACGAATTCTTTTCTAATTCTACCTTCCAACCGGACCGATCGTAGAACTCTGTCAATGCGTAAGGTGACCAGACTTTCCGATTCGGATAAGACAGTCCCGCTTTGGGCGACAGTGTCCCACTGTCCCCTAGAGACTCATAATTGTCCCATTTTGAAGGGCAGTCTGGCTAGTCATAGATCGCTGAATCTAGATTCACATCAGTTTTATGTGCATCTTCATTTTCTATCTTTTGGTTAGTTTAAAAAAACCACCTTCTTTCATCACAGTTTTGAGGATTTTTGCCTCCTTTTCCCGCTTCTCGTCGGCAAGTTTCTTATATTTAAAACCACTTAATATAGATCTTTTGTTGCCCGGCATGATAAAAGGAAACAAGGAGCAAACACAATCACAAATATAAAATTGTAATGAAAGAGAATTGTCATTTTGTTACTGGTGGGAAGTATCGGATATTGTAATGTAAACAATAAGGTCATATCGCTTAGTCTTTCAATTCCGTAATTTGTATTTGCCCACAAGTTAATTAATTCAAGTTGTCGCCCATATCATCGCTGTTGGGGGAAACAGGACAATAATTAAAATGAAACATTATTTTCAACATTTTCCAGTTTGGAAAATTTTATTTTTAAGCTCTTTGATGCCGCCCCACGAGAAGTGTCGCCCCTAGGCCTGTGCCTTGTATGCCTACTTAGAAATCCACCACTGTGTGACCCCCTTTTATAGTAGCCAAAAGATCTGCCACCGCCTCATATGCATAATAAAAGCATTTATAACAGAATAGAAAAAAATACATTAAATTTAAAATTATATTACATTATATGTATTATATTATTTATATGTATATGGGTCATTCTCAAGAAAACAGTCATTTTCACATCCCCAGCATTGCAGTTGTTTTGATTTTTGTTCTGAGAAATTAAATCCATTATTAGCTGTCCATTTCATTATTTTGTTTAATGCCAACTGAAGTTGTCTCTCAACGTGGTTCATATTTCCTGCTCTGCAAGAAATTTACAGATCATCAATGTACAATGAACTTTTTACAGTGGTGAGGAGGTCTTCGTTCTTTATAAGCAATTTTACAGTCGTAGTTCCACTAAGGTTTTGGTATTTTTGGAAAATGTGTTGAGGTTTTTGGAATTGGACATGTTGCTGCCTGCAGAATTTGCTCGGTGACCATTTTAACTGCTTCATTAATGTTAGGGATGCTTACCATAGCACTATTGATCAGGGTTGGCAAGGTTTTGGACACTGTGGTAGAATCCACGGTATTTATCATGGTTTTTACCGTCCCGTCCAAAACCTCCTTACACTAAACTATGTAAAAATAAACACTAATATAAATAACCATATGTAAAAACATTAAAATTGAAAAGTGAATTATGTACACCAGTTATATTAATTGATTTTATATTACCACGTCCAACATATGGATGCAGAATGTATCGTGTTATTGTTAGATTTTTCATATATACAGTCATATGATATATATATATATATATATATGCTGATGACAGCCACTCTGTTACATTAAAAGAAACAGAATTTGCATTAAGTTGAATATTGGGTTTATTTTAAAATATTTACAGTCATACTATAAAAAGTGAAAAGTAATATGAAAATGAAACAAAAAACAAAAAAAAACTGCAAACACTACGGAAATAAGTATGTAGTACAAGAGAAATATTAATAATCTACTGCAATCGATTAGATTTCTGAGTTTTGAATGTATTACTCCAAAGTTGGAAAATATTCTTTCAATCAATGCAGAACTTGCAGGCCATGAAAGTAAAAAAACAACGTTTTGTACAGTCTTTCGAAAACCCTTCTATTTCTAGAATTTTTCCTGCTGCTGTCCACAATGTGACTGGACAGATACTTCTTCCAGATGCAGTGAAGTAGGAGGAAAAGGCACAACTTCAGCTTCATATGCAATCAAAAGGTGAATGCTGTTGGGATATTTGTTTACTAACCATGAACGTGCAACTTCTTTTTGATTGGTAGACAGCTCCTTCTCCCTTATATTTCGGATTTAGCAAATAGGCCAGGAAATGGAAAGGTTTCATGGCAAGATCCATTCGTTTGATATTCATAATGTCTTGAATGCAGGACTATAAAGACTCTTCTTTCAACAACATGAGCCATGTATGACAGGCTTCATGAATTATAGCGGTCTTTTTATAAACAGTCCATTAAAACAGCAACTCGTTTCAATTGTTCCACTGCATCTTTAGCCTATCTATATAAGTTAAACTCATTTATAAGAGTGGTTATGTCTTTGTCATTTTCATGTTCCTCAACTATTTTTTGATATGCTTCTCTATTGTGCAGACAAGTTTCAATACAAGTCAGTTGACTCTTCCACCTTGTATCTCCTGGCAACTGAGGCTTCAGTATATTAGGAATTGCAATAAGTAATGCACTAGGTATATGGTGGTTGCAGAAAAACTTTTAAATCCTTACAATATTCTTTAGCACTGAAACTGGTATTATATCCTGTCCCAGTAGGTTTAAATAATGAGCACTAAATCCATGCATCACCAAGCTGTTTTCTTCTTCGCACAGAAGTTCCTTTGCTCTCTCCATAACTCTAGCATTATCAGTGACCACAGCCTTTACATCGCAATTATATTCATGCTTTGCCTTTACAATAGCCGATTGTAGAACATCTCTATGATATTGTGTATTTTTCGTATGTGCACCTAGTTCCACTGCATCCAAAAAATAAGATTTCTCCTCACTATAAATGCAAGTTGCAATAACTGGATCGTTGTGTACATTACTCCACCCATCTTCAACCAGGGTGACTTGTTTGCCTTCGTCTTGGTTCTATTTGTAACTTCTGCAGACACTATGTCCGAAAGTTCTCCTCCTAAAGCTTGACGACTTGGTGGACTATATTCTGGGCGCAGAGCTGAAACCAATTCTTTGAAATTATGATGTTTTACTGCAGTAAAGGCAATATTATTTGAACAAAAAAATTGGCAATGAGTAAATTCAAATTTTCTGCAGTTCTGTGACTTGTTTTTAAAATAAGTAAATCTAAACACTGTTGAGATGTCATCTTTTTTTGGTGATACCATAAATACACTTTCTTTCTGTTCTTGCAGTTCTAGGTTTGATGAAGGATGATCTACAGTTTCTTGAGAATCTGTATTACTTACAGTTTCATCTTTATATGTCTTTTTGGCTTTGTAAGATAAAACATGTTTTTTCAATCTGTCTACTTTTCCAAGTTGAACATTTCCACGATATTTGCATTTAGCGTACTAACTATTACTTCCTAATTTTCCCACTTTTTGTACTTGGAGAAAATGCTGCCATGCGCTATCTGATGATCTACCGCCCTTGTTCATTTTCAGTTCAAACTTTAATTCAGTTTTCGCACTAAAATAATATTTTCTTCTTGAGTTTCAGGCACTGTAAATATCAAATGACTGCAACAGAACAAGATACAATATGAGCTGATAAGAGTAAGAAAACAACAGATAAGCATGTAAACCAGTTCCCCCTTAAAGCTACACCCATAGCTTTTGCCTAAACAGCAGGTGCAAGACCCTGCCTGTTTCCAGCTACCTATTTTTACATACAATTTTTTTTTAATTAAAGACGAATTTTCAGATTATTTTCCATAATTTTTAAAAGCAGGTGTATATTTGTTTATTACCTACTTATTTATTAACCTGTAAGCTATGTCAGATAATCTTTAATGAATGAAGTATCATTTGAGTAGAAATGATTATATAAACAACAATTAAAGACATAGAAATGATAACATAAACAAAAATTAAAGACATAGAAATGATTGTATAAACAACAATTAAAGACATAGAAATTATTATATAAACAACTATAAAGAAGAATTTCTGTTTAAAACAAAACCATCGCCGTTATATTCTTTTAAATGTTATTCATTATTCATTACTGTTACTAATGAATAACATTTATATTCTTTTAAATGTTATTCATTAGTAACAGTATCATTCTTGCATCATCTGCAAATGAAACTTCATTTTCTAAACTGAATACTTTTTCTATTCTAATTTTAAATTGTCTTTTTCTCTTATTGAAAACACAACTTTCTAATTTGATTTTGAAATTTTTATGGTGTATATTTATTGGTTTCAAACACAAAATATTTAGCTTCTTGCGACAGCCACCTAATAGCAATATTTAAAATTAGAAACAAACTAACACATTCTCTCTTCCTGTAATATATATGTCAAACAAAAGTTTTAGTATTAGTCTATCATTTTTTTATTTTAGTCTATATAATTTTAGGAAATCTAC
>QLNU02014802.1:3075162-3098375 GCA_006491805.2 Dysdera silvatica | reverse complement strand
AAGGAGGAATGGGGTTGGGGTTGGTAGTTGATTAACCAAATCAGAGATGGAGTTCAAATTGACATTTTGATGTGGTGGAAGCCATAAAGAATATATTGTGATTTCAGCTGTTATTGAGAAGCAAATGGCTATTGCTTGTAGTGGTGTATTGAGGTTAATGCTTGTGAAGGGAAATTGGTTATTGATAACAACTGCAACTCCTCCACAAGCTCTATTATTATCTATATTATCTTTTCGAATGACAGTATAATTTATTATAGAGGTCGTATTGTAATTTTTAAGCAGAGTCTCCTGAATAGCAAGGCAGACAGGTTGGTAGGTGTTAATAAGGTGTTTAATATCCTCGATGTTGCATCGGAAACCATGACAATTTCATTGAATAATAGAATGCAGAGCCATTATGGATAAGTGATGGTTTGCCTATCCCCAATTTTACTCCCCGGTTCAGCTTTTTTCGCTGATCGGAAAGGTGTTTTTTGTTGAAATGAAGGGTATTATTTCATCCTCCATTTCGGAAAAGGAGTTTTCACCGTCTTCCCAATCGTTTTTAATGTTTTTTGTAATTTTTTTAGAGTCAGATTTCAGAAAATCCTCCCTTTGAAGTTGTATTTTTGTATTATATGTTTCTTTGATTTGTCCTTTTTTTCTTTGTTATAGTTTTAAGTTTCTGTGGCTTAGTTTTTATTTTATTTTCAGTGCTAGTTGGTCGATCTGAATCTGGTATAGTTATTTGTGTTTGTGCATCTATTGTTTTTTTAATGATAGGCTGGGTTACTGCAGCAGTATATAATTTATTTTGAGTTGGTTGGGTTAATTGATTTTTTTTTTTTTGCTTCCAGATATGAAATGTTGCTGGTGACCTCGATTGCTATTATTTTTTTCTCTTCCTGCCATTTTTGACAGGATCAAGGATATGCCAGATGCTCCCTTTTGCAATTGATACAGCTCAAGGTGTTATTTTGTAGTATTTCATCTAAAGCGAAATAGAAAGGTGCAACATCCTGCCGTACCTATTAATGCAGTGTCCTTCAACTTGTCTGCCCCAGTGTCTAAATGTCACACTCAGCCTTCGGAAAATAATGCACCATCCTTCCCCGACGATAATTTAAATTCTCACGTTAGAATCCAAAACGCGTGACGAAATTTATTGATTTATAAAAATTTTGTACTCCAACATTTCATTTCTGTAATAACACTGATGGTTTTGGCAAAACCAGATTGCAGACGAATATTTGTAAACAAAGCACTGTTGCCAGGTTTGCAGACTTTCAACCATGGACTACTCCGACAAACGTTAGCGGTTCCACCTATTTTTGAGATCAAATTTTTGTTAAAATCAATTTGTTTGTCTTTAAGCTTTAAACTAAGCATGTTTTACATCCAGGGGTGGACTGAGCCGCTGGTCAACTGGACCCGGGCCGGTGCGTCCTCATGGGCGATAAGAGTTGCGCCCTCTGATAATCCAAGGTATGTGCGTTTTGAGAGTACCCAGTCTGCCCATGTTTACATCCCTAGGTTATGAAGCTTACTTACCATACAGTATAGGACAGTGGTTCTTTAACTTTCCTGGACCACAGATGCCTTTCAGAGATCACTTGCTCTCGCGGACCCCCAAGAATTAACTCAAAGTTTAAAGCCCGGAATTTGCATCACACATATTTATTTCTAGTGTTTCATCACTGATTTTCACCATTTAAGGAAGGAATTTTTCGTTCCCTCATAATTTATTCTTAGCATTAAAGAGTAAATGCTCTTGTTTCGGTATTTTTTCGAATCTTTGTGGAACACTGGGAGGGTCTGCGGACCCCTGATAAGACCCATGGAAACCGCTGGTATAGGATATTTGAATAAATGAAATTATTATAGGATATTGTTTAACTAAATTATAGTTATATTAATTTAATTATTATTTTGTATGAAGTTGGGATTTTTTAATCTTGCCATCTGGCAACATTGCAGTTAGATTGCAATAATCACGCACACCTTCCGCTCGCCTTTCGCATATACTTAACTCGGAACAAAAAAAAAAAAAAAATCCAAAAAATGGTTACCTGCAAACAAAAACTAAGCAATTTAAAGAAAGCAACTATAGGAACTAAACAAATTAAGATGTTGTTTAAAGGAATTAATAGCAGTAAACCTGACATAACCGCGGATATTCATCATGAATATCTGTGTATTTAGAGTGCAGCAAAAAATGCCCTTTTGCTAGGCCATGTGCCCTGCCCTAATTGTTTTATAGATGAAACACTATATTTTGACATGCATCATCATCACCATGACCTACCATGCCACACTTCGAGCAGATAGTATTGCCACGGCGAACAACTTTGGAATGGCCGTATCACTGGCATTGGAAGCATCTAGTGGGGTTTAGTACATAGGGTCCGATTTTATATACTAAATATCCCGCTTTGATTGTGGACTATTTCATCTTTATCTACATCAATTAAGTCTATATCAGAAATTATGCCTCGAAAGCTATTTAAGGTTTTATGTGGTGAGACTTTGACTTCTAGGTTTACTATTTTTTGACGCGTAAAGATGAAGGTTGTTACTGGCTATTGATTTCTATTAGTAGGTCACCTGATCTTAGTTTTTTAATATTGTTTACGATACTGCATATTCCTTTGATGGCTTCTTCTATTGCGAATGGAGACAATTTTTTGAAACGGGTTTTCAGAAGATACAATTATGAAGGTGGGTAGGATTTTATTAGGGGTATTTTACTGCTTTCCGTTTTCATTCTCTTGGTCATCAGTCCATTGTTCGTTTTTTTATTGTTTGTGGAATTCATGCGTGTTAAATTACTGGAGGAATGTATACAGTCGCAGGCTATGTTACCTCCACCGCAGCCAGAAGGCTAATTACAACTGCCTGTACCCACTAAAGTAGTCGTTTGCGACACTATAATCTAAGTGCCATTCAGCCCTCGGCACGACCTCACCTTGGCTTTTGGTTGTAGGAGTTCAGCACCCAGAGATACTGATCTGTAGTAAACAGCAGTATCTCTGGGTGGCCCCCCTCACCACGAGCAGGAACCTACATCGAGGGGTGAAATTCTTGAACTACTGCTTCAGTCCATTCCTTTTGTTCAAGAACACACATAAGTAAAATGTATTTAGGCTGAATAATTCCAATCAGATCCAACTGAACTATCGAAATGACTGTTACAGATCGATTTTTCTATGTCATACTCTTGCGAGGATCAGAATGAAGTACAATCTGAACTTTGGAGCTGTCAGAGTATTGCACTTTTTACTGCTACTGTCCTTCATGGAAAGAGTTGCTAAGCATATCTTGTTTGCTCTGACACCAACAAAAAAGATAAGAATACTGTTGCTGCATTTTGAGTATCTTATATGAAACAATTTTTGACTAAGAAAATGCCCATTGTACTAATTCAACGTTAGCAATAGAAGTTACTTGGAGTGATGGTCCATTATACGAATTTAAGAACCAGTTTATGGTGAAGTTGCTGCAACAGTTATCACATAAACTCAAGAGACCATTTCAGTAGAAATACTTTGCAATATAGCATGGGAAAGATATTGTTGATGACATTGGAGGAAATGCCAAATCCCTTGTTCGTGCAGAAGTCATGAGTAAGAAAATTAGAGGGACAGTTGTTCAATCATCACTGGAATTTGCTAATGTAGTTAGCACCTTAATGTCAAAAACTAAAGTCATATGTCTAAGGCAGAAATAAAATCAAGCTTAATTGACACCCATTGGTGAATCCATTAGCAGTATCAAGCATTCGGAGAGTACATTTCATTATGTGTGTGTGACTGTAATGGTAATATACAGATATTAAACATATCACAGGCAGGAATATCTTATGAAAATGCAGGCCCCAACGACTTTTGACTTAGACTAGACTCGGATGAAGATAATGTATCAGCTTATCAAGTTTCTGAATCTCCACAAACGAATGAACTTGAGGAATACTGCAGTCCAAAGCAAGGCAGCTTTATTCTTGTTGATTACAGTACCAAGAAATCGAAACAGGTTTTCCTTGGACAGTTAGTTTAGTCAGATCCACAAAGTTCCATTTCTGTGAGCAGTGGATGACAAAAAAACAGCATTTCGGTTTCCCAACAATGAAGATATTTCTTGAATTTCACATGAACAAATAGCTAGAGTAAATTGTCCAAAATTAATTCACTTTACCGAAGAACTCCATACATTTGAAAGTAAAGTGAGTGTGTTTGAATGAACCAATTTAATGCTATTTTTGATTCAGTAACAGTACATAAAATAAAGCTGTTATGCAAACATCAAAGATTATTGCTTTGCATCCAATTCCATTTTTATGTTAACGTTTATTAATTTGTTAACCTCTCAATCTGTAAATACTAACATTTATTATACACAGAAATTATATTTTTAAGGGTTTCATTAAAAAAATCATACGCAGTCACACACGTCGCGTTTAATGTCAGGCATGTCACGGTACTATTTATTGCATTTTAGCCTAAGTATTGGTAGTTCCTATTCTTGAAACCTCTCTTTATAAAAATTATTAATATTAATAAAATTATTAGCATTGTCAGATATATATAGATTCAACTATATATATCCGACAATGCTAATAATTTTTATTTCTGTAAATGTTGCAAGAATTCACAGAAATATTCAAAGAACTTGAGAAGTATACCAACTAGTGTTGGAGTCAATTGCTCCTAATGGTGATTTACTTTTAACTTAGCATATAAAAGTGTACTAGCCGTTACAAATTAATTTATCTATCGGAAAACCAAATAGCTGAGTGTTGGTTAACATTGGCAAACAATATACGAAATCGTGAACAGGTGTTTATTGTGCTCTAGAAGTTACAACAGTAGCAATAACGTTCAAGCCAAAACTCTATCCATCCTTTAGAGTGAATGTCTGCACTGGAATTGTAATCAATACGTCAAAATCACACAGCAAACTCTGGAACTGCTTAAGAGTCCATCCACTAGTGACGACCAAACCGGGGCAGTATTACTACAAATATATTAATTAAATTAACCAAACAAATGGCGTAATATCTAACTAGCAATTTAGGTTAATTACAGCAATATTAGACCATAACAATAACCTGCACTTGGTATCCAGCAGCTGACGTCTCGGGCTCTTCTACACAGGTCCTTCTAAGCACTTGGACTCAATACCGGGTTTAACCAACAAGTCCTATTAAACCAATAAACTAGTGCTTTATAACTAATGTCCGAGTTAGATAAATTATTAAACACAGTTCGGCACTGGTTATTTTTAACTAAAAAGGTAACAAAAACAATATCACCCTTTTTGGCAGTTCGTTGAGTCAGTCTCTTCATTCCGATGTAAACAGCTCTACACCTTTATGACGCAAGGTCTACAGTTGTCAAACACATTTTTTTAATTCGCAGACCAGTAACGTTAATCACGCTGCTTCCACTAGGGATTTACTACCCCGGCAATGATTCTGCAACTAGAAATTAGCGAATAACTTAAGACTCCAACTCAAGTCCTTGCTCCGCAAGCACTTGACCGTTCTTAACGTAACCAAGGTTCGGCAAACAAATAACTTAATTAAAAGAGGCAAGCCTACGCTTACCAAGTGAAACGCCAGAACTACAATGCATACATTGCATCCTTGAAAGCCCACACTGACATACATGAGACTAAAGTATTTAACATCTCCACAATGGATGTTAAATACTTTAGTCTCATTTACAAATCACACACAAGAAGGAAGGCCGAACTGATGTCATCCCGTCTCAGACGCTTCCTTACGGAAGCACTAACAACCCAATTGGTTTTGATTCTGACTTTATAAATAAACTAATATCTCCAGGCCATTACAGAAGAGAGGGGAAAACGCTTGCAAAATGGTCACACATGTCACGCAAAATTAAAATTTTATCTCTCCCTATTCATGCAACATAAAAATTTTTCAATCAAATTTATTATATCGTAAGACATAAATAACAGATGTCAATTTATTACTTTCAAACCGGTAGTTGTTTTAGGGTCAAAATAATTACAAATGTACCAAAAACATTGAATGTCACACACGTCACGCTGGAATGCTTCATATACTATTGTTTTGATTACAAAATGCGTAGGCTATAATAAAATAACACTGATAAAATATAATAAAATGCTAATATATAATAGCAAAATGTGCATATGATAATCAAAGATGAAATAAATAACTTAGTAATACGATCCCCTCATAATTTACGGATAATACGAACAGATTTTCTGTTCTCCTTGGTGTTCGTTTTAATGTAATATTGATGTTACAAAATACTTTATGGCAAAATATTATATTATTGAGCCTTATAGTTTAATAATATGTATAATGTATATAGTGTAGTAATAATATATATAGTTTAATATTATATGTGTAATATATATATAGTTTAATAATAGGGTCATTCCACGCCAAATCACCCAAGCTCACAACCAGACCATTTCAGATTTTTATAAAATTTGGCTCATTTGTTCAACTTGCAGAGAAATTAATAAATGCCCCGTAATCAGGACCTATTGCTGTTAGTTTCTGAAATACACAACTTTGAAAATGGGTTTATAGTTCAAATTTTAGCCTTTCTTGTACGAAAAATTTTCTCATAACTTCCATTCTAATTAATGTAGGCTTTTTTATGATATGCCACATGTATAATTCAAATTTTTATTTTCAAGGTCAACACCTTTGACTTTATATATCTCAAAAAAGGGTATTTTAGTTTTTTAAAAAAAAAAAATAGATGTAATTCTTGCATTTATTTTCTACAATATCCATGAATCTCATTCTGCGACCGCCATGCACTACTCGAATATTCGAATTAGAAATTACATTTATATACCAAAAATGGCCTTGCATGCACATTTCTTTAAAAAACATTTACTTACAGAGCTTGGCAAATGGATTTCTGTCTGCAATCAGTCCTAAACATGTTTTGTTAAAAAGAGTTTTACAAATTTTTTACTGATAATATTACCCATTTCACACGAGTAGAACATTTTCAGAAGAAAAGTGGCAAGATGAGCATTTTGTTAGAATTTTCTGTTGAACACGGTAAAGGCAAATCTCTGCTTAACTTTGTTATCTGTTATTTCCACTCACCAACACTTCAACTAAAGCAACCATAGATGTTCCACATCAATCCTTCAGTTAAAAGATGCTGGCCATGTGGGTTTGGTCGTTACAATTATTCACTCGTTACATGTCAAGAAGGAAGGGGCTTGAACTCAAATCCTTAAGGAGAGTAGAGAAGCAAATGCTTAGAACTCGGCTAAAAATGTTCAGATTTTGCAGACTGACGGCTTTGATACTCAGTTTTTGTCATTTCAGTTATATGTTTTATTTATTCTGGTGATTTTGAGAGAAATTGCTTAAAAGGTGAAGGCCTCTGAGCTGAAAAAAATTGAAATATCCAGTGTGTGTTGCAACCTATTCAATGAACCAGGTTATTCAAATGTGAGACAAATTTTAAGGAATGTTCTCCCTTGGATGGTTAAAAAAAGAAATCCATTTTGAGAAGGGGAAATAGGATTTATGATAAAAATATCAGAAGAAGTTGCAGTTAATAAGAAGTTCAGAAAGTGAGGATGAATCTCCACTTGGTTTAGCAGGCACAAGTGGAACTTAAGCTAAAAACACAAGATAGTTGCTGAATGTGGTGATCAGACGTTATATACAGGGTGATCCAAATTAAACAGGTGTTTAGACCTCTCTGTTGGGAAAACTACTTGGCCAATTTCACCCAAATTTCGTACACATGCTCTCCTGGGTATGCGGTTTTGATTTCTGAAAGAAAAAAAATTGAGTTCATATTTCGGCCGCTAGGGAAGGAAATGGCGCTGCGGAGCAGGCAATTTATTAATATTAACAACGAAAAAGTGTTTTAACATGCAATAACCTTTATTGCAATCACATGAAATTAACTACAAATTACAGTATACCGTAGGACAGTAGGTATGACTAAAAAAAGATTTGTGCAATAACTTTATTGCTATCACATGTGGAACCACACTATCATCACAGATACGGCTCGATATGTCCTCCGTCTCTTTGCTCTAGAAATTGCATTCGATGCACAACACATTCCACGGCAGAACGTAACTCATTCGCTTGGAGGTGGGATACATGTTGCGAAATTCTGTCTTTTAAGACTGCTAAGTTCGGAACATTGCCTTTATAAACGCAGCTCTTTAAATATCCCCACAGCCAAAAGTCACAAGGGTTAAGATCGGGTGACCGAGGCGGCCAAGATGTTGAAAATGACCTGCTAATCACTCTGTCATCCGAAAAGTTTTGCCGTAATAATGTTTGAACAGGAAACGCGATATGCATGGGTGCACCATCTTGCATGAAAATTGTAGTGTCAAGACAATTTCTCTGTTGAAGCAAAGGAATGACAAAGTTCCAGAGCATAAATGCATACCTAGAGCCAGTAACAGAACATGTCATTGGCCCCGAGGCCGTATTTTCTTCAAAGAAGTAAGGACCAATGACGAAAGATGAGGTGAAGCCACACCACACTGTCACTTTTGGAGCATGCAACGGAATTTGTTGATGAACGTGGGGATTTGTGTCAGACCAAATATGGCAGTTATGTATGTTTACAGCGCCATTCAAGTGGAAATGGGCCTCATCACTCCACAGTATCTGCCAAGGCCATTCATCATCCACTGTCATCCGAGCAATGAACATCAAAGCAAATGTTTTCCGCACGTCATTATCACCAGAAAGCAATTGCTGAGTGTGGGCTATCTTATATGGATAAAACTTCAGGACATTTCTCATAACTCTCCACACTGTCGTATATGGCATGTCCAATTCCCGTGATATCGCACGTGCACTACTGCTACCATGTGCACTTGCTGCTCCCTGCTCCACTACTGCAGTTGCAACTCTTCAAATTGCTGCACTCGAGTTGGTTTGCGGCATCGTCCTGGTTTAACGGTGAATGTTCCGCTCTTTTCAAAATACAAGACCATTTTTCGAAGATTTGTAATTGTTAGAGGGCCTCTGCGTAAACCTTTTACCTGCCGAAATGCTTTAAGTGCCGCAGAAGCATTGCTATTTCGTTGATAAAAGAGCTTAACAAGTAACGCACGATCTGGTAAAGTAAGTTTCATGATGCAGTCCTCGTATGGTGAAAAAATCCATCACGACTCCTTATATAGGCAGAGGATGTTGCGCATGTTAAGTAATATTTAAATTGCCCATTCCACAACACCATTTCCTCCTCTAGCGGCCGAAATATGAACTCAATTTTTTCTTTCAGAAATCGAAACCGCATACTCAGGGGAGCATGTGTATGAAATTTGGGTGAAATTGATCAAATAGTTTTCTCTACAGAGAGGTCTAAACACCTCCTGTTTAATTTGGATCACTTGATACTTCTGATTATGACAAAGAAACAGCAATATCTACTTTAAATGAGAGCTTGCAAATTATTAGGGGAAGTCCAATAAAAAAGAAAAGACTTTCTGAAATAAAATACTCAAGAACTAAAATAAATGAGCAAAGCTTTAAAGGAAAAGGTGATGACTACCCCTGACAGCGATTCACCTGCTGATTCAGCTGAATTGGAGGTAATTTCTCAGTTAAAAGAAAAATTTAAGAGCACTGAGAACAGAAGTTTATAAGCACAAATTTTAACTGTTTTGCCTAAGAGCTGGTGTGCTAAAAAGAAAAAGAATTTGGAGCCACAGTTATTACACGAAGAAAGCTAAGCAACTGGTCAAAAAAAAAAAGGGGACTCCTAGCATATTCCAACCCAAAACCTGGGAAGACCGTATGTCAAGAAACAGTAAGCCTTGTGTAAACATTTTATAGCAGTGATCACATAAGCAGGGTAATGCCAGGAAAAAAAGACTTTGTCTCAATGAAGGTTGATGGAGAGAAGACACACATACAGGAAAGACTGGTACTGGTAATGTAAATGAAGCATTTAAGCTCTTCACAGATGAGTACCCAAAACTTAAAATTGGATTTTCCAAATTTGTGGAACTCGATCGAAAAACCTATTCTGGATGGTGCTAGTGGAACATATGCTGTATTTATCATATTCATCAAATTGTTAAATTAATGTTGCTGGAATGTAAATTGTTGAAGCAACTAAGTAAAATGTTCCTATTGAGTCATGCAAGATGTGTACGGCATTATTACTGTGTAATCCTGCAGAAATAATTTGTTACTTAAGAGATTATGAAAATTGCCCTAAACTTAAGGAATTTAGAAAATACACCAAAATGCTTTTTTCATGAAAATAGCATACAAACAGTGCTTAAATGTTCATCGTTCAGTTCTCCGAACTTTGTCTGCCAATTGTGGTGACTTCATTGAGGATCATGCCACAACTGACAACTTCGGTGAAAAACTGTTTCTTCGACTTGATAATTTAGCAAAGTCTATAAGATGTAGGTTTTTTTTTCTCTTTTCATAGGTTTTGAGTTTTTTCCTCTCTTTTTTAAGTTATCCTAAGTCATATGTTCAACTACATCACACTGATTTTTACCTATTAGAATCTTCAATACTGTAATACAGCAGTTCAAATATAATACTGCTACTGTGTATTAAAAAATGTAAAGCCATGCTTATTGTTTACTATTAATGACTGCCATTAAAATCCACCTTTAACACCCAAGAAAACTAGCGCATTAAACAATTTTTGAATGAAAATTAGTACAAGCACAGTACTTTTAACTTAATTACTTGGTATGCCATGGCAGCCCCAGAATGAGATTCGCAGACATTGTAGAAAATAAATGGAAAAATAACATATACATTTTTTTAAAAAATTAAAATACCCTTTTTTGAGATACTTAAGGTCAAATGTGTTGAACCTGAAAATAAAAATTTGAAATATATATTCATGTGGCATATCATAAGAAAGCCCACATTAAGTACTTTCTAAAGATACCGATACGACACTTCATTGTACATCTTTACTGCTTACACCAGGGGAATAACTACGATAACTAGTGGTTGTGTACTTTCACTGCGATATATATATATATAACCAAATGGGGAACTTGAAACTGACGAGTTCAAATACTGTAACCAGAACCACAAAATATAAGCTACCCTGCTTTTTCTCAGTTATCAAAAAGAACCATGCACTAAAGTGACACTTTTTCTGTCGATTTCCTTTCCTTACTCAACGAGTAAACAAATATCAAAGAGAAGATTTATAAATTAGAAAATCATACCAGATGATGTACCTTTATTGGCACGTTTCTCACTTTCTTCATCACTAATTTGAAAGTCCGAATAACCGCCATCAGAAGCATCGTATGGTTCTTCATTAAAGTCTAAGTGATGAATCCTTTTGTAGTCCTTTACCATATACGATGGAGGTTTGGAGATACGACCAGATCTGGTCCTAGGGCGATGTTTCTTTCTCTCTTCTCTTTCTTCTTTGGACAAAATAGGCTTCCCCCGTTCATCGAAGCCTTTTTTCGGCAGCCCTTTCTTTAGCTTTTTTTTATTTTTATTCAATTCAGTAGTCTCATTGCCTTCTGGAGAGTTTGCTGGCTGTTCATTTTGAGATTGAAGTTCTCCCCTTGGGTAGATAACTTTATAAAGAATACGAGTGTTAGTCATTTTATCATACAGTTCAGATTTTCCCCCATTATTGATTGCTTTCAGCAATTGTTGTTGCTTTAAAACATGTGCAATTTGCTGCAACTGTGCTTTAGATAATGCTTGGGTGGGTTGAAATGAATTCCCATGGTGAAGGACTTGAATAGGATTATCGCTCGACCCTAACGGAGCTTCAGAGTTTGTGTGTAGTCTAACCTGTCTAAAATTGGCAACAGTTTGGGCTCTTTGTTGAGCAAATTCTTCCGAGTTAATTGTAACACATGTGGTATTGGGAATTTGACTGTGTGCTAATAGACCGCTTGGAGGGATAAAGTTATTTGGCTCATTATTGATACATACTGTAACAGTGTCAATGTCTGCAGAACTATCTAACAGGAAAGAAGTCACTGTGTCCTTGTCTAGTGGCACTTCAGGCAGTGACACTTCGGATTGAGGAACGACGGTTTGTAAACAAGGGTCCAACTGGGGCTGTGTGTGAATGAGGTCTTCAGAAAACGTTCGAGGATTTTCAGAAATTCCAGGCGACTGCCCAACTTTTTCCACAGACTCCTCTTCGAAAGAATTATCAGGGGGGCTTAAATTAATGGCAAAAGTTGATGGCTGTGTACTGTAAACATAGGAGTGATCGTTAGGAAGTTGGACATATTCACGCACTCCAACTTGTATATTCGGCTTAATTGTATTGTCAGCCGATTTGGTAGCACCACCACCACCCATTTCAAGGGCCTGTCGGAGTAACGTTGACTCCGAAGCAATTAACCCGCTATTCTCGCGGGGATTTCCGTTCGAAATTATAGTTTCCTGGGCAGAACGGTTTTCCGCCATATTTACTTACAAATTTCACTATCCTTTTATCCTGTAAAACACCGTTGAACCGAATTTATGCACCTCGCATTATCCCAAAATTTCCGGGAAAATTTTCCCGCTTGTCGTTTTTGAAGTCAGGATTATTGAACTGCCACGATATCTCGTGAGTAAATTTAGTCGAACATCACCGCGCATTTTTAATGCGCATACATGCCTAACTGACCAGTGTTGTCACAATTTATGTTTGAAGAATTTCCCTATTTTCAGCTGTGTGCTGGAAAAAACCTTATCAATAGAAAACTTCTAGAACTTCTAAAGTAAACTCTCTGGATTACTGGAACATCCAAGCTTAAAATTAAAAAAAAAATAAAAAAATCTCACGCCTACCTGTTCATTTTATTAAATTAAATATATTATAAGACCAATAACTTAACCCCTCCATACCGGTCCAAAAGCTATTCTCAATTCCCAATATATTCAACGCCAAAATTAAACTGAAACTTCATAAAATTATTATTATTTTTATTTTATGATTTTTCTCGTTCACTTATTTCTTTTAAATTACACTGTCTGTAAGTAAAGTTAGCAAAGTGACATAAAAACAAATTCTTGGAGGCTGTTTTATTTTTGGACGGAACGATCGCCTGAGTGGGCGTCAGCATGAAATCCCTTAATCCAAAAATTGCACCAACATTAGTGATGTGTCATTATGAGAGTCGTAGTCGATTGTCTCGATTATTTGATTATTTAAATAACTCCAAATTTTAAATGGTATTAATTCTGACTCGATGCATTGCGTCACTGTGCCTGATGGAACCGGTTGTCGATTCATTGGTTTGTTATCAGAAACTCAGTGTAATATATATATATATATCATCATCATCATCATATTCAACCATTATCTATCCACTGCTGGATGAAGGTCTCTCCAAATGCTTTCCACACAAGTCTATCCTGAGCAATTCGCTTCCACGTCACCCCAACCTGTTTTCTTATTTCATCCACCCATCTAGTTTGAGGACGTTTTCTAGGTCTTCGGTGGTCTCTTGGAATCCAGTTCAGAATTTCTGTTGTCCATCGTTGATCAGTTCTTCTTGCAATATGCCCAGCCCATCGCCATTTCAGCCCTTTTACTTTAACAATGATGTCCTCTACTCTAGTTTGCTCTCTCACCCAAGTGTTTCTTTTTCGATCTCTCCTAGTTATTCCAAGCATGCACCTCTCCATGCTCCTTTGCGTTGTCTGTAACTTTCGTATTGCTCCAACTGTTAGACTCCATGTCTCTGATCCATAAGAGAGGACTGGCAATACACACTGGTTGAAGACCTTTCTTTTTAGACACAAAGGCAATTTCCCCTTCAGGATAAAACTGTTTCTTCCAAATGCACTCCAGCCAAGTTTAATACGTCTGTTGAGTTCTTTCATAATGTTGCCATCCATTGAAATCAGCTGGCCAAGGTAAATATATGAATCAGCAATTTCTAGCTCAATGTTGTCAACTTGTATTTTTGTTTCCTCTACAAAATTATTGAACATGATCTTAGTTTTTTGTAGGTTCATCTTGAGTCCAACTTCTTCACTTCTAGTTGAGAGCTCTTGTACCATGTCTTGGAGTTCTAATGGGTCCGTTGAAAAAATAACAATGTCATCAGCAAACCGCAGATGATTTAAATATTCACCATTTATTTTTATTCCCTTGTTATTCCAATTTATCAGCTGAAAAATCATCTGTAAAGCTGAAGTAAAAAGTTTTGGAGAAATGGTATCTCCCTGCCTCACACCTTTACCAATTTTGATAGTTTTGGTATCTTTATGTAACCGAAATTTTGCACTTGCATTTTTATACACACGTTTCACCATGTCAATGTACACTTCCTCGATGTCTGTTGATCTTAAAGAGTTGATGACTGCTGATGTTTTAATAGAGTCAAAGGCCTTCTCATAGTCAATAAATGCCACACACAATGGAAGTTCATATTCATGTGTTCTTTAATTCTTTTGTTGATTAAGAAGCCAACACCACTTGTTCTTCCAGTTTCCGTTCCTCTATAATAAAACAAATGTCCACTTTTAAGTTCCACCAACTCTTCACCTTTTCTTCTAACTTCACTGAGTCCTACAATGTCCCATTTGATCTTGTCAAGTTCTTCTTCCAATTCCTGAAGTTTTGCTTCAGAAGCAAGGGATCGTCCATTAAACGTAGCCAAGGTCAATAACAAACGGCAGCCTGGGCCATTCCAGTGATTCTTAGCACCCCCTGCTTTCATGCCACACTGACCGCTGCCTTGATCAGGAGCACTCCAGCACCTGGAGACTAGGGGCCATGGTTTCTGGTGTGTCAACATAATGGAGGAATTAGCCATAATTTCACCACGCTGGCTAGACGGGTTGGTGAATTAGCCCTCCCCTTCCGCCTTTCTATCCGTGTAGCAAATATTAATTTGCCACATAAATAGAAAGCTCAGCCTGCACCACTTGAAGGCGGGGTAGGACACTAGGTTACTGGCCTGGCCGGTTCCACACATCGTCACATACGTTCAGCGTGTGGGTCTCCTTCCAGTTAGATACCAGCAACCCTTTTGCAGGCCATATATATATATATACATATATATATATATAGAGACACTAAGCCCCCAGTGGTTCTGCTTGGCGTTAAACCCCTTGTCAAGGATGCTGAACACAAGTAAATACGGATACATGCTGAAGAAAGACAAGAGAAACCTACATAAAGTCTCCCACCTCATGTACGTAGATGACATCAAGCTATACGCGCCAACAATCACCCAACTCCGACAACTCATCAGTATAACAGAGACATTCTCCAAGGACATAGGAATGGAATTCGGCCTCGATAAGTGCAAAATACAGAAGAATAGCAAAGAAGATTTACCAGGCATCGAACTCGAAGACGGGAGACTACTGAAGACCTTGGACGAGGGCGAAACCTACAAATACCTAGGGATAATGCAAAAACGGCAGCAGGAGCACAAGAAAGTCAAAGTCCAGCTCACGCAAGCATTCCAAGAAAGACTTAGAAGCATTGTGAAGACGAAACTGAGCGGGAAGAACACCACGCAAGCAATTAACGCATATGCGGTACCAGTGCTCACCTACTCCTTCGGGATCATCAAATGGTCCAACACTGAACTAGAACAACTCCAGCGGAAAATGAGAACCATCCAGAGAAGAGCCGGACAACTACACCCTGCAACGGCAATTGAACGGCAAACACTACCCCGGGAAGAAGGAGGACGCGGACAAGCGGACCTCAAAGACTTACATGACAAGCAGATCCAGAGCATGAGGCAATACTTCCAGTTGAAGAGTCCCCGATCGCCACTCATCCAAGCCATAATACAAGCAGATGCAAATTACACGCCACTAAACCTGTGTAGTACCGAAGAGCGTGTCCTGGAAACAGCCAACGAACAGAAACTGAGAACTTGGGCCGGAAAACCATTACATGGCAGGCACTACAATGACCTGCAACAACCACACGTTGACAAAAAGGCATCAAATTCTTGGCTGGCCAAAGGCACTCTCCAGCCAGAGACAGAAGGATTCATGCTAGCCATCCAAGACCAAGTGATCGCAACAAGGAACAATCAGAAATTCATCCAGAGAAAAGACATAGAAAGCGACAAATGCAGACACTGTCATGCGGCATCGGAGACAATCCAACACGTGATGGCAGGATGCAAGATCCTTGCGCAGTCAGACTACAAACATAGACACGATCAAGTAGCGAAAATAGTCCACCAGAAATTGGCAGCGAATGCTGGCTTTCTGACAGAAAAATGCCCGTACTACAAATATGAGCCAGAGACCGTGCATGAGAACGAAACACACAAGCTTTACTGGGATAGAGCAATCATAACAGACAAGACAGTCCCACATAACCGTCCTGACATAACCCTCGTCGATAAATCGAATAAGACCACGTACTTAATCGACATAGCAGTACCCAACACCAATAACATACAGACAACCTACACAACGAAAATCACCAAGTACCAAGATCTCAGACATGAAGTACGAGATATATGGGGTATGGAAAAGATCCTCATCATCCCGTTAGTCATCTCAGCAACAGGGATAGTACCAAAAACGCTTGCGACGAATTTGGAGATACTCAACATTGACCCAAACACCTACATTGAAATACAAAAAGCCACAATCCTAAACACGTGTCACATTGTCAGGAAGTTTCTAGACATGGCACATTAAGAAGTGATGTAAAAAGAGGCTTGGGAACATGGCGCTCTGCCCGTCCCAAAGCCTGTTTCCGCCAAGAATGGGCGAGGAAAACTTTTATATATATATATATATATATATATATATAATGTATGTATGTATGTATGTATGTATGTATGTGTGTGTGTTTTAAAGAGTATTTATTTAACATGCACCATAAAATATTACATGTTTTGATTTCCTCAATTAAGACATATATATGTTACATTGTTAATAAAATTTACGTCATATATATATGTATATACACATACAAAAATATATACAAGGTATGTACAAAAACAACAAAATCAATTATCAGTATCAATTATCAATATATCAGTAAGAAAGATCACAGAAGAATCAAATTTGCATGATGTCCAAACTCTTAGCGAAAGCTAAAAAGTCGCCAAAATAACGTTCCGAGACCAGTTCATTTAGTTCTAATGGACATAGTTCACCGTGGGCAACTGTTTTCTTGAGTAGGCCAATTCTAGCTGCTTCCAGAGTTGGGCAGCGTAGTATGACATGATCCACGGTTTGTTCAACAGTTCCATCACAGGAGCATGCTGACGATTCTCGAATGCCAAAACGTCGAAAGTACTGACCGAATCTTCCATGTCCTGTTAGGAGTTGCGTTAGTTGATGGGTGATTTTTAAGTGATTTGCGTTTAACCTATCTTTGACGGAAGGGAAAAATCTTTTTGTGAGGCTTCCGTTCTCAGTTTGTTGCCAATGATCCTCCCATTTGCTGGATAATGAATCTTTGATCATATTTTTTATTTCTATGACAGGGACTTTTTCATATATTAATGGTAAATCTTCTGATTGGGCTGCCAGCTTCGCCAATGCATCCACTTTTTCGTTACCTTCAGTTCCGTTGTGACTTTTTACCCATTTAAGTTTTATTTTCCAGTTTTGTAGATGCAATTTATATATGAGGTGCCGTATATTCTCCGTAATGGGAAAATGGCAATTGTAATTTTTAATAGAGTCAATAGTTATCTGAGAGTCTGTGAAAATAATGGCTGTTTTTGTGGAATCACTAAATATAGAGTCTTCCAGTTTTTCTAAGGTTTTTTCAATTGCTATTGCTTCCGCTTGGTTATTGGAACAAAGAGGGTGAAGCCTGAAACTTCGTTTAGTGACTTCGTGACTATTTTTGTAAATTATGTAAGCACATCCAACGCAGTTATTAATTTTACTTCCATCTGTAAATACTTGGATTGTGTGTGTGTGTGTGTGTGTGTGGTTTGAGCAGATCGAGGCGCAGTTCACGATATCGCATATTATTGACGATACTACAAATTCAACCACGTGGTTTCTGCGGTGTAATCCGACGTCCTAGCCACAGTAGCTGACCTAATATTGCAAACACCGTCAAATGACAAATACGCACAACTTAAATGTCGACTCATCGAACTGCACTCCGAAACCCAAGAATCAAAAATACGTACTCTTCTGCAGGGGCTGGAATTGGGAAACCAGGGCCCATCCCAGTTGCTCACACGTATGCGTGCATTGGCAGGTGAGACCATGGGGAGAGCCCTTTCTAAAATCTCTATGGGTTTCAAGGCTCCCTACGAACACCCAAAATATTCTGGCAGCGCTATATGAGGAATTACCGAAACTGGCTACTATGGCCGATAAGATCAACGACCTTGCTGGTCCAGCATCCATAAACGCCACTACAGAATGAACATCAACCATAGACCAGCAGATGGCGCAACTGACCAAGCAGGTGAGCGAACTTTCTAATGTTGTACCTCGCCGTGAAGGGTTGCGTGAGAACCAGAGAAACTTCTCTCTCAGGGCCATGCTCAGCGCAGCCAGTCACATGGACGGTATCGTGAATATAGGGAAGCGGCGAATAGCATATATTTTTGCCGTACTAACTTTGGTGAAAGGGCAAAGAAATGCATTAAACCATGCGCTTTCTAGCAGCCGGAAAACTAAGCTGGCGCTCGCCGCCTTACTCTTATACTATTGGCCAACCTTTCTTCCAAGCTAATGTTTCTGATCGACACCGGCGCCGATATATCTGTGCTACCAAAAAACCATCTACCTCAAGCAAACCAACACACGATCTAGTACTCCACGCCGCGAATGGAACGAAAATTGACACGTTTGGCAATAAGCTCCTAACCGTGAACTTGCCTGCGCCGAACATTTATATGGACCTTCATCATCGCAGAAGTCAACCAACCAGTCTTACAAATTGCAAATTTATTTATTTCGTGAGTGTACAGCTGCTCCAATCTTATCAATAAAATATATTTAGGAACATACCACCTATAAAATCACAAATCAATAGTATTAACATTGCACAATAAAGTTTCATACAATAAAACAATAAACTAGAATCATATAAAATAAATACAAGATATAAATACGATATTCACTCACGGTATAAACACAATAATAAAATACAGTATTCATATATAGTACCCCTATTTCTAGATATGTATACGATCAAAAAGCTGACAAATAAAATTTCGAATTAAAAGAACATACACCCACAGGGAACTTCCAAAGCTACATGCCGTTTCTGAAGTCACCTATTACATTGTTTTAAGTAATATACCGAGAGATTTTTATCAAATTGCATATAATTTCTACTATTTTTAATTGTATCAGGAAGTTCATTTCAAGTTTTTATTCCTATATAATTTATATTTTCCTGACCTTTATTAGTTTTACATTTTTTTATTGTATATTCTACATAGTGTCCTAGTCCATATGTTTTATTTTTGTATTTCAAATCAATTAAAGTCAGTATGTTTGTTTTCTTTTATTCTTTCAGGTATATATTTTAGAATTTTTTTAAGATATAATTCTAGTGGTAAAATTATTTTATTGTTACGTATAGTTTGAATAATTCATTCATTTGGATCTTTTAATTTTTAATATTCTGTTATTATTTTTTGTATTTTATTATCATTAGTTGTGTTTAGTTTACTATATGGAGATTTTCATATATTAAATGACAATAAATTAATGAGTAATATAAATTAATTTTTGTTTCCAACGGCACTAGCGTATTTAATCTATGTATAATAACGCTGAGCCTCTTCTGATTTTTCACGAGTATCATTTATATGGTCGTCCCAGTTTAAATAATTTCTGTTGTAATGCCTAATTTTTTTGTTTCTTCTATAATAGTATTATTTATCTGTATTTTGTGACGTTGTTAGATTAATTATCTTATTTTTATGTCTAAAATCATAAATTTGATTTAGTTATGTTAACTATAAAATTATTTCTTTTTGAACCAATTTTCCATTTATAATGCTTTAATGTTAATATTTCTAAATAAATTATCTATGTTATGGTTTAACTAACCCGCATATATCGTCTACATAAATCAAGATATTATGATTAATTAATTGAATATTATTCACCACCATTAAAACATTAGTGGTCCCAATGGTAAGCCCTGGGGTACTCCCATGTTGTTTACTATATCTGATTGAGCATTATTTATTAATTTGTTTCTATCTGTTCTCCTAACTCATTAGGATTTTCCCAATTTTTCCCTCTAAGACCATATTTTCCCATTTTTCATTAATCTTTGTCTATTTATTAAATCAAATGCTTTAGTTAAATCAAAATATATTCCCAACATGAAATTATTATTCTCTAATATATCATGTATTTTTGTTAAAGCTTTTATTAGTACATCTTCCGTTGCTTTGTTTTTTTTAAAACCGTACTGGCAATTAGCAAATAATTATTTTTTCTAAAAAGATTATTATTCTATAATTTAATATTTTTTCAAAAATTTTTGCAAAGATTTTTAGTATTGAAATTGGTCTATAGTTATGACAATCAGTTTTTAAACCTTTTTAAAGACTTCTTACAGCGCTTTAACCTACTGGTTGACGTAAAAAACAGTTGTCTCATAGATAATGAAACGAAATCGTCATCTCGTGGAAAGCAGACTAACTGTGACCCGCTGAGCGCTAATATTTCAATTCTACTTGGAAGCTGAACATTCGAGAAAATCCTGATGAATTTTCCGGAGCTCACGAATCCGTCCCAACCATCCAAGATACAGGTTCCGCCAGTCTTCCATCATATTGAAATCACTGGACCTCCTGTATTTTCAAGACCAAGGCGTCTGTCTCCGGAACTTCTCCTCCCAGCGCGGCAAGAGTTTGAATACATGGCCGCCCAAGGCATCATTGGTCCTTCCCCTTGGAAAGCCCCTTGCTTATGGTTAAAAAAGAAAATGAGGATTGGCGTTCTTGCGGAGACTATCGCCGCTTGAATACAGTGACGACACTCGATCGTTATCCGGTCCCACATATCCAAGATTGTACACAAGTCTTCGCGGGGAAGAAAATCTTCTCCACGCTCGACTTAACTCGGGCGTATCATCAGATTCCGATGAATCCCGAAGACAAGCGCTTCCACTGTTCACTCAAACAAGTCATTAGATGCAATCGTAACTCACAGTGGACCGAGGCACTGCCACTGGTACTCCTGGGCCTACACGCAGCATTGAAAGTGGGTTTAAATTGCACCACAGCCGAATTGGTCTACGGCTCAACCATCAGACTCTCAGCGCATTTCGTGTCCCCATCATAAAAAAACAACGATGGAGCCTTCAGCATTCCTCCAACGCCTACATAACACCATGCAAACATTGTCACCCAAACCAACATCTGCTCACATTAACCACACACACCGTTCATTCAAGCATCACTGGACTCTGGTTCTCACGTCGTCGTACGACATGACAGGGTTAGGAAATCGCTACAACCACCCTCTGACGGACCATTCAAAATCATCAAACGAATACAAAAACACTTCATATTGGAGATCAAAGGTAAACCCTCAGTCATTGGCATTGACCGCCTAAAACCGGCATTCATCGCGGATGACTCTGACAAAGCCGAGCCAACCCCTTTGATCACAACCCTAGCCACTTCTAATAGTCCAACAACCACCTCCAGTCAAAGCAACGAGCCTGCAACCACCCAAGAACCCACCACCACACGTTCGGGACGGCGGGTACGATTTAATCCTTGATACCTCTGAACCTCATACCTTTGGTACTTGGGGGGGAATACTGTGAGAGACGCGTCTACAGATCGACAGAAAAACTTTAGTGAACAGAACTGGTAACGGACTCTAAAAGGAGATCGAAAAATAACTGGTTATGGATATTAGCTCTCTCAACCTCATTTCGAAAGCACATGTAAAAAATGCTCTCGCGCTGTACTTAATGTTAATTAAATTATGTTGATGTTTCTCAATTTCGCATTTAATTCTTCACGATTATAGGCAGTAGTAACCTCCTATAGACTCCTTCGTTTCGGAGAAGGTGTTTTATTTATTTATTATATGAATATCTCTCCCATCTTTTTCGCTATATGCAACATTATTTAAAATATAATGTTTGCTCTAATTAGTCATAACAGCAGAGAATACTCCACATAGGTCAATCTCCATTTCGTATAGCATCATTTGAAATAAAATTTGTTGTCGTTTTTACTATAATTAACAATTATATGTAATGTAATATGACAACTAAAGACGAAAATTATTGATTAGTGTAATATTATGACAATAAAAATTAACGCAATAATTAACTACGACATTATTTCAAAGAATGTTATTTAACATTAATATAGGATATGTAACATAGTATATACTTCTGTTTTTACAAGTACAAAAAGATATATATTTTTTTAATTTTTATTGAAGTTTCGTTGGTAATAAATTAATTAAATTTCTTTCGAATTTGCTCTCATATGACGACTAACTCAAGTCTTTGGATATTGTTAAGAATAAGAACTGTTTTAAGGATAGTTAATAGTTATAGGATAGTTAACAGTTAGTTATAGAAATAAAAACACAAACATATTGATAGAATATTAAGACAAATGTAACTTTAACTGTTTATTTAGCGTTTGTTTCTTGTTTTACAGTGCAAGGACAATTAAGGCGATGGTCAGCTTTGATCTATAGTTTCCCACGGAATTCAAACCTCTCTGTCACCTCGGGAACCACACCCATGTGCAAGCTGTGGTGTAACCAATGACTTAACGTGACTTCGAAACAGCTCAGCGGACCCAAAGACAAGGATCTCGTCACTACTGGATTATTGAGGCGCATACATTAGATCAAGAAAAACTTTTTTTTTTTTACTCTCAAAATGTTAACTATCTCTGCCTTATTGCATGCTACATGTTGCAGGTGCCAATACTTTTTACAAACATACTGAATAACAACTTAAATTTTGAGATAAAATATAAATATATTAAGGGAACTGTTCAAGTATTATGCACGCTTTTTTGTGCTATGGGGGTGGGTTTGAGATTTGCTTATTTTTTTCTGACAACGGGGAGGGGTCTGAAACATGCTTAAATAAAACACAGAAAATAATAAAAGAAGCACATAGTCAGCAAGTGACAATCGTCCAGAGTGAACTTCAATAGTCATACGACACAATAATGCTTGTACGATGCACAGTGAGTAAAAGATACAAAATACAGGTATATTCGCATTTCATTATATAATTATTTAATCCGATGGCACTCACCCTTATTTAGTCTGTGGGCTCCCCTTCTATGAT
>QLNU02014802.1:3055453-3067678 GCA_006491805.2 Dysdera silvatica | reverse complement strand
GAGTAATTGATGGCATTGAATATTGTTTACTGAGGTATTGGAAGTGAAAGAACGAATACAATTGGAAATATCTCTGGACAACGAATGGCAAAATAAAAATAAGAAAAAATTATGACAGTGAAGTTGTAGTAATTAATAATTACTCAGATATTGGCAAACTAAAACGACAATCTATAAATGGAAAGGCGAGAACATTAAGATAGGGTTTAGGGGCGATATTAATGGTACTACCACTCATTTGATTTTAATAATATACATAATAAAACATTAGCAATTATATTGACTTGAGTGCAAATAATAAGTAATTATGTAATTGCATATAAATCGGACACTACGCAGATTAAATCAAACAACAATATAAATCAACGTTTATTGGCGTTATGGTGGCTAGATGGTGAAACATTAGAAAAGAGAAAGAAATGTTTCTGCGTTTGGTGGGACCTGAACCACAGATATTTACAAATAAAAAATTAAATATAAATGCAATTTCTCAAAGTTTTCGAATAAAATAGGGAAAAACATATAGAGTATAGAAACATGGAGCTTTTCAGTTTTCTTCAACTAATAAACTTAATTGGAACCTACAGGTAAAGAAAATTATTAAAAAATTAATAAATGTATTGGATTATTGAGATGTTTAAAAAATATTTCTGGTAAAATTAAGATATAATTGTACTATTCATTTATATATATGGTCATATTATCTATTGTAAGTATTTGGAGTGAATGAAAGAGAACAAAAACTGATTTATTTAAAAAAATATACAGAAAAAAAATAATGAAGTTAATTAAAAATAACATACAAATTGATTAGAAAACAGCAACTAAGAAATATAAATTAATACCAGTTTGTGAAATACATAAATACTGTATCTTAATTAAAATGTATGAAAGAATAAAAGAGGGGAAAACATCAGGAAATTATTAAAATAGATAAAAATTAAAGGGATAGAAATGGACATAAACTTTTTTAATGAATTAATACTACCTAAAATAAGAACAAATATCGGCCGAGATGGTATTAATTATGAAGGTCAAAAGTTATGAAATGAATTGCCAACAGAATTTAGAAAAACATAAATAATCTGAAGTTATTTAAAAACAAAATTTGAAGGACAAAGTAACGAATGATGATATGTATTGATACTAATAAAATTGTGAAATATTTATATTTTTGTATGTTTTAATACTTAATATAAAAAGATAAGGAATGATTAAGTGATATTTGTTTATATTGATGGTATTACACTATATTATGGGGTTTTGTTGCATGAGTGCATTTTATATTTTATATAATTGATAATATGATTAAATATAATTAATTATAATGATAATTAGATTAAAGATATTACTTAACACCTCGGTGGTGATTTTTCAGGTCCTGAGTACGCTATAGGCTTGCTGTGGTACTTTTCCAGGATCTTCTACAGCATGTAACTGAACTTTTATTGTTTAATGTAATGTATTGCTTAATGTATGCAGAAAATAAAGAAATTTATTAATCACTCACTCGTTTATTTGGTTTTTGCATGGTCTTGAGTGGGTTATACTGCAGCATTTACTCGGGACCCACGCGTATGATGTAATACTTTCAACTTGTGTTGTTGTGTGTATCAAATATGTACTTCACATGTGTAAATAAACTTACTACAATACAATATTAATATTTTATTAAATGCATCCCAATGGGTATAATCACTGCCTTCCGACTCGCTGACTTTGGGTTCGACGACAGAGTAAACTTGGCTGTACGCATGTTTTGTGGGGGAGGGATTGCAGCTGCCTGTATGGTGGTCCAGATAGAGAAACTACTGACAAGATTTCGCTTTCAGCTAGCAGTATAAGAAATGCCGAACACCAACACGATTAAAGTAGTTAGCAGCGTGGACGTAGAATAAAAAGAAAAGTACCTTGTAAAGCTCAGAGGCATAACTGAAAGAGATCCAAAAATTCAGTAGACTATTGTGACTCTTTCTTGTAAGTTCCATTTCGAATTGAATCCAGAATCACTTGTAATTTACAAGTACCCATTAAAAATATCCTTGTATACGTCAGGAAATGTTTAGTTATGAAATTTGAAGGAACTTTCAGCAGCAAGGTGTAAAGTGACAATACCCATCCGAGAATACTTTAATTTTTTCACTCATAACCTAGACGTCTAACGAATTAGTGACATAATGAGTATCCAGTGTGTTTATGTGCAGGCACTTGAAACTGAATTTTTTTTTATTAAAATTCCCTCTTTCCTTACGTTTTTGTCATCAAGTTAGCTGCGACTCCAGTTGAAAAAGAATCATTCCATATGTGACTAATGCACAAACGGTGTTCAGAATTAATCCATTATTGATGACAAACATATCTCCGCCCATCAGAAAGATATCCGATTCCTGTATGTTATTCAAAAGGAGGCCGAAAGTCAGCAATAATTTAGTACTGTTCGGAACTCTACTCGTAATATATTTAGAGCACCCACTAATATTATTTTTTAGAACATCTTTTGCCCTCTCCACACCACCAGCAAAATACGCTAATAAGAGAAATACAGCTACAGCCATTGTGAATGTATCAATTACAAATATTGCAAGCAAAACATCTAAGTTCAGAATACCTGTGGATACAGCAATGCTGATCGCATTTAGGAGAAAACTTGCTGCCGCTCCATACATGAAAAGAACATATTCAGAAAAAACGCAATTTGTTTCAATAACGGTATCAACAATTTCCTTAAAAACTTGCAAATCGTCTGTTAGAGATTCAACGGAAATTTTCCCGCTCTCATACTGTTTTCTTAATTGCCCGCCATAGTTCAGTATACAGCATCGCAGAACGGAGTATAGATTGCAGCAAAGTATCAGTCCCAAACCGCAAGTACTAATACTCATTGTATAAGTAACTGTGAAACTTATTGAAAACATTATATAGATATCTCTTTGGTTCATGATATCACTTAAAGAAAATCCCAAAATGGTACAATTGGTTGACGATATCAATCCATCGTTATTAAATACGAGAAAACGTGCTAAAAGGCTTACAAATACACCTATAACAAAAGGTATAAATAACACCAATACCATAATTGTTTTTCTAATCGATATGCAACTACGGGGAATTAGCAAATCACCAAACATTTTACATATTGAAGAAGTAACTCGTTGAATCCTCTTTCTGCGAATAAGTAAAAAGACCCGCATTAACACAGAAAATGTATTCAAAGCGCAGAAAGTTAAGACCAGGGTGTTACTTTTAATGAAAACTTTGACGAGAAGTATGCTAATGATATAGGCTATTACAATAATCAACCACACAAATACTCCCCAAAACTGGCAAACTACGCATCGATCGTAATCATTCTGTTGATAGATATTTATCCCAATTATTGGAAATACGTTGAAGAGGAAGCGAAACACTTCGACCTGATCCCGGGATTTAGAATTATTTTCCAATCTCGTACTCCCATCAAGGGTATTCCTGTTGCTTTCTAGATTACAGTCTTGTTCTTTTAATTCCGATTGCCTTAAAGAAGACTTAAAATTCGAAGTTTCCACGGGCGATACTCTTCTTAAACTCATTTTAGAAGTGACAAGATACGTTGCTACACAGAAGATATCATGAGAACAGATCCAGCCAGCAATCCGTTTTAAACAGAAACAGTTTCTAATGGAAAACTTTGACTTGCATCTTCTTTCAAAATAATTTATAATGTGAAGATTTTTAGTTTAATTGCGTTTATTGTTTATACCTGTTTTAAACGCGAAGACAGTCTTATCACGTAACCCTCGATAAATGGTATGATTCCCAGAAATTTTGGTGATAACAACATACCAAACGAAAACCTTCCATGATACGCACTGTTTCGTAAAATCACCATGGATACTATAAAGCTATAGAGACAGAAGCGTAAATAAAGGATCCATTATGAAGCAAAAAGCCATTAAGTTCACAGATATGAACATCAAAATGTCGATGAAATTGCGTGATTTATGTCGTAAGAATATTCCCCAAAAACCATTAAATTGTTTGTTAAGGGTGAACATTCATTGGCTAAATATAAACGATATCCCATTATGATGAACGTCACGATATATCTAACAAACAGGATTGACAAGGAGTTGTTGCTTACGACTTTTTATCATAATTTACTTAAGACTGTTTCCATATTAATGGAAATAAAATCGGCACGCATGGGTGACATTATTCATGTCTAATTCCTCTGTGTTACTGTAGAATAGTTAATGAAAAGTAAGTAGTTTATAAAGATGAACAGAATTTACAAAGAAAAGATACCAATGTTCAAGTGGAAGTATAATTACAAACGTAGATCGAAACAAGAAATCAGTATTTGGCGTTGATTAGTTTGTGTTTAAACTATTGTGTAGAAATTCGTATAATGTTCTCTTTGGTCCACTATAACGAGTCCTTAGTTTAAGTAATAAAGTTTAAACCTTAAACTCGCATGCCGAAAAAAGAGCAAGTGAATTCCTGCCATTGAAATACAAATAGGCTGAGATAGGAAGGAATAGGAAGTATATACAGTGCTTAACCCTAAACAAAAAGAAATGTTCTTAATAAACATGGATTCCACGGGTGAGTAGCAGGGCTCAGAGGTGGCTCTAAAAAATGGTAGGCGAATTGCGTAAATACCGCCCCCTCCCCGGCTAAAGATTATGATTTTTTATGAATTATATGATAAGATTTAGAGGAAGTATTATAATTTAAAAACTTATTCATATAAATGCAAAATTACTTACAGAAATAAAAAATTATTTAACGAAACAATACAGAGTTTCACCAGGAGATTCCATAACAAACAGTTATTTCGACACTGGCGTAAGCGTGAAAGCTTTCACGAACTCTTCATTCTGCCTTCACTTGACAAAGGGAGCAGTTGGCTCCCGAAACGTCGTGTTTTTAAACCTTACGCCAGTGTCGAAATAACTGTTTGTTAAAAAATTATTTGCAAAAATATAAAATTACATATATGTATACAAATTTACTTATATAAATAAAAAATTCTAAATACATAATGAAATATACATACGGAATACAGTAGGAACGCTTTAATCAGGCATGTTCGGACCATGATCGGGGTCGGATTATCGATTTTACCGGATTATCGAACATTAAAAAGTACACATGAGCGTTACTGTTCAAAAAAGTCTCTGTTATCATGCTGCATTCGTGATTCGGATTTCTTCTTAAAAAATTATTACGAATTATACAAAATTTATGAGTTCTGTAGAGCTAAAGCTTTTGTTGGATTCAGAAAATTTTATAAATGTATTTAATGATTCAGAAGCCTGTTTCCACGAGACTTTAGCTTCATTTGCCATGGCTCTTTCTTCTTCATCCGAATTTACCCCCTGAATCTGGATTTCTTGTGGGTTCACAACACTTTGTGTCTGTTCGTCATTCAGTTCTTCGACCACTAGCACACTTTTGTTAATTTCATTCCAATCTATAACTTCCTCGCGGGGTACACCTTTGAAGGGATTGTTTGGCACAGCTTCTACCAAATCTAGCACCATATTTTGACCATCGCTGCTAACGTTTGAATCTTGATCCGCATCTTCATCATTAGGCTAAACTTTGCGACAGCACCGCTGTAGAGTCACTTCTTTCAGATGATTCCACGCTAAGGCAATTCGCAAATTGTATCTTTGACATTAAACTGTTTTGGGAAGTCTTTTATATCACAATTAGAGTCCAAAAAGCCTTGCACAAAAGATCTACAAAAACACTTGAAATTTTGAATCATATCTTGATCAATAGGCTGAATCAAAGGAGTGACATTTCGTGGTAAGTAATCCACAAAAATATTGCTGAAAACCAAATCAGAAGCAGAAGGATGAGCGGTACAGTTTTCTAATAACAAAAGCGCTATGCTGTCTCCTGGCACCGAAGTGTCATCTCTCAAGGCAGAACCAGAAAAGTATTTGTGAAATTGGCGCCTTCCTCCAAGTATTGAATCTTTTAAACTTGCCGAGGAATACTTAGTGAAAGTACTAAAACCAGGCTCAATATGCAAAGCATTTGATTCACTTCGATTTGAATTGATGACCCAATCTAATCTGTCAAATTAGCAGTGCCTACCTTGCACAAGCTCTTCATTGAGAGGCCAATTGCAACGATCATCTTATATGGTGTACATACGCTCTACCGTGTTGAATGAGGACGATCCACTAGACCCAACAGAATTTGGATGGACGATCAGTACTGATGACTCATCGCTCACACCAGATTCTTGTATTAATAAGTTACCGGAATATCTGAGCCTTACCTGTTATTGCAAGTCATACGAAACGATACCCGTGCCGTAAAATCATTGTGTATTGCACTTTCCTTTGCAATGTAAAAAATCTTGTGATAATGACGAACATATTAAGCAATGAAAATTAGTACTAAATTGTATACGCATAATTTTCAGTCTTTTTGTTTTGTATTGCAATACTTGATTACATTACATTTTACATTTGAATACATTATTTTCTATTCACATATTTTTTATATCTTTTATTTTACTTTCGGTATTCACAATCAAATGTTAAAGGTGCAAAATAATCTGCAGTCCAAAAAGAACATTTCGAACATTTATTTACAAAAATTGATAATGGTAAGCAATTAGTTGAAAAATTCTTTGCTAAAATACAATATTTTGATTGCTCGTAACTTGTGTTTGCGTGAAGCAATTTTCAAAACTTCGGTATCATCATTTTCAGAAAAAATATCTGCTTTAAAATGGTATCGAATATGGTGCACCTTTCTATTTGAAAATTTCTAGCGCCATACTGCCGGCGCCAAGATTTTGATGGCACCAAAAAAATTTGCAGCCTGAAATGAATTATATTAAATTGAACAACGAATACCTTTATTTTCATGTAAATACATAAAGGTTAAATGGGATCTTTCATTGTAATAACTAAAAGTTAGCATGGGCAGGAATGCACATTATGCGAAAACAAAATGGCGCCTTAGAAAACTGATGCCCAGGATGCCAGAAGTCTATCCAAGTTTTTTCTTCCCTTTCGGCATGCCCTAACAGGATCTGAAGAGAAACCTCGTCCACTTCAAAATTCCCACGGTACCTAGGTCCAGGGTCTGGAATATAGGGACGTCACGATATTACCGATATGGGTAGGTATCGATACCTTTCTTTGGATATTAGGGTATCGGTATCGATATCGTTGATTTTATAATATCGCGGTATCGAAATAAACATCGGAGTATCGGTATTTGATACTGAGACCAACGGCCCCTATATAGCAGAAAATATTACTTTTATCCTTATAGTTTTCGCCCGCTCATATAATTGAAAATTGTCTCTGCGTTTTACTCTTTTTCATCATAACTCATTATTGATTATGGGGTTTGATAATGAAAACGAATCAATTAAAAATTATAATATTAATTGTTTATTAATAAAAATAAAAAATGAATTCGAAGTACAATGAAAATTGTTAATCGCAATCACATAAATTTGTTATTAATATTTTTAATTAAGAATAAAAAATACATTTGAATAAAAAAATAACGTGTTATATCACAATCATATAAATTTATGTATGTTTATTATTATATTGCATATTAAATGTTAAGTGTAACAATGTCAACGACTGTTAGGAATCGTCAATTTCAATGGCAATTTAAGTAAAGGTAGCCGTGGCTATCATGAAAATGTCTCAATTTTTATGTAGGTAACTAAACATACATATAGAGGGCGTTCAAAAAAGAAGTATACAACTTCAAATTTTATTTGCATTGAAACTACAATGGCTAGACTCTTAATTTTTTTTTTAGATTAGTGGCAATAGTCAAATTTTTTTTCGGCATAGTTAAAATGTCTCCACGTATCAAACAGTGCACGTGCGTTCATAGAACGTAAAATACACCAAAAATAACAATGATTGCGCGACGGATTCTCACATTTCGTTCGCTGCCTTATTTCCTTGTGCGTGGATCAAATTTTCATATTTCCAGCAAAGTGTAAAGTATAACTGTCGGACCTGGGGTACTGAAAATTTCCATGTGGGAAAAAAAAATAAAATCGAGAGAGATAGCCCAAAGTTTTATGTTTGGTGTGGTGTAATGGTAGACAGCCTTATTGGATAGTTTTCTTTCCTGAAAACGTAGTTACTATCATAGCATATTTGGACATGTTGAAAATGTTTGGAATATCCTGCGGTTGTGGAATTAAAATCGTTCCAACATGCTCAAATGAATTATAACAATAACCACGCTTTTAGCAAAAAAAAAAGACGTCCAGTAAGACTGTCTACCATTACAAACATTAACCTTCAGGCTATCTCTTTCAGATAGCCTGAACAACAGTTATGCTTGTTAACTTCGCCGGACACATGAAAAGTTGACTCATCGTTGAAATAAAGCCTTGAAAAGAATGCGGATGCTACCTTAATGCTATCGCTGGTTTTTTTTCCTGTGTTTTTTACGTTCTAGAGAATGCACATACACTGTTTGACATGCTGAGAGATTCTAACTTGTTGAAAAAAACTTTACTGTCGCCACGTAGTTTAGAGAAAGAATTAAGTTTCATCTATTGTAGTTTCGATGCAAATAAAATTTGAAATTGTATATTTCTTTTATGGACACCCTGTATAATTTTTACTAATATAAAAAATTAAACTAAAGTAGATCTTTCCTCGCTTTAACTTTAGTAAATTTATTAATTAGAAATTCGTATTCTATGTAATAACCAAACAACATCGTTTTCTATAAACACCATTAACAATTGACTTAAATGTAAGCGAGATAATAAATTTCGTAAATAATTTTTAACTCTTTTTAAAATTAAAAATAAACTTTCGCCACTGACTTTGCAAATAGGTATCGTCAGAAGTATTTTTAGAATTTTTAGAATTGCTTCCACATAAGGAAATGTAGATTGCATTAATTAATAATTTGTACATATCAACAGGTTTGGTGACATTTTCTCCTTTTATGAATGCAATGAAACGAAGAATTTCATCTTTAAAATATGTAATGTCAATATCATTTTGGCATTTTATAGATATACTGTTCACGCAATCATTAAATTTTGCGCCAAGAGTTTTAAACGTTGAGTAATAAAATGCGCAAATATTCACGTTCAAAAAAACAATAATTTCTAGTTTTTACAGATTTAATTCACTTGCACAAAGAATACGTTTTTCAAAATTCGTTCTTTTAAACGCTTGTTGTGCTTCTGGTTTGATTTTGTGTATCCATTTAGGCATTAGCTAGGCTTTGATTGGCTAGCAGCCCTGCGGTGGCGCAGTGTGGTAACGCGTTCTCCTAGTGCGCCGCTAATCCGGGTTCGACTCCCAGCAGTGCAAAAAGAACGCTTACTCAGAGATCTCATAAAGATCGCACTGCTCACTGTAGTCCGGGGTTTGGTTCCCTAGGCCTTAAGAGGTTCGGATTCCTCGGAAAACAGTAGGTCCCGGCGCAGCATGACCACTGTAGTCTTTGAGCCGTAAAACCAAAAAACAAACAATTGGCTGGTACACTTGTGGGGTCTCTCACTGGCTTGCTTTCTTTGGCTCAACTTGATTGATTGATTATTAGTTATTTCTATTGTTTGTTGTTGATTATTTTATTTTTCCCCCCGTTAAATATTTCATTTTTTAATATTAGTTGTTCAGCAAATTATTGACCTTCTGTACGCGATCGTAAAAGAATGAAATCTCGAACTTTGATATGATGATTTTATGAAGAAAGAAAAATAGCAAGTTGTGGAGAAAATAGCGAGAAGCTAATGGACAACGACTTGGACTTCCCTTCGATTGAGTATGATCCAAATATTTACGATTTCTCCCAGATGAGCTTAAAAAGTAATCTGCCACAAGTGTTAGAACCCCAGCAGATAGACCAGTTACAAGTTTTGTTAAATCGATATTCCAAATTTTTTTCGAATGACCCCGGGGTCACTAAGCTAGTTACTCATAATATTGAACTTATTAGTGATAAACCCGTCCGATCGAAACCTTATAAATCCTCTCAAAGGTAAGGGGAGATTTTGAAAGGAGAAATTGAGCGAATACTAAAGTGAATATTATCGAGATTGGAGAATCGGATTATACTTCCTTAACGATACTTGTAAAGGCTCCAAATAAAGACCCTTGACCTTGCATTGATTATCGTAAGCTAAATGAAATCACCCGCATACAATTTTTTTCGCTGCCACATATTGAAGAGCTTGTAGAAAAGGTGGCCTCAGACAAGTATATCACCGTACTTCATCTCACTAAAGTGTAATGGCAGATACCAATAAGTCCAAATGCACAGAGGTTAGCTGCTTTCGTAAACCCTTTCGGGACTTATAGACTTTTAAGAATGGCTTTCGGGTTAAAGAACGCATCATACTTTTATTGTAAAATTATGCTAAAAATTTTAAAAGGTTATGACGAATTTGCCGTACCATATCTTGATGACACTGCCATTTTTTCAAACACATGGGAGGTCCACCTAAAACATTTAGATCGAGTGTTATCATGAATAACAGGAGTCGGACTAACTATATAACAGTCGAAATGTCGTTTTGCCGAAGAGACGGTCCCCTACCTTGGACACGTTGTTGTAGGGCAGTATTGCTGCAAACTTTCGGAAGCAAAAATAATCGCGATTACCGAATTCCCAATTCGTCAAACAAAAACTCAAATTCGGGCCTTCTTGGGGTTAGCAGGATGCTATAGTCGATATATACCTAAGTTTTCAGTAATCTGCCCCCTTAACAGATGCTTTAAAAGGAAATGATAAAAAAAGATATTACCGTTTGGACTGACGAATGAGAAAAATCCTTTCGTACACTAAAAGGTAAGCTGACCGAACCTCCTGTTTTACACATACCTGATTTTAAGCGGGAATTCATAATTAAAATGGACGCCTCAGATACAGGTATGGGAACTGTACTATCACAAACAAATGCACAAGAAAACGAACATCCTGTTCTCTTTTTAAGTAAAAAAAATTCAGAAGTACAGAAACGATACAGCACTACTGAAAAAGAATGCTACAGTATAATTTATGCAATTAAAAAATTACACTATTATTTAGATGAACAGCATTTCACGAATATGACTTGCCACAATCCATTAGTATGGTTAAGGAATAATTTAGGAACCAATTAAAGGTTGATGAGATGGGCCCTAGCTCTTCAACCTTACAATTTTGATATAGTTCATCTGGCAGGGGAATATATAAAAACGTTGACTGTCTAAGTAGAGCTGTAGCCTCTGTTTAATATTGTGTTTTATTTGTATATTATATTTGTATAATGTGATGAAAAAAAAATTCTGAGTATTTTGATATTCGTAGTTTATGAACATATTATCATGAAAAAGTATTACAGTAGTGAGGTTGTATTCCCAACCTCGGTGAAGTTTTAAAAGGTTTTATTGTAGAAATTTTGTGTGTGTGTGTGTTTGTTTAAAATTGCCTGTAGCATTTGTATTACACATGAATTATTTTATTAATGACAGATATTAACAGAACTAGAATAATTAATAGAATTAAAGTAATTGCATCAGTTCGCGTCTTTAACTCTTTGGCCTCCAATGTCCTATCATGTTTTTCCTCTAATTATTTTGAATTAACCAATATATATATATATATATGTATTATAAACATTCTTCAGTAAAAGCATGGCAGAGAATCACCGTACTTCAAGTTTGGACATACTGGTGTGGCTGCATTGTTATCTTGCTGCGTTGTGCTCCACCTTGCTGTCATCTTCCGTCGGGAGTGACCTATCAAAACTTTTCTTTCATAATTTCAAGAAAAGTTCTGCAAGGAGGGAAGAAGGGCTGCACCGAACCCCCATTTACCAGCCATGTTGGATATGTTATTCGCCACTTGACTATACCCCCTTTCGAACTCAGTCATCGCATGAAGATTTACTGATCTACACTCCGTCCATACAACTCGAATTTCTAACATAAAATTACAGTCCCTGGATCTGGGTTGACATCTGGAATCCGACCTTTGACATGTGTGAACCAGATCCGGGGATAGGATGGTAACTACGACTTGGGACCGGAGAGGGGCCTGGAAGCCGAGAGATACGCTACCATTAGATAGCCCTCTCTGGGCGGCCTGTACACAGAGAAAGTAAAGTTATTTTCAATGAATAAAATGTGATTTTAAATTAATTCTTCCAAGCGTCAATTGCCTGTCTCGAATTTTACTAGCTACGTTACAGTATCATTCACGTTTTCTGTTCATAAGATTAGTGTT
>QLNU02014802.1:3039961-3055353 GCA_006491805.2 Dysdera silvatica | reverse complement strand
TCGTTTCGGACGATTAATGGTCGTCCTTCTTCTAGCATTGTAAAATGTCGAATAACAGCAAGTGCGTGTTGCCGATTTCGGGCTTGTTAAGTTGCCACAAAAATTAACAAAAATAGAAACGATTAATCGTAAAGTGTTAAAGAGAACTGTGTGAAAGCCAACTTTTCTTTATGGTAAGAGAAGAGGCATAATTGCGGAGGTGAATCAAAAACATAAGTAGAATCTGATGAAGAAAACGGAGACGGTGTAGGCTGGAGAAGAGAGTTCCAAGCACCACTGAAGCCAGGGGTGGATCCAAGATCATCAACTAAGTAATTCCTGAACTTGTGAATAAAATAGGCTTCTGCGCAGTCCAATTCCAAAGGTGAGCGAAGTTTAAAGATGATGCTAGCATCGTTGAAGAGGAATTTGTGGCTGAATTCATGGCAATGCATGGAAGATTTTTTTAACACTGCGCGTTCAATATATCTTCGGTGCTCTCTGAAATGGTTGAACAAAACTTTCCTCGTCTGACCGAGGTAGGATATTCCACACTAGCAAAAAACCCGATAAATTCCCTAACGATGAAGCGTATGAATGGGGTTTTTAAAGATGGACGAAGTTTATTGACAGGACAGAACATAACTCGGAATCCTGCCCGTCGAAGAATTTTTGCTATGGCAACACTAATCTTAGGAGTGAAAAAAATGACTATTGTGTCAACAGAAGCGTCGGAACTGGAGGGTGTACGTATAGTGAAAGGAGCTGGTTTGGAAAACTTGGCTAAAGCTAAGTCAATAATAGTGGGGTTGAAACCCCTGTAAGCGGCAATGTCTTTAATCGTATGTAATGCCTTTAATCAGCAATGCTGTAAATCGTACATCAAATGTATAGGAGATGTACAGGAATTCTTTAATTGAATCAGGAACATACCAAAAGATCTATATACTTTGTATTATTAAGTGAATAATAATATGGGTATTTAAAATTGTTATGAGTCGTACTCGACATAATTTAATGAATAGTTTCACTGGACCGAGAAATGAGTCTGCCATAATATTTCGGCACAACAGTTCAAAAAGGTTGCCGATCTTTGTTGCTTTTATGCAAAATTGAATTGTGAAATTTGAATCGACATTTTCAACTAAGAAATGGACTGACTGATTTTTATGGCACAATGGCAGCTAAGGCTATGTTGAATCAATTAATGGACTAACAGTGCCTTAGCTGACGATGAGCAAGAGAGAGCCATGGCCGTCCATTTCTTTAAAGTCTACACCGCTGCTGCGGAGTAACATATATAGATCAGCGTCAAAAGTATATTTATTGGCCCTATCAATTATATCAAGCTAACGACGGCACTGCGGAGCAGACTGAAAGTTAAAGTTCCTTTGTTTGAGTTTTATCGCTCGAAGACATAAAGGGTCATGCTGCTCTGGGACCTACAATTTCCCAAGGAATCCGAACCTCGTAAGGCCTAGAGAACCAACTTCCGGACTACAGAGAACAGTTTGTTGGCAAGCAAATTTTTTTCTTTTCTTTTTTACGCAATTTTGTATCAAACCCGGGATAACTGTATTCTAGGCGAACGCGTTACTGCCTCACCACCGCAGGGGTTAAAATTAAAGACGTTACTACTAAATGGTAATAATAGTGTTGTTTGTGTTTTTACGGTTCAAGGATAGCAAAGGGCATGCTGTGTTAGGATATACAGTTTGCTGAATAATCCGAACCTCTGCTACCAAGGGAACTAATCCCAGGACTATGCTAATTAAAAAAACGGCATGCGTTCCTCGATACCATTGGAAGTTGAACCCGTGTAAATGGCGCCATACATCAATCCGTTACTACTACTACGTCATTGGGAAGTGGGCTTATATTTTTCCGTGGAATTCGGACTTCTTAAGACAAGATGGTTCAACTTTTCATGCCACGTGGGCCGCACATCGAATTAAATTCTAATATTGTAAGTTAAAAGTGTTGGCAATATATTTAATATACACAATTATTATATTTAATTGAATATGTAGTCCAATATGCAATTAAAATATTTAATTAGTAATGCAAAAATAGATTTATAGTCTTTACTCTTAACAGCTACTATTGCTTTTGTGATACCCTTACTCCCAACTATGCCAAAAAATAAAAAAAATAAAAAAAATGTTTACCGACTAACTGATCACTGTTAATCCAGAGGTTGGTTACATAAACGTTAAGAGGTTCGGATTTCTTGGAAAATTGTAAGTCCCGGCACAGCATTACCCATACTATCCTTGACTGTAAAACTCAAATAAAGAATCCTGCATAGTTGCTACCTGGTTTGATATGTGCCAAGTTTTTTGTTGGCGTAGAAGTAAGAAGTTCGCCTGTCGTCCCGTTAACCTACAGTCGATTTCACTGGTACCGTTGAACGTGAGCACTTTTTCCGCCCCATCCACCCATCGTGGTCCAGGGAGATTGGTGATAGAGGTTTGTATTTCTTAAAAGACCCTAGATACTAGCGATTCATGATTTTAGCTGTCACTCGCTGTAAAACACGAATATTATTGACTGAGATCAGGCGAGACCCTCTGATTCTTTCTACAGTTTAGATATTATATCTGCTTTCACGTCATCCTGTAGTATTTTCAGTATCTTCGGTACTTTGCAGGATATTCCGCCGTGAGAATTGACCGCAAAATACTGAATGTAGTGAAAATAGTTATCATATCTGTTCAGTAAATTTCTTGTAAAACCAACTTGACCATCGCATCTTATTTCGCCTAGCGAACTCTCCTCTACGGTAGCCTTCTAAGAAGAATGGATATTGTGTTTTTATGGTGCAAAGACATTAAAGATCATGTTTCCCGAGGACCTGCGGTTTTCTGAGGGATCCGGACCTTCGATGCCTAAGGAATTAAACCCTGGAATACGGATTGGATGGAGAAAACAAGCATCCGGGTACCAACAGTTTCAAACCCGGATTTTCTGTATGGCGAACGAACGTGTTTTTCCTCCTGCGGAGGGAATATTTTGATTCATGTTTTCGTCCACATGCTGTGCATTATTCCTCTAAGAGTTATTGTGACTGGTGACAAGACATCGGATTTCGGTTAGTAAGATCTATTCTTTTCACTTGATCCGCGGCTTTGAATACTTTCGTCAATGGCCCTGCGATGGTGCAGTGGTAACACGTTCACATAGTGTGCCATCATCCCGTGTTCGACTCACAATGGGTTAAAAAAAAATAAAATAAAAAGGTTTGCTGATTACTTACTCCAAGGGTTGGTTTCCTAGGCCTTAAGACGGGTCGGTATGCCTGCCGCACATGAAACATGGGGTAACTTTAAAAAAAAAAAAGAGTATAATTGTTAAAATTTAAAAAAAAGCGTATTATTTATTTTCATATAAAATCCATCTCTGTTTTTTCACTCTTTAAAGAAGAATATTGTTAGGTATTAGTTGAAAAGGTCTACAAAACCATAAATTTGCAGTCAAAATGACCGACTGTCATCTTGAACTTGATCCTTGCTTCTATTTCATCCAAAACTTTATTTTTTTCCCCGTCACAACTCCCCACTCTCATTCCGTTTGTTCGTCGTAAGATGAGTGTTATGACTAATTAATATTGGCAGTGCCGGATTTAGGGTGCGAGGTGCCCTGGGCACAACGATTTTTGTCACTGCCCTCTATTGGCGCAATTAGGGGGAAACCCCTAGAAAATTTATGCTAAGCCGGCTGTTATATACACTCCATCTCTTACTACAAACTTGGCAGTTTCCAATCTCTGCATTTTATCTGATGATTTGCAACGTAATGTTACTTTTTTACATTTGATACAACGGGAAGTCATAATATTCATAAAAGAGAAGGTTCCTTTAATAAAGAAAATTCATTACTTCTGTGACAGCTGTTCTGACCAATATAAAAATCATAAAAATTTCGTTAATCTGTGTCATCACATTTCTCTCTTACAACATCACAGTCTTTCTTTGCTAAGGCCAAAATAAATCATGTGATGGTATTGGTGGGACAGTCGAATGACTGATCACTAAAGAGAGCCTGCAGAGATGTTTTGCAGATCAGATTAATTCCGTACAAGAAGCATTTTACTTTTGCAATTTGTACATACAAAACTTCGATTTCAGGCTTCTCTTACAGCATGATGTACAAAAACGGGATGAATTTGGAAGATCGCTTTTCAAAAACAAAAAACATACCTGGAACAGAAGCATTTCACCAATCTGTTCCACTTCCCCAATATATTTTACTCATGATAAACAATGTGCAATTACTTTCAGTTTTAATGACAAGTCTAATCCACTACTTGTATCCGTGTCACAAGTGACAGTACAAAGTTACTTCGCTTGTGTGTAATTGATTGATTGATTGTTTGGCTTTTTTATGGCGCAAGAGCATCTGGGCTATGTGTATGATGATCTTGCTTGTGTCTGGCTTGTGTGTATGATGATCACTATTTTTTTGGGTGGGGGTTGTACAGAAATTGCATCATGAGGAAAGAGAGATAATAAACTTTGTGGACCCCCCCTGCCTCCCCAGGAGCATCAAAATAATTTTTTTGGCTTTCATTTGGTTCACAAACAGTGAAGACCACAATTTAAAAAAAAAATTAAACAAAATCCACAAAAGTCCAAAATTTAACGCAATATCGTTCGACTTCAAGACGTCCGTATCTTTTTTCTTCTTTTTTAATTGTGAAGACAAGAATTCAAAGCGCAAATATTTCTGCATCCATTATTCGTAAAATTTCCATTTTGCTGCTAAATTTTATTTGTCTTTTATTTTAGAAAATTGGAAATTTTCAGTTTTTCGAATTTCTAATTTTATTTTTACTTCGATTCATGTTTCTTTCCTTTTTTCCTCACGCCACATAGTTATCAAATGGCGTTGCATTAAACCATTACATCTTTCAGGGGTGTCACATCTTTTGGCTAAAAATGTTCTGTAACAGTGCAATTTGTTATGCTGTGTGTAAAAAAAATTTCACATACACATAGTAGAACTTTTCATCAAATCGGAATTATTATAGGAATTTCTAGTTTTTAGACACAGTTAAATATATTGAACATTTAAAATATTGAACTAAAACGTCAACGACAATTTTTGTATTTTAAAAGTTTAATCAAATTTAGACCGTGATAGTCATGTGAAAGCGTTATTGAACATTGGGTGACAAACATGGCGCCCATATGGGGGCAGAGAGGGACTCTATCCCCTTAGCCGTTTAAAAATTTTATTTGCCCGAACCTGCTATGCATTTACTTTCAAAAGTTTTACAGTCACATTTTAAAATAAGGTACTTTTTAGCTCATTACTAATTGTCAAGCAGTATCAATTATTTTTGTAGCGTTTTGCTATCTTGTACATTCACTAAAATTCTTGACAGCTATGAGAAGGAGGTCATGATTTTTCTCGTTCCCTACCTAGAAGTACTTATTAATTTTTCTTAGCCCCCCCCCTAGAAATACTCGTATGGGCGCTGATGGTGATAGAATATCCTCAAATTTTTCGTACGACAACGGTAAATTATCTGTGAATGCTGTTCTGCGCCAGGTCTTTAGAAATCCCTATTTAACTTCGTTATATATATATGTGTGTGTGTGTGTGTGTGTGTGTGTGTGTGTGTGTGTGTGTGTATTGTTATATCTTTCTTCAACGGTAATTATATAATGATTATGATTTATCAAATATACGGTTCCTTCAAAGTTGCAAATACAGATACGTATTGTTTGCTGGAACACAGAATTAAGGGTTCCTTTATTATTTTTGATAAATGTCCGTTTCGAAAGCTTGACAGACTTTCCCAGGTCGGATGCAGATCCGAAATGTATTTCGTTATTCTTTTAAAAATATGTCTACGCTTCACAGTTGCATACACATACTCAACGATTTACTATTTAAAAACACTTGTTTTGAAGTGTTAGAGCAAGCCGTTTAAAGTTACCGACAATTTTTTCATAATGGCGTTGTTTTTTGTTTTTTTTTGGAGGAATGTGACAATATCGTTATTGGTTTTACTAAGGTTTTAAATAAAGGTTACAAGCAGCGATTATTTTTTAATGTATTTATAGTTTTGACGTTTATATTCAACTTCGTGTTGGTTTTCTTGTATTCATATAAAGATATTTCTATTTTCATCCATTTAATCCGTGTTTGAAGTTTTAGTTTTTGCGTCTCGTTTTCATCTTCTAACAGCTCACAGAGAAAAATCTAAATATCAATACGGAAAGTGTGGCAGAAAGCACAGTAACCGCTTACAAAAATAAATGCCATTTATTTATTTTCGTGCCAAGTTATTCTTCTCAAAGTATGGATTAAGAAGTCTCGGTCCTTATCTGTAATTATAGCTTCCAAATCGATGTCAAACAATAAACTTGATAGTGCTCCAGTGACCCAATATTTAAATATACGACTCCCATGGACCCTTGAGATGGAGCAATGTAACATGTTCACCTAACGTACCGTTAATCCGGTTTCGATTCCTAGCGGTGCCAAGGAAAAAACAGCTCTTACTACTAATGGCTCATAGACGTTTGGGGATTGGTTCTTCAGGCCTGAAGAAATTCCGCTTCCTTGGGGCTTTCGTTGGTGCTCCACTGAAACATTACTGTCAAGTCAGGTCAGGTCAGGTCAGGTCAGGTCCTTGGGGGAAAATACAGGTTCACTCAATGACGGACTGGCTACGGTGTCAGCTTGACCGATGACCAATGGGTCCTGTGAGCCCCACTTAAACATTTGACATTGTATTAAATATGTTAGTGAACGTTTAGTTGGTGGACCCCCCCCCACCTTAATCTCCTGGTAACCAATATTTTTAGACCCAATCCGTCACTGAATCCACTGCGCATACGGTGGCTCAGTAGAAACGCCTTCGTTTGCCGTGCCATTGATTTGAACTCTACTCATAGTACTATAGTAAACGAGTGCCGTTTTTCTGTTCAGTGCCGTAGCTAGGGTTGGCGTAGAAGGCCCACGCCAGGGGGGGCTGGCGAGGATGGGCGCAAAATCGGCCAAAATAATTCACAGGGGAGAATATGTCCGTCACTACGGGGGCACAAAATCATCCAGCTATGGTGCTGTTTCTGCCCACCGTAATCGCGGGTTTGGTTTCCTTGACCCTGAAAATTCGGATTTCGTGGAAAACTGTAAGTCCTGGTACCGTAAAAACGCAAACAATCGGCTCTCAGGAACGGCAGTGTTAAGGCAATTTTAACAAGTTAACAAATAATTAGTAATTTTAAATATTATGAATCAATGACGCCTTAGTGATTACCTAAAATAACAGATCCGGTTCCCGACGAATCGCGAACACAGATTAAAAAAAAAAAAAAAAAAAAAAAAAATTATTCACTTAGGGAAGAAAATATGGAGTATGCACGTATCACAAATCTCTTACACTGTGCTTTGCACTGAGCCGCCCGTCGAAATTTGAGAATATGCGCTTACAGTCGTAGCTATTTACGCAACATGTGTCTTGGTACGAAACAGACCTTGATTTCCAGTGGCCGTAACTCGATTTCTTCAGCTTTTGGCAGATACTATTTAAAAACGGCTTTTGTAATTTTGACATGTGGTTGCTATTAGCAAAAATTCTATTTGTTCAAGGTATGTATGTCTTAGTGAAAATCTCTCGCTTTTTTTAATTCTTTTTCAAATGTTTAAGTAGTGCCTTTCATCTGAAATTTTAATACAGTGGTTCTCAACTTGAGCAGTTCGCCGCAACCAGTTTTAGTTGCAATTATTTTTATAAGGAATTTTATACCAAATGTTTCCAACGCTTTTATATTTCAACATGGCTACACACATTGCAATATTCTACTAACGGTTGTTAACTTTATATCTATAATATAAATTAGTATATATATATAATATAATACAGTCGAACCTCGTTAAGACGAACACCAAGGGGAACAGAAAATCTGTTCGTATTAACAGTAATTCGTCTTATCCGGAAAGGGTAGTATGTTATACACTCTGACGGGACTTCAGAAAACGGTTCGTATTAAAAGTAATTCGTCTTAAGCGTGTTCGTCTTAACGAGGTTCGACTGTACACATAATTAATATAATATAATTTTCTATTTAATGTGTTTTCTTTACTCTGTTAAAAATGCTTTTATTATGCAAATGTGTCGGCGGCGGACAGAGGGGTCGCAGATCTTTTGGTTACTATAAAAGGGGGTCGCGGATTACTTGGTTACTATAAAAGTGGGTCGCGGCTTGAAAAGGGTTGGGAACCACTTTTCTAGTATACTACTGTGAAGCAAAGACGCCAGCTTGAAGTAAATATTGGAGATATCCTGAGAATGGAAAAACTCGAACGTGCAGTCAAATACCAAATCAACCAGAGACAAGAGTAACATAAATAATGATAATTAATATATTTTATATATATTATGTCTTTCCATAGGCATACGCAGAAAGTTAATTAGGGCGTTACAGGTTTATAATGAGGGTGGGGGTTACAAAGCTACAACTCTATATATTTATATGTATATATAGAAAATTTCACCCCAATTGGGGATTACAAACTCATCACCCCCCCCCTTACGTACGCCAGTTGTGTCTTTTACTCTTCATTATATTTTTCATTTTTTAATATTGCCCATGAGAGTACTTTCCGAGTTTGCGCCCTGCTGTAGAAAAGAACAACAGCTTAAAAAAATTGATAACAGATTTATGTTTTCTATATCAAATATTCTTAAAAAAAAAAAAAATATATATATATATATATATATCATCATCATCATATTCAACCATTATCTATCCACTGCTGGATGAAGGTCTCTCCAAATGCTTTCCACACAAGTCTATCCTGGGCCATTCGTTTCCACGTCACCCCAACCTCTTTTCTTATTTCATCCACCCATCTAGTTTGAGGACGTTTTCTAGGTCTTCGGTGGTCTCTTGGAATCCAGTTCAGAATTTCTGTTGTCCATCGTTGATCAGTTCTTCTTGCAATATGCCCAGCCCATCGCCATTTCAGTCCTTTTACTTTAACAATGATGTCCTCTACTCTAGTTTGCTCTCTCACCCAAGTGTTTCTTTTTCGATCTCTCCTAGTTATTCCAAGCATGCACCTCTCCATGCTCCTTTGCGTTGTCTGTAACTTTCGTATTGCTCCAACTGTTAGACTCCATGTCTCTGATCCATAAGAGAGGACTGGCAATACACACTGGTTGAAGACTTTTCTTTTTAGACATAAAGGCAATTTCCCCTTCAGGATAAAACTGTTTCTTCCAAATGCACTCCAGCCAAGTTTAATACGTCTGTTGAGTTCTTTCATAATGTTGCCATCCATTGAAATCAGCTGGCCAAGGTAAATATATGAATCAGCAATTTCTAGCTCAATGTTGTCAACTTGTATTTTTGTTTCCTCTACGAAATTATTGAACATGATCTTAGTTTTTTGTAGGTTCATCTTGAGTCCAACTTCTTTACTTCTAGTTGAGAGCTCCTGTACCATGTCTTGGAGTTCTGATGGGTTCGTTGAAAAAATAACAATGTCATCAGCAAACCGCAAATGATTTAAATATTCACCATTTATTTTTATTCCCCTGTTATTCCAATTTATCTGCTGAAAAATCATCTGTAAAGCTGAAGTAAAAAGTTTTGGAGAAATGGTATCTCCCTGCCTCACACCTTTACCAATTTTGATAGTTTTGGTATCTTTATGTAACCGAAATTTTGCACTTGCATTTTTATACACACATTTCACCATGTCAATGTACACATCCTCGATGTCTGCTGATCTTAAAGAGTTGATGACTGCTGATGTTTTAATAGAGTCAAAGGCCTTCTCATAGTCAATAAATGCCACACACAATGGAAGTTCATATTCATGTGTTCTTTCAATTAATTCTCTTAATACTTGAATATGGTCCACTGTACTGAATCCACTTCGAAATCCAGCTTGTTCTCTTGGTTGAGCTGCATCTAATTTTTTCTGCAGGCGATGTGTTAGAACTTTTGTGAAGATTTTATAAATAGCAGGTAACAAGCTAATTGGTCGGTAATTTTTCAAATCCTCTTTATCACCTTTTTAATCAAAAGAATACTGTTGCAGAATCCCATTGGTTTGGTATGTTACCGCTGTAAGACATTTGGTAAGAATTTTTGCAAGTATGTATTGTACATATTCTCCAGCTTCTTTAGGATATTTAATGTAATACATCATCACCCCTGGTGATGATGGTATTACATCTCTCTGTTTTCTTCTTTCTTCTTCATATTTTTTATTGCAAATGAAACTTCTTCTTTTAAGATTTTAGGAGCTGTTCCTTCGACTATTTCGGCGTCTTCGTTTAATCCACTGTTACTTTCATATAGTTTTTTGTAGAATTCTTCAACTCTTCTAAGTATTTCTTCCCTATTTCTTGTTACGGTGCCATCCTCTCCTTTTAATGCAATGATGTGTTTCTTCCCAACAGATAAACTTCCTTTAACAACCCTAAGGCTCTTGTTATTTTCAATGGCTTTCCTTACTAGCTCACAGTTGAATTTTCTTATGTCTTCTTTCATGCTTTTGCGCAGAGTTTTACAAAGTTCTATGTACTCAATCCTGGAACTGGTATTTCGATTGTCCACCTTCATATCTCTTCGCCTTTTCATGAGCTGTTTCGTCTTCTCAGATAATTTGCTATTGTGCTTTTTACAGGTTACACCACCAATTTCCCCAGCAGTTTCAATTATTGTCTTAACAATGTTTTCATTTGCTTCTGAGATATCAACTGCTAGCAGTACCCAACACCAATAACATACAGGCAACCTACACAACAAAAATCACCAAGTACCAAGACCTCAGACATGAAGTACGAGATATATGGGGTATGGAAAAGATCTTCATCATCCCGTTAGTCATCTCAGCAACAGGGATAGTACCAAAAACGCTTGCGACGAATTTGGGAATACTCAACATTGACCCAAACACCTACATTGAAATACAAAAAGCCACAATCCTAAACACGTGTCACATTGTCAGGAAGTTTCTAGACATGGCACATTAAGAAGTGATGTAAAAAGAGGCTTGGGAACATGGCGCTCTGCCCGTCCCAAAGCCTGTTACCGCCAAGAATGGGCGAGAAAATCTTTTATATATATTTTTGCTTCTGAAGCAAAACTTCAAGAATTGGAAGAGGAACTAGACAAGATCAAATGGGACATTGTAGGACTCAGTGAAGTTAGAAGAAAAGGTGAAGAGTTGGTGGAACTTAAAAGTGGACATTTGTTTTATTATAGAGGAACGGAAACTGGAAGAACAAGTGGTGTTGGCTTCTTAATCAACAAAAGAATTAAAGACTGTCTTCTGGAAGTTGAAAGTACATCAGATCGAGCAGCGAGGCTCGTTGTTCAACTAACCCAGCGATACCAACTTCAAATAGTACAGGTATATGCACCAACATCAAGCCATACCGACGAAGAGGTTGAAGAATTTTATGAAGAAATCAAAGAGTTACACACCAAAGGGAAACAACATATCAAGCTCATCATGGGGGATTTCAATGCAAGAATTGGACAACAGGAACAAGGAGAGACATCGGTTGGTAAATACGGATATGGGGAAAGGAATGAACGTGGCGATCAACTCATCGAATTTGCAGAAGCTGAAAACCTTAGCATCATGAATTCATTTTTTAAGAAGAAACCGCAAAGAAAATGGACATGGAAACACCCAAATGGGGGAACTAGTGAAATTGACTATATCCTGGCAAACAAGAAATCAATTATTGAAGATTGCAGTGTACTGAACAGATTTAATACTGGAAGTGATCATCGAATGGTGAGATGTAAAGTGCACTTAAATACTAAATTAGAACGACAGAAGCTCATTAGGAAACAAGTAAGTAAGAGGGTGGATTTAAAGAAATTAAAAGAAAATACCGAGGCATTCAAGTTGGAATTAAAAAATCGCTTTTCTGCACTGGAAGGACTTATTGATGAAAGTGATATCTCAGAAGCAAATGAAAACATTGTTAAGACAATAGTTGAAACTGCTGGGGAAATTGGTGGTGTAACCTGTAAAAAGCACAATAGCAAATTATCTGAGAAGACGAAACAGCTCATGAAAAGGCGAAGACTTATGAAGGTGGACAATCAAAATACCAGTCGCAAGATCGAGTATGTAGAACTTTGCAAAACTTTGCGCAAAAACATGAAAGAAGATATAAGAAAATTCAATTGTGAGTTAGTAAGGAAGGCCATTGAAAGCAACAAGAGCCTTAGGGTTGTTAAAGGGAGTTTGTCTATTGGGAAGAAACACATCATTGCATTAAAAGGAGAGGATGGCACTGTAACAAGAAATAGGGAAGAAATACTTAGAAGAGTTGAAGAATTCTACAGAAAGCTGTATGAGGGAAACAGTGGATTAAACGAAGACTCTGAGATAGTCGAAGGAACAGCTCCTAAAATCTTAAAAGAAGAAGTAGCATTTGCAATAAAAAGTATGAAGAAAGGAAGATCCCCTGGCGATGATGGCATTACATTAGATATCTTAAAAGAAGCTGGAGAACATGTAGAAGACATACTCGCAAAATTCTTTACCAAATGCCTCAACAGTGGTAACATACCAAACCAATGGGATTCTGCAACAGTAATTCTTTTGCATAAAAAAGGTGATAAAGAGGATTTAAAAAATTACCGACCAATTAGCTTGTTACCTGCTATTTATAAAATCTTCACAAAAGTGCTAACACATCGCCTGCAGAAAAAATTAGATGCAGCTCAACCAAGAGAACAAGCTGGATTTCGAAGTGGATTCAGTACAGTGGACCATATTCAAGTATTAAGAGAATTAATTGAAAGAACACATGAATATGAACTTCCATTGTGTGTGGCATTTATTGACTATGAGAAGGCCTTTGACTCTATTAAAACATCAGCAGTCATCAACTCTTTAAGATCAACAGACATTGAGGATGTGTACATTGACATGGTGAAACGTGTGTATAAAAATGCAAGTGCAAAATTTCGGTTTATTAAAGACAATTCAAACAGATGATTTTTCATCAATCGTTCCTACCTTGATTTCCTTAACGGACGGTGACGATTTTTTCTTTTCTTTTGACCCACTGTACTCATTCTATTATGTTCTATTTCTGCTACACGACTCTATCCGCCTTAATTAAACACCCTAATATGCTATTCCACACCTCCATCTTTTTTCACGTGAAAACGCCGTTCCTTTATGAGTAAGCAGTTTAAGAATTACAAAAACTACAGATCTTTTCGGGTAGAAATCCGCCATTTTTTACAGTTAAAGTTTACCTCTGCTTTATCGGAACTCACTCAGCAGCGTTTAAAAATTGGCTTTAGCCCTCGTAGGACGCAACAATAAGTTTTCATACAGGTGTTTATCGATGGAATGTCGTTGTTACCTTTTAGCGTAAATTTCGAGATAAAACCTAAGTTATATAATAATTTTTGCCACCCACGTTTTAATAGCTCAAACTAGAGCTTTTTTATGGTTGGATAAAAAAAAATTGGCAATTGTGTTATCCCTGTGAAGGGTAATAATATCTTACATCCTAATATACGGAGAAAAATGCGTTTGTTCTTGTCCTCATTCGTCTAGTAGGTCAAGACACTCCGGGCTAAACGGAGGGACCCTGGTTCGAATCCAGGATGAGGACGGCGCCTCTTTTTCTCCAAATTTACATAAGCTCTAGTTTGAGCTAATTAATACGTGGGTGGCAAAAATTATTGTATAATAAATTCCCCCACGAAAACTCACAAAAATCTCGCCCCGGAGGCTTTTCTGTGTTGACCATATTTGGCAATTGTGTTATCCCTGTGAAGGGTAATAATATCTTACATAAAACCTAAAAGTTTATCTGTAGCCATATATATTCACTCACCATTCTTGGGATACGACCTCGATGAGTGATTATCTTATTGTTTAGTTCTCCTGCTTTTGACGTCTCTTCATCTATACAAGAACATGATGCTCATTTCCTTCTGATAATTTAAATTACATTTAATGAGTTCAAGAAAATATATACAAAAGTTTTGTTCAAGAACACGTCGAACAGAAAAACGTTCTCAGTGAACGAGTCGACCAAAACTAAATTTCCCCGAGCTAAGAAAAAGAAAGAAAAATTATTCTTTTTACAGCTTGAGGGCACGTATTTTATGATAATTTAAGCTCAAGAATTGTAAAATAGAAACGCTATGTTATTTTCTCGACATACTCCCCTCTTTGAAATTTTGGCACACTGAAACTCAAAATAGAGAAGAGAAAAGTTATAAATATCTAAATGAAGAGGAACATGTACTGGTATCGGAGAGACATTTCAGTCCACAGGGTTAAGTAAACTCCAGGCGTCAGGCATCTTGGAAAACTGAAACTACAACCACTAGAAGATCGATCGGAATGCTCTTTACAAGGACATCTCTTTAGATATCCTTGAGAATCTCTTATGTCCTCATGTGTAGGGTGGGTCACTTCAAGCTGATGCAGTCTCTGAACAGGTCGAATTACGTCTCCAAGTAGAGTGGTATTTTCACAAGACGTATAATACCATCTTTTCCAGGAAATAATTGAATCACTTTTCCTAGTTCACTCTCTTCGTGTTGAATTCGATTAACACTACATCTCCCCAGAGAAAAGTAATGGTAATTCAGTGACATTTTTGCGTAAGTTCTCAGCTGTCCAAGATATTAGCAGCGGAATCGTCTTTATAAGTCTTGGCTAATTTTCATTCGATATAAAATTCTCTTTTTCAAGTTGGTAGCATCAGTGTGATCTAAATCAGGAACTCTACTTTCTTTAATGTCTCTGAGAAACATTGCAGGTGTCAGAGACTCTAATTCAATGTCCTCAGATATATAAGTGATCGGTCTTGAATTGATGACGTCTTCACAATCACAAAGAATGGTAGAAATTTCTTCATGTTTTAATGAAACTGTGCCTAAGACTTTTCTCAAAAGGTTCTTCATCAAACCTACCATTCTTTCCCAAAATCCACCCTACCAAGGTGAACCTGGATTAATAAATTTCCAAATGATTCTTTTCACGGAAGTAACCTCAACAAATTTGTTCCGATCAATTTTCGTGAGTCCAAGATTTCTCCCAACGACATTGGTACCATTATCCGTGTAAATGATAGAAGGTCTTCCTTGGCAAGAAATAAAATGTCATAATGCCAGCAGAAAGTTTTCGGTATATAAAGAGGAGACGAGCTCTAAATGAACAGCGCGATAAACAGCACAGGTGAATAAGACAACACACGATTTTGTCTCATCCTTCAAAACCAAAAGACCAGCTAGGTCTACTCCGCACACTTCAAGAGCTGAAGCATCACTTATTCTATCCTCAGCTAAGGCGGCTGTCTGAACTTCAGGATGTTTGGAATCGAATAGTTTGCAGAGTACAAATTTGCGTAGGACCTTGCGAATTGACTTAGAACTTTTCAAGAT
>QLNU02014802.1:3026458-3039861 GCA_006491805.2 Dysdera silvatica | reverse complement strand
AAAAGTCAAGAAATTGGTCTTCGTGCAGTACAGCACAAATGAACAATACTCTAACCTTTCCAGGATTGCTGTCTCATTTTTGCAAGTAGTCGAGCACTGACGCGGTTTTCAAATGCTCCGGTCCAACACTGATCTTACTAGCAAATTTTGATCTAATATGTATTTACAATGGGCAGATTGGTTGTGTATAAGTTGCGTAAAGGAATTCGTGTGGTATATTTGATCCAAACTGCAGTTTTACCGAGTGGAAAAAATGGTATTTTTTGCCTCCCGTGAATATGCAGTAATCGTAAATATTAAACGGCGACGTTTCTTTCCGTTTGGAATGGATCCACCGATCAGCCTTTGACACGAATTTGGTATATTAATTAGTTATTTATGCGTAAACGAAAGCTATATATATTTTATTTTACTATAGTAGACTTCCTTTTTTAACCGGCCACGTTATAATTGGGGCGTTGCTATGGGTGCAGTGGTAATTCGTTCTCCTATAGTGCGTTTATCGCGGGTTCAACTCCCAGCTGTGCCAAACGAAGGTCACTTACTAACCGGAGTCCGGGGTTTGGTTCCCCAGGCCTTAAGAGGTTCGGATTCCTCGGAAAACTGTAGGTCCCGGCGCAGCATGACCCTTGCTGTCCCTACGCCGTAAAACTCGTACAACCATTTTAATCGGCCGCCACTTCAACCGGCCTTCGTCCGCTCAGCTATTTTAAGAAGTAAATTAAAATCGGTTTATTTCCTTTTAATAATGAGCCCTCCATTACATACTCATCTAATAGTTAAGTATCAAAGCTGAAAATTTGGCTCCGCGGTGGTGCAATGGTAACGCGTTCGCCTAATGCGCCGTTATTCCGGGTTCGAATCTCAATGGTGCCGAAAAAGAACGCTTACCGTCTGACTGCTCACTGTAGTCCGGAGGTTGTTCTCTATATTAGTGGTTTGGATTCCTCGGAAAATTGTAGGTCCCGGCGCAGCATGACCCTTGTGCCTTAAAATTTACAAACGAAACTTACTCAAAATTTTCTCGCTGTATAAATTTTAACTTGTTTCGATATTGTATATCCAACTTTCATCATATCTTAAAAATGCTACATTTTGCTACTGGATGCATATTTTTTGCAAAAGAGTAATATATATATAATGTAGTCAGAAAAAGCAAACCAATAACAGGGATTTTGTGCGGTCCCTGATGAAGAACAAAATTCTTGGTATTGTTTAATCTTTTACTCCTCTTCACCTTTTACTACTTTACTTGGTTTTACTACTTTATTATATTACTTTTCTACTTTAACTTTGTCTAAATTAATATATGCTTAAGTGTAGTGTATGTATATTACATTAGAAGGTACTACATGTCACAATCATACTACAATTTTGCTATATATATATATATAGGTCTTTATTTACGCTTATTTTTTAAATATCTCGGAAACTAAGCACTAAATGGAAGAAATGAGTCCTACAAACGTTTATTCTTTTTACGAGGAATAAGAATAAAAAAACACAGGTTTCCTTTTGCAAAAAATGAGTTTGACCTTGAAAACGATCCCAAAGTTAAACAGTTAATAAAAAACACTTATTCCCCTTAAGACAAGCAACTTTTATTTCAAACATGCTTTTGTAAAAAGCTTATTTTTTGAGATATTTTACATTGTCAAATTAAATGGTCTACGCTGTAAATATGTATGGCCTGTATGTGTAATTCCAAAAGCAATTAATTTAGAAGTTTTCATTATCTTTGAAATTTACCATCTTTCCCTTACTTAGCTTAATTTTCGGGGTAACCGGCCAGGGTTCCGATCTCGTCGTGGCCTGTTAAAAGCTCATTGTACACGTTTTGGTTTTTCTTATTAATGGTTGCGGGTTCCCCAAATATTTTTTTAAGTTGTACAAAGGAGTTCTTAGCTTTCCGGATGCTTTGTAATACGTACGTTCTGATTAAAATAGCTTTTATTTTAAAATTTGTTTATAATTAACAGGGTTCCGCTCCAGCTATGACCTGTCCTGGTCATTTTGACCAGGGTAGGATGGTTTTTCATCGTTTCATTTCCGTCATCCCTAAATCCATACTGAGATAATCGAAAGCCATTTTTTTAAAATCTAGAACGGGGTTTTACGCTTGATGATTCCTTCAACGTTTAAATGTAAAAATAAATTGCAAAGCACAGAAATCGTTACGTTTACGGAACAAAAGCTAGAAATTCAAAACCATGTGGATTATGCCAAGTTGAATAAGACATATAAATTGCTGTAAAATTCGTGACTAAAAAGAATACTTGATCGACGATTTTAAAAATTCTAACCTGCTTGTGCAATTAATCAGTTTGAGCGTGTTCCAGAAAGAATGAGAATTGCTAAAAACGGAAAAGTTGAAATAGCGCTGATGAGGTAAATCAGAGTCAATCGAGTGCAAAATCTTACTCGCGCATGCACTATGTGCCCCAAAGTATCCAGACACTTTGGATTTTTTGTTTTTTTTTTCGAATTTCTAAAAAACCACTCGGCCAATTGTTCTCTAACTTTGGAGGTATATATAAACACTTTACAATAAAGTTTCGGTGACTTGTGCATTTAGGGGACCACCCACATATTGACAAAGTGAAAAAATATATTTCATTGTCCTGTATCATAAAAAGATTAAAACAAAAACTACAAAAATTATTTGTAACTTTTAGAAAATATTTAACCAACTATGCTTAATGCGTGTGTTTATTTTTGTAAAACAAACATGTATATTCATGAAGATGGAAATGTTTCTTTAAGAAAACCCAAATTTTGTCACATGTTTTTTGCTTATAATATCCACAATTTTCAGTCAAATTTCACGAAACTTATAAAACATTTGTCAACGTACAAAAAAAATATTATACTTAAATTAGAAATTAATATATTGAATACACGATGAGATATGAGCATTTGAAGAAAATAATTTTTTACTGCGCATGCGCGAAAGATATAAATAACGTTCATTCATAATTTTGTAGTCAATAGTATAGGGCAACTTGGAAAAAAAAAAAGAAAAAAAGGGGGATATCTGTCATTGCAGCAAAATATGGCCCCACTTCATACTAATTTTTGACTTCTTGTTGGTTTGTTGTATTTTTATGGCGCAAGGACAACAATGGTCATTCTGCACCAAGCAAGGTTTTTGACTTCTGTAAAGGAGAAGCAAAACATGCAGGTGTCCAGATACTTTTGATCCTTATTTGCATAAATCTGGAATATTTCATTTTCAGAACAGGGGTGTTTGGTAATTTGGAATATGACAATTTGTGGAAAAAACCCTTATCATCTAGCTACTTTCAGAGAATTAGAGAAATACGGCTCACTATATCATCGATAACTTTCTGAATTTTCAAGATATCCCACTGGTATTTTTTTTTAAGTTGCCCTATACTATTAACTGCAAAAGTATGAAAGAAAGTTATTCGTATCTTTTTTTCGCATGAGAAGTAAAAATTATTTTCTTCAAATGCTCATATCTCATCGTGTATTAAATATATTAATTTCTAATTTAAGTATAATATTTTTCTTGTACGTTGACAAATGTTCTGTAAGTTTTGTGAAATTTGACTGAAAATTGTGGATATTATAAGCAAAAAATATGTGACAAAATTTGGGTTTTCTTAAAGAAACGTTTCTATCTTCATGAATATACATGTTTATTTTACAAAAATGCACACAGGCATTAAGCATAGCTGGTTAAATATTTTCTGAAAGTTACAAATAATTTCCAGCTTTTTATGATACAGGGTGATCAAATATATTTTTTCACTTTGTTAATATGTGGGTGGTCCCCTAAATGCACAAGTCACCGAAACTTTATTGGACAGTATGCATTCAAACATATTCTATATAACTCCACAGTTAGAGAACAATTGGTCATGTAGTTTTTTAGAAATTCGAAAAAAATTAAAAAATCCAAAGTGTCCGGATACTTTTGGGCATATAGCGTAGGCGTAGTAGAACTTTCAAAATTATTGAAGGGAGGGTGGGGGGGCTGATCCCCCAATAATCATCAACTAAATTTTGAGCTCCCAGTTGGTACGTTTTTTACGTAAAGGTCCGTATTTTCGTCCCAAGTCCGTATTGCTCCAGGGTATTTTTTAACCATTAGGTCCCTATGTTTCTTTTCCTTTTATTTCACGCTTAACGGACGTTTAATCGGAAATTAGTTAACTAACCGTAAATAATCCGCAATATTTATATGTTTACAAGGGTATTTCCGGAGGCAATCGCGGTGCGATAGGATTCACATCGTTGAATTCTGATTGGATTGGGGTGATGAAGCTGCCGGATGTGGCATCTATAATGAGTCCGGTTTCAGATCTGGTGGCGTACCGGACGTCTTTTCGCTTGATCCGGATTGTAAATGTATCGTACAAACTGGAAAATGAGAACATCTATACATGTAATATTTAATAGTGCATGTTGAATAAATACTTTTTCCTATGGGGAAACGCACACACATACATATAATAAGATTAGTAAGGTGACGTATGCACATAGTACATGACATGTATATAGTACTTCAATTTATTCATTGGATTTTTTAAAGAATTTATTCCCCTCTAATACAGAAACTCTTACGATTGTCATCTCTTTTGTAATAATTTGTTCAGCCATAACTGGCAACTCACCAGTTTGTTTACGTTAATCGCTGTTCGAACTGTACGTAGCCGTTCGTGCAACACGGACGCTTTCAACTATGTTTCTTTGTGACATAACGAAAATAATGGTGTATATTAGTAGCTCTAATTCCCTTTAACACGTTATCAGCACGATTGACTCGGATATGGATCACAAATAGACGATCGAAACAGACTTGTGTCACGAAGCAACCACGGAAACTCACTACCGAAATCGAAGCAATCCTCTTACTAGTATCGCTGAAGAAGTTTTTAAAGCATCTAGCAAGGTACATTTTTTTTTTTTTTTTGCGATTTTCTTCTTTGCACGAAAAAAATGGCAAACGACGATTATAAATTGCCAAAGCTGGATAGTGATAACTATCATCCCTGGTCAATACGAGTGCGAGCGGCCCTTGTTCAGAAGCGATGCTGGGATGCCGTTAAACACAGTTACGGGCCAGAAATGACCAAGAACGAAAGGCGAAAAAATTATGAAGCAGTGATGCTCGTGTTACTCATTGTTGAAGGCAGCTTTCTATACGATATTGGTGATTGCGTACGGGCCATAGATGCATGGAATTCCTTGAAAGAAATGCACACAAAGTTTGGACTACTACATGTATTACAATTAATGAAGGACCTTTTCAACATAACCATGAAGCCAAATGATACTGTGAAAACTTACCTTGGAAGACTGATGGAAGTACATCGGAAATTGTCAAGTGGGGGATACGCCTTTACTGATAGGGAAGTGGCCCTCGTAATGCTAATAGGACTACACAAATCCTATGAACCACTGATACTGAACTTAAAAAAAAAAGATGAAGTGTTTCAGTTGTGGAGAATGGGGTCACATCTCTTGAAACTGTGAAGAAGCACGACATAGAAGTCGGAGCAGTGCAAAAACTGCTATAGACCTCAAGAACTGGGCTCTATCAGAAAATGGAGAAAAAGAGAATAAATCGACAAAATGGATTCTAGACAGTGGTGCCACCGCGCACGTCATGTGCGCGGTGGCACAGACAGGGAAAAGTACAAAGAGTCAGACAGGGAAAAGTACGTAAACTTAAAATCCTACAATTCCGCCGTCGAAGTCGCAAACTTGGAAAAAGTTGACGTCACCGGCATTGGTGATATAGTGCTCTCCATAAATGAAAACACCCCACATTTGAAGAATATCACCCTCGTAAATGTACTATATGTCCCAAACGTAGGTGGAAACTTACTGTCAATTGGAAGAATTGAACGAGGATTCAAAATCGAATTTGTAGATGGAGAAGCTAGGGTGATAGAAAAAAGAAGTGGAGAAACAGTCCTGGCCGCCACAAGAAAGGGAAGGCTATATGTCATCAAAGAAGACCAACTCGTTGCACTGATTGCAAGAAATGTATGTGAAGAATTGCAGCACCGCCGACTCGGGCACCCAAAATACGACGCAACGAAAGAGTCTACACCATTCATCAGTGAATGAAAGCCCCACCTATCTACGAACAAACCTTGCCGAGTATGCATTCAAGGGAAGATGAAACGAAAACGATTTCCTAAAGCGGCAAGCACATGATCCAAAGAGGTACTTGAAATCGTACATGCAGACATAGCCGGAAAAACCTCTCCACCATCATTGGGCGGATGGAACTATTTTGTTACATTTACGGATGACTTCTCTCACTGTATGACAGTATACCCAATAATGGCGAAAAACGAAGTCCTCGAAAGGTTTGACGAATACAGACGCATGGCGGAAAACCTCCATGGCAAGAAGATAAAGACCTCGAGAAGCGATAATGGAGGTGAATTAAAAAGCGAAAGGTTCGACAACTACCTCATTAAGCATGGAATATCGAGGCAACTTACAGTTCCAGAATCGCCTCAACAAAATGGAGATTCAGAGCGAATGAATCAGACACTAATTAATACAACCAGATGCCTACTCACTGAGTCCGCAGTTCTGGGCAGCAGCAGTGTCCACCGCAGCCCACCTCTGAAACAAATGCCCCTCCTCTGCAATTAATGTAAGCATTCCGGAAGAAATATGGTTAGACAAAAAAGTCAAGACATACCACCTTGGAGTCTATGGTTACAGGGTCTGGAGCCATGTACGTCTACACTTGAGGAAAAGCAAACTCGATCCAAAAGCCACGGAATATGTTAAAAGATATCAAAAATTACGCTAGAAATTATCAAAGCGCACTTATCTTTTTCGTCGGGTTCGGGATATGAAATTACAAATCACCTACTTCAACTCCGCTTTCGTAAAATTGATGATGGTAGTTTAAGCACTAGCACAGCTCACCAAATTTAACACGGGTAAACATACCTTTATTTACAATTTTACGAACACCCACATTCATATAAACTACTAATCGAATTCTAAAATACAGAAAAAACAAGAGAGCCACACCTCGTGGCATCTTAGCGTGCTCATGACTTAACCAGAACCAAAACTTAACACAAACTTCACTATAACTGTAACAGTTTCTTTGAGCACTGACGATGGCGAAATGGAAATGTCTCCGACTACGGTCTCTTGCATCGTTAGCTTTTCACGGAATATATCCTGGTGAGTTACCCCTCAGGAATCAAGGGTTACAAGTTATGGGACGTAACAAGAAAACTGTTCTTCATAAGTAGAGATGTGATTATTGAGGAAAACAACTTCCCTTACAAAATGGAACACAGCATGGATTATCACCGTTTAAACATCGCCGAACCGGGAGATGTCCTGCTTTGCATTGAAAATGAGGTAAACGGACATGCCATTGAAGCAGAGAAACGTCAGACACGACCCATGGAAGGCGATGAGATTCAGGTTGAAATAAACTCTGTCGAAGGAAGTGGCCAAAATCTCAAGGACCCAAGGATAATGAAAGAGCCGTCAGAGGAACACTTGGAGCAAGTACATGAAGAAAACCTATACGACGATACTGCAGAAGCCCCTGCAGACACACTGGAAAATACACAACGCAACCAGACAGGGGAAGCCGGACACAAACGTCACTGACTCCGAATATGCTAGACCTGAACATGAAGACCAAATCAGTAAAAGTGGTAGGATCATAAAACTTCCCAGTCATCTACAGGACTACGTCCTATACAACGCAAGAGAGACGGAAAATCTCACATCAGAGCCATCGACTTTTAAAGAAGCCTTAGCATCTTCCGAAGCTTGTATGTGGCGAAAGGCCATGGATGAAGAGATCGGAAATTCCCTCCAAGTACAAACCTGTGAACTGGTGACCAGACCACCCTGTGCCAAGATAATTACCCCCAGGTGGATATTCCGCAAGAAAGATGAGACTGTAAACCGAGTAAAGTTCAAGGCCAAACTGGTAGCAAGAGGATACCTACAAGTGCCTGGCATTGACTTCCAAGAAACTTTCTCACCAGTCATCAAGCTAAAGTTAATACGCATACTACTCGCCCTGGCAGCAGAAATGGACCTGGAAATCCACCAAATGGATATAACGGTAGCATATCTAAACGGAATGTTGGAGGAGTATGTATACATGGCCCAACCAGAGGGATGTTAAGGGAAAGGGAGAGAACACCTTGAATGTCACCTGAAGAAAAGTCTCTATGGACTCTGACAGTCTGGCTGCATGTGGAACTCCTGTCTCAATACGAACCAACAAGGTCAAATGCAGGCCCTTGTACAACTGCAATAGAAATATGATCATTGGGATCTGTGTCGATGACCTCATCATCAGAAAGCTCCAGGAGATAAAAATTTCAAGAAGGTGACCTAACGGAAGTTCGGGAAGGAAATAATGATGTATGTCATTAGCTGTAATTCCCTTTAACAATTTTATCTAATTAAATATTCTGTAAAACTTATATAGACGAATAACACGAGGACTCAGTTTAGATCTAAATTTCTAATCTGCTCTAACCTTCTTCCTTTTGTCCTTGCGCCATAAATGATCATGATTTCATCTGTTTTAAACATTCCCTTGTTTTCCAACTAGCCTACTAATCACAAAACGTATTACGTAACTTATAATTTTTTTAAAAATTTTTACGTCTAAACTAAACAAATGAATCTATAGATTTCAGTCAGTTTTCTCATATTGCATTTGCTGTTGATAACTTTGTCTATCAATACAGTGTTTATATATCATATCAGATGCTTCTGTTTTTTTTTCACATGATACTACAAAGATATACTAACTACAATTTTTATTTTATCCTTCAAGTGAATGACGTTCAGTTTGTATAAAATTATATAGTTATATTGTAAATTTTGCGAGCAGTTCCCTATTGTAGGATGCATATTGACCACTACTGTCCTTACGCCTTAAATATTTAAATTTGTTTGCATAATAATTTAGCCTATTATCCAGATATATAATAAGATGGTCTTACATATGAATCAATTATAAATCAGGTTTTGCCTTATCTAATGGGAATTTCGATGCACCGTGTTGGTTCAGTTGGATGTTTTAAATGTAAATTTTAATATTAAAATATTGGTATTTGATAACAGGCTATTACTCTTCGAAATGATTTTTTGTGTCGTATTCGCTAATTAACTAAACGACTATTATTGTGATATGGTGCGCCCAGATGGCTTTTGACCATATACGAATTGATATATATCTTTATATCAAAGTATATTTATATTGAATTATTGTATTTTTACATCATTTATTTATTTATTTATTTTATTATTCTTTTATTTTTATTTTATTATTCTTTTATTTTTATTTTTATATATTTATTTATTTTAATTTTATTTTAATATTCTTTTACTATATTTTATAAATGTCATTCCTGAATAGCGGACATATAACCGATTGTGGCTTTGCGGCCCTTGGGGATTCATTCACTGAGCCGGATAATGAATTAACTCTTGATATTAATAACCAATATTACTATCCCTCACAGATTACTTCTCATAATCAAGTTAATAACACATTATTAACCGTTCATATTAATGCATGCAGTATTACTAACAAAGTGGAATTAATTGAAGACTTCATCCTTGGTATAAATCCATCCCCTGACATATTATGTATAACTGAGACCTGGCTCTGCCCAAATTAGGCTCCATCTCTTTTTGATTATGAATCGGTCTCGATTGCACATGAATTGGGTAGAGGAGGTGGTGTTGTAATGTATGTTAAAAGAAAACACGAGTTTAATTTGATACCTCAATGGACGGGAATCTTCCCGGGTGTTGAGATGCTGACATTACAGATTTATGGTATTTTTGTCACTACCATATATCGACCACCTTCTGGTGAATTGGGAGATTTTTTATGTCGTCTTCAGGACCTACTTGCCTTTATTACTTCCTCGAGAAAGAGGCTAATCATCATGGGAGACTTAAATATTGATTTATATACTTCCAATGAAAAATTTGTAAACCATACGCAAGCACAGAGACTATTGGATCAGATCTTCTCATTTGGATTTAATAACTATATTCATAACCCAACTAGAATTACATCACATTCTTGTACAGTTATTGATCACTGTATTACAAACGTTTTAAATCCACAATGTGGCATACTTCTTTATCAGATTAGCGATCATCTTCCCATATTTTCAATTTTTGGTATTTCACAGGGAATATCTAGAAGACATGGTAATCCATCTTTTATTAGAGATTTTTCTGAGATGAATTTACAGACATTTAAAGCAAAGTTACAAAGAGTAAATTGGAATAATTTATATCTCTTGGATAATCCACTACATGCTTATGGATATTTCGTTGATATCTTCAAAAATAATTATGAAGTTTGCTTTCCATTAAAAACAATAAGCAAAACCAAACGTATACGTAAATCATGGATTACAACTGAAATTTTTAGAGAAATAAGGAAGAAAAATAAACTTTACTTCAAATTTTTAAAGGATAAATCACCAACAAAACTTGCTGTTTTTAAGTCATTTCGGAATGAATTGAATACTAAAATAAAACGTGCGAAACAGGCATATTTTTCGGCACTATGTAATATGAATAATAGGAAAACATGGTCAGAAATAAATGAACTTATGGGAAGATCAAAATCCAGAACAAGAGAAATTGATATACTAATAACTCCTCATAAAACGATTACTAACATATCACAGATTTCTAATACATTCAATCAATATTTCATAGAATTCCCTTATTCTTTATCTAGTAAATTTAATAATGTATTCCAAAGATGCCATGATTATAATATCGCTAATTCCTTTTTCTTGGATGGGGTCACTGAACTTGAGACAATTCGACTAATTAATAATCTTAGTGCTAATAAAGGACCAGGCCCAGATAACTTTCATCCAGTTCCCATTAAATATTGTGCTCATGAGATTTCAGGGCCTTTAACCCACATCTTTAATCTAATCTTTTCCACTGGTGAGATTCCGCCGGAATTTAAGACGGCAAGGGTTGTTCCGATTCATAAAAAGGGTTCATATACTGACGTTGCTAATTATAGACCGATATCAATATTATCGGTGTTTACAAAAATACTTGAAAAACTCATTTATAATAGATTATTAAAATACTTTGAACATAACCACATCATACAGGAAAATCAATTCGGTTTTACTAAAAATAAATCTACTGAACAAGTATTGTTAACGGCAACAGACTTCATATATTCGGCTTTGGACGGTGGTGACTCATCAATTGGAATTTTTTTTGATTTGTCACGGGCATTTGATACCCTTAACTATGATAGACTTTTATATAAATTACAATTGGCAGGTATATGCGGAAAGCAAAATCTTCTTTTCAGAAATTACCATTTTGGAAGATCTCAATATGTGCAAATAAACGAAAATCAATCTATCGCCAGATCACCTCTATGTGGGGTTCCTCAGGGGTCGACATTGGGACCTTTGCTTTTTATTTTTTATATTAATGATCTTTTTTTTCTGCCAACTCGATCTAGAGTTCTATGCTTTGCCGACGACACAAGCATCTTTTATAGGGAAAGGAATCTTGATGTGCTGTTTTCACTTGTAAATAATGATATTGATATATATATAAAATACTTTAGAGATAATTATCTCTCACTTAATACAAAAAAAACCAAATGTATTCTGTTTTCAAATAAACATAACAAAAGCAACTACTTATGTAATACCATAAAAATAGATAACGATATAGTTCCGTTATCGCAGGAGACGAAATTCCTTGGAGTTACTATTCAAGCCAATTTAAAATGGGATACACACATTAACCTATTGTGCTTAAAAATTGGTAGATTTTTGGGAATATTGCGCAACATTAGTATTTATATACCTATAAAATTTTTGATCAATCTATATTATTCTTTTATTTTTTCTCATCTTTTTTATTGTTTATCGGTCTGGGGATACACTTCACAGGCTAACCAAAGTAGAATTTAGTCATTACAAAATAAATTCTTCAATATTATTAACCATAAATTACCACAACCAATGTCGATCCGTGAGGTTCCGCAAAGATTCAATTTATTAACTTTTAATCAACTTTTAAATTATAAAATTTTGTTATTAATGTTTAAAAAAATTAAAAATACTAATCTATTCCAATTGATTTACAGCAACCTACACATAACTATCCAACAACAAGTAGACATAACTACAGACCTCAATTTTCTCGTCTGGAGCTGGGTTGCCACAGAGTGGGTTCTTCAGGTCCTAAATTGTGGAATCAGCTGCCTTCTAATATAAAAGAGATAAATTCCTATTCTAAGTTTAAGTCTTTAATCCGGATCCTCCTTACTAATTCTATTTAATCAATCGCATACTTAATTTAATTTTCGCTGATGTTTGCGCAGTGATATCCCATGGGGCTGCTTTGGCTATCTGGTATCTCCTGGGTGGTGCAGGCTTTGTCAGACTACGTCTTTATCTGCGCTACCCAGGCAGACATGGACAAAATTCTATTTCACAGTATATTAATTAATGTATTGATATTTTTTTTTTAATTAATTTTGATGTATTTATATTTTTGTAATTAATTTTATGCATCTATATTTTCGTATGATGTTAATGTAGATATGTCTTTGTTCTTATAATTAACTTAAACTAACATTGATTTGTAATCTCAATGTATATTTTTTTGTTGTTCATGTTGCTGCCTAAATAAAGTTGCTAAAAAAAAAAGAACAATTCATATTGCCATTTGAGTAAGCACAATCTTTAATGAAAAGAAATTTTATAATAAAATCCTGAGTCAAAATGACATCACCAGTCACATTTTTCCACGCATATACGTATTAACGTAAGTTTTTTGGGGGGGGGACATTTGCATACATTGCTACCAAATACTTCTTCCTACAGTTCAGCAATGAATTGTGAATAAAATTAGAACATAAAATTATACGTACTTTTTCAGTGGCAACACATTATTTTTATAGAAATGAAAACGAATTGGTCAAAATGCTGATACCATGATTCAAAACAATGTAACACCAAAAAAAAATACATACGATCAACATCCAATAAACGGTCCCTGCTGTAAAATGACTTTAAATATCCTTCTGGGCATAGATGCCACAAATGCTTGAAGTGTGTTGGCATCAATTTCTTCCGAAGTCTCTTCTATTGGTTGTTTCAGTTCGTGAATAGAGTTGCAATATCTCCCATTTTTGTACACAGAACATGCAGGTATATCCCACAAATTCTCCATTGGGCTGAGATCTGGAGAAATCGCAAGCCAGTCCATTTCACGAACTCCATTCTTCAAGAACCATTCCAACGTAGATTCAGCAACATGGATGGAGACGTTATCCTGTTGGTACAAGAAAGAAGGGCCTCCCAATTTCTCTGCAAATGGCAATAGATGGA
>QLNU02014802.1:2976564-2991162 GCA_006491805.2 Dysdera silvatica | reverse complement strand
TACGTAGACGAACGGTTGTGTTACCATTCCTTTTGCGACACCCTGGACTTACGTTTCAACAAGACAATGCCCGGCCGCACACGGCACGTGTTGCTATGAATTGTCTTCAAGCTTGCCCAACACTTCCTTGGCAAGCTAGGTCTCCTGATCTCTCTCCCATAGAGCACATTTGGGACGCTATGGGAAGGCGATTGCAACCATCCCGGAATGTTGACGATTTAGCCCGACAGTTGGAGACAATTTGGCAAGAAATTCCGCAGGACACCATCCGGGATCTTTATCAGTCTATGCCACGCCGGGTGACAGCTTGCATCCAGGCCAGAGGTGGACCAACGCCTTATTGACTTCCTCCCTTTGTAACGGTCAAACTCTGCAATAAATCATTCAATTGTTCTGAAATTTTAATCCTTTCTTTTTCTATGTATGTTCTTCACATCCACCAATTTTTATCGCAATCGGACAACTCCTTCTTGGTGCGTCGATTTTTTTTTTGTTATAGAGTGTAATATCATTTAGGATATAAATATGCATTATTTAATACCAAGAAAAAATATAACAACTCAAACACATATATAAGGCGATTCAGAATGGATGTTAAAGTAATTATCTAATTATCGTTTCAACCGTTAGTTGTAGAAAAAAATTTCATAGGAAGAAAGTGCTTAAATTATGTAAAGATATTGAATTTCTTATTTATTTTACAAAGGGTTGCACATTTAACTATTTTTGTTTTTAATTACAGGGTCTTCTTTTACACGATTTTGAAATCGAAAAAATTTTGAATACAAATGTTGAAAGTCAACCGTGTAAAAAAGAACAGCAATTTTTTGTTTCTGTTGCGTTATTTCAAAATCGTGTAGAAAAGAAGAGTTAGGTAAATCTATATGTGCATAAAAATATGAAATTTAACTTTTTATACGGACCCCCACACTAAAAAATTTCTAATCAGAAAATTACTGTCCTATAGCTAATTGACCAAATAAAGAAAAATCCACAATTCTGAACAGAATATTCACGGAGTTATTAAAAAATTAAATTTCATCACTTATAAACTTTCGTCGCTGTTTTAGCGATTTTTTTGGGCGAAATAATGATAACCTTAGAAGATTTTTTTGGCAGAACAACTACAACCTCAGAAGACTTTTTTTTTGTAAAATAATGGGGGAGGGGTAATGAATGGCGTATGAGCTTGTTATGAGCGGCATACTAATTCAGGATTTAATCAAAGTGTTATCCCTTTTTTCTCAATTTGTAGATGGCTCCTATTTTCTTGGCTATCAACTCCAGGATATTAAATATCGGATATTTCAGCGACTATTCTATGTAGAAACATGAATGAACTCTTTATCATTGGGCCAATTTGTCATATAGCAATATTTTCTAATTGAAAATGTTTTGGTAGAGGGTCCGTACAAAAAGTTAATTTTTGTAGTTTTATACATATTTAATCACTTGTAAAATGAATGTCCTTACTTAATTCAAGTATTTTTTTACGATTAACAATTAAAAATATAATTGCAGTAACATCTATTATGAACCACCCTGTATACATCTCTTTTAAACATTGCTTACATTTAAATATAAACTTACTTTCCGTAAAAAAACATCAATTTTTAATTAAATTTACATTTTTAAGGTTTATGACTAAACAGTCAAACGTCTGGCATTTGTAATAACATATTTCATGTTTTTTACTCATAATTTTTTAAGTCAATGTTTAGAAATCAGACTGAGAACATAGAATATCCCGAATATAAAATTATATAATATAATTAATTTTTAATAGATTTGTGGTTTATGTCCAAAAGAATACAAGTAGATGCGCCTTGATAATATAAAGTTAGTAATTATTATTATTAATTGATTGTTCTCAATGTAATTACTATGAACCTTCGTGTCTAATCCACCATTATGTAAAACAATGTTTCCCAACTTTCTTTAGCCCTGCGGTGGCGCAGTGTGGTAACGCGTTCTCCTATTGCGCGGCTAATCCGGGTTCGACTCCCAGCAGTGCAAAAAGAACGCTTACTCAGAGATCTCATAAAGATCGCACTGCTCACTGTAGTCCGGGGTTTGGTTCCCCAGGCCTTAAGAGGTTCGGATTCCTCGGAAAACAGTAGGTCCCGGCGCAGCATGACCACTGTAGTCTTTGAGCCGTAAAACAAACAAACTTTCTTTAAGTTGCGACCCTCTTTTATAGTAGCCAAGTAATCTGGGACCCCTTCTCAATAGTCGTCGCCCCACTTGCAGAATAAACTCATTTTTAACAGAGTAAAGAAAACGCATTAAATATAAAGTTTTCAAATTGTAATTCTAATATTCAATTAATCTAATAATCAATGCGATGATTGCGCTTGCATCTGGGTAACCAGCTTCAAAATTTGCGACTGTGCGTTTGTTAAAGCCAATCTCATGTCATCCTCAACATTCAGTTTGTTTCTTTCCTTCGTTTTGATATGAAAAAGTGTCGAAAACCCTCTGGCAGAGATTGTAGAAACAAATGGAAGTAAAACGAGAAATGCAAGCATGGTGACATTTGGATATGAATATACATAGCACACCGAAACTGTGTCGGTAATTTCTCACGAAATGAGTCACGTGCCGAAGAATCGTTCCGCAAATCCAAAAATTCATCCTGTACTTGCTTCATTTGGAATGCTGGCTACATCACCAGGGAAGCAGGGAAGGGATTTTGCACAATTGCAGTTTCTTCTTCTGCAAGCTCAAGAAAGATCGCTGAAATTCTTCTTCCAGCGATTCCAGATGCTCTCCACTAGCACTCCACTTTCACATTTTAAGCCAGTTCACGTCCAGACATTACCAAACTGCAGAGGTTTTCAAAGATGCCGATCTTTAAAGTATTTACTTTCCGATGCCAGTTTTGCAGCTTGGATACCAATGTCCGAAGATTTTCTTGAAATTAAATAATGTATGTTCCTTTTCCTTAAGTTTCGCTTTCAGCATATTTAGTTGGTTCAAAATGGCTGCTAAGTAAGCGCTTCATTTCTTCCAAGCTTAATTATTAAAGTAGCGCAGAAGCTCATGTTTTCCTCGTATTTCCAGGAAATTTTTTTTCATTTTTCAAGGCAAATACACGACTGATAATATTTCTTTCAATAATCAGCGTACAGTTGTGTAGTAAAGGAGAACCTCGTCATCAGAATCCATATCTGCACAGAGTTCTTTAAAGAAGCGGGTATTAAGAGCTCTAGATTTGATGCAATTCACAATTTTAATCATAAAATCAAGTACCTCCTGCATCCTAGCTCTAGCATCTGTCGCAATGGATCTTTTGTAAGCCACTTCCTTTCATTTAATAAAAATTAGAAAAAGGTAATAGTATTTTAAAATCAAAAATTAGTGTTAGAACCATCGGCAAACTGTTACAGCCATGGTGAAATGTAGAAATGTTGGAAACTTTCGGTATGAAACCCTCTATAAAAATAACTTCAAGTAAAAATAGCTGCGGAACATCCCTCCCACCCAAGAAAAAAAAATCGGGATCTCCAGGTTGGAAACTCGTGGTGTAAAGATTATATTTCAAAAATGATATTATGTAAAGGATATTTCAGTAATGATATCATGAAAAGTTGTTTCAATAACCTTATTTTAAGAGTTATTGCAACTGCTTGTTGTTTCGTATGCAAGAAATAATAAATAATCTGGAAATGTTGTCGAATAAGCGGCACTGCGTTTCGAGGAGAGGGAGGAACATGGAGCACAAGATATGAGGAAAGAAAGAATATTTCAACACTTATATTATAAACGATATTACAAATACCCTTCATTTGTCAGAAAAAGAGAGTCATTCGATTTTATTGACAAAAAGAAACCATTCTCGCGATGTTGAGTTTCTACAGAATGTAAAGCGAAAAAGAGAAAGATTAACATTTTGTGTGTAAAAGGAAATGTTGGCAAACAGTTCTGTAGTTTTGACACAGTTCAGTCGAACATGTACGAGAACTTTCAGTTGGTAATGTTTTCCGTGTGTACGAAGGTCGCTTATTGTGAATGCTGTAAAAAGTTATGAGTAACCATATCACGTGTATCAGTAACGGAAGTATGATACTCAGAAGAGAAAAAAGGAAAAAGGAAAAAAAGGTGTAAGTACAGAAGAGAAAAGTTTGAGATCTAAAACTGATACATAAATAACAGTTGATTGAAAGAAGTGTCGGGTACTGATTACTTACCATTGTCATAGCTCCAGGAGCCACAGAAGCATCATAAATGGGGTTATCGAATGCTTTTGCAATGGAAGTATCTTCACCTGCTTTAATGGAGGGGAAAGAAGCTACATTGCTGTCTTCCGGATTCAGATCTTCATGAGGGGTCGTTCCAAGTTCCAATTCGACTTTATTGGAACGTAAATCAAAACGGGCAAAATTGAAACCAGGAATTCTGAAAAGAATACATGAATATCACCATCATTATCATGGTAAAAACAGTTATCACATTATAGCTTCTGGTGCAGGGGCCAGCTCTGCCCCGTCTTCTTCGATATATTTTTATTGTAAATTGTTTTCCTGTATGTTATTTTAGCTTTATTATTATTATTTTTTTTTTTGGAAAGGCAACCCCGACCTTTATTGCCATTTTTAAAATACCTTTCTGTTCTTGTTAAGATGATCACGGCATTCAATGATCCTCCTTTAGTATTAAGATGCTCGTAATCAGAAGAAATCTAGCACTTGGGTTTGTGGCAGAGTTTTACTTACGCAGGGGCTTTCTTTTTGTATGCACATATTATGCAACCACTCGCAAAAGTTATGGAAACATCGTCATATGCACATGGATGCGCATAATTGGAAATGCGTAGAATCGACAGAAATAAATTAGGCGAAACAAAAGCATATTTTGCTGAACATACAATTTATAGTAGCTGAGTTACTGACAGAAAGACTTATATAGATGCACCTAAAGTATCTGACTGAGATACATAAGGAAGTATTATATCATGTGCAGGAAAGAATTATGCGGAGTCACCTATGTACGTATGTATATATCAAGAAAAAATTATGGAATTAACCCACAGACGAGATGCGGTATATAACAGACTTAATACTTCATAATCCCTCCACAAGCTTTGATGATAGTTGGTATCTTTTGTGGCATATATTTTACCAACCAATAAAAAATAGTAGTCACCGTCAAACTCCCTTCAATATTCCCAAATAGCAATCAACAAGATCAGTTTTTCAACATGGATTTCTTGCCTACACTCAGCTCTACAATTTGCACCACATACTTTCAAATGAAATTTGGATCCGACCTATTTGCTAGCCATACCGCTGTAGTCATATCGTTCTTCAAGAAATTTCTGCGCACTTTTGACCTGTGACTTGAGGCTTTATCGTCTTAAAATGTCATCTTGTCGTCGTGAAAGGTACTTCTAACTAATGGAATTAGAAAGACTCTAAAATGTGAATGCGCACTTATGCATTAATTGTATTTGTAATAATTTATGTCACCTGTTCATTAACCTGAAAGACAACACATGTCATGAGTGACTGGGAAACTTGATAGTTTTCTTGAAGCAGATATCCTTACATGTTTCATTGGCGCGTCGCCAGGCAAAAACGTTCCAGCTTCATATCCATGATCAATGCAAATCATCCATGATTCATCACTAAATATCACTTTCATTCAATCTCCTGCAAACCATAGGTTTTTGCTTTGACTCATTGAAGAAGTCTTTTCTTTTGGATAGTTACCCGATCTATCTGGATACTTTTCGTTCGCTTTCCTGTAGAAAAATCCCATTTCCTTTCAATGGTTTTTGTGCCGTTTTGTCACGAAATGGGCGAAATCATGAATACCTGCTTTCGCCCACTTCGTCTTTATTTCTTTCGTTGTTTATTTACGGCTTTGAAGTCGTGGTTTCTGTTTAATTTTCTGTCCTCGCGCTTTGAAGTTTTGCCTGGGCGACCAGCATGATGACCTTTAATAACTTTCGTTTCGCTTCAAATTGATTCCACAATGTTTTTGTGAAACATAGGTGATTATATAATTATTTCCATCACATATTGTTGCACTTTCTTATGTTTCTCAATCAGATATCGCACATTTATTTACTTATGTAAGTCCTCTTGTCTGCAGTTCAAACAAAGAATATAAATATACTTATGTTATTAAGTTATGTTATAAGCGGGTTTTTCAATAGATATTGAACCCGCTATTGCTTTTGGCTTTCTGTCTGTCTGCCTGTCTATACGCAATGAAAAGGACAAGGTAAAGGTCTCCCGTAAATGCAATAATGATGGCTATTGTTAACGTTAAGAACACACCGAGTCACCTGAGAATTAGAGAGTTGGGAATTAGAAGGTTGCGGACTAGAGAGTTGGGAATTAGAAGGTTGCGGATTAGAGAGTTGCGAATTAATGTTAATTGAAACCCGCTAAATTTAAATATCGACCTTAGGCGATTTTCTTTCACTTGCTTGCATGTTTTTATTTATAAATATACTCGATCTTCATTAGCTCAGACGTGTATCTTTCATTAAACTGCTTTTTTTTTCATTACTTTCTGTTGCTTTTATATGCTTCAATTGACAAAGTCTCCATGTTTATGTGGATATAATTTCGCAATTTTTGCGAGTGGTTGTACATTTAAATATGCTGTGGAACTTCGGAAAGTTGAACTTTAATTATTCGAAATTTGTTTTAAATCAAAGTGCTAAGGAATAATGAACAAAACATATTGCATATATTTGTGTCTCTTAATGACTCGGATTTTTGACAACTACGAGTGCATACATATATCTGTTGCGATACATACATATATATATATACTTTGAAACATTACGATAATATTATAATATATAAAATAAAACTAAAATATTAAAATATGAGTCCATGACACGATCCCGAAGAGTGAATGAAAGGTATAATTTTACATATGCATACTTCATTGGTTGGTTGTTTTTTATGGCGCAAGGACAATGAGGATCACGTTGCTTAAAATAAGGCGAAATTACCATATTTTATTGAAACGGCAAAATTTTAAGTTATACATTCTCTTTGGTAAATTGTATAGCTCTCGTTATATCCCAATTCTAAATAGTTTAATAAATGGAAAATACGAACTTTCAGCGGAATACACATACACATATATTCTTATCGTCAAGTTGAAATAAGCATCTGTTTGATAAACTGAGTAAATATTTTCGAGCATTGAGGAAATGGGCAAATATAAAGGCAACGATAAATACTAATTGACTTGTTTTCAACTTACAGATAATGCTGTTTGTGAAATGCGATTAAAGTGCATTCTTGTAAAAAAAGAAAATAATTAAAGAATGTTTTTCCTAATATAGTTGAGGGCACAGAAAATGGTAATTCTGTTTGTCTAGTTCAGCGGTTCTTTAACTTTACTAGACCGCGGACCCCCAAGAATTAACTCAAAGTTTAAAGCCCGGAATTTGCATCATATGTATTTATTTCTAGTGTTTTATCGCTAATTTTCACAATTTAAGGAAGGATTTTTTTGTCCCTCCTCATAATTTATTCTTAGCATTAAAGAACAAATGCTCTTTTCTTAGTATTTTTCCGAACTTTTGGCAAACACTGGGAGGATCTTGCGGAACCTCTAACGCAGTCCTGCGGACCCCTATGGGTCCGCGTACTACAGTTGAAGAACCGCTGATCTAGTTTATTGAATCCTTGCTTGTATTTAAATCGTGTTTGCATAATTTGACGCCAACGACCTAATTTTTCTGTTTGCATTGTTCTTTTCCCTCCCTCCCCCATATTTACGATGTCGTTGCAATTTCCTTGTAGCAATGAGTTACATATATTGATGTTAAAGAAAATATACTGCATCGAGCAGAAATACCATTCGGTGTATTGATTTAAATTACGCGTGGTATATTTTCTTTATTAAAAATTATAACGGCCATTTTCTCATTACGAATAATATACGTCATGTCAGGGGCTTAGTAATTCAAGAATTATGGGGACTTCAGCAGCTTTAAAAGAGAGAAAGTAATGTGGCGCTGAATTGGATTGGATTTTATGCATGGATTTTAATGGGAAAAGTGGCCGCTGAAAAACAGCAGCCTTTAATCCGAGACAGGTTTTAATGTCAAAATGATTTGACAGCCAATGGGCAAAGGAGGAGATTGTCGATCCGTACTGGCGTACAGGGACGCACCGATTGGATTGGTGTCGTCATTTAGCGTTCACCGGAAACCATCCACGATCAATTCAAAGTGGCTAAAATAGATGGATGGCACGGAAGAACACCCCGGGCAGGCTGATGCACCTACAGGAGCCCACAGGACACCGTAGAACGGGTGCAAGCGCAGCGGAGCCAGTACGGACCGGCCTTGCAACCAGAGCGAACGAACCGTCAACCATCCCGCACCAGGCCTCCGAGCAGGTGTCCCATCCACGGGCTATGAACCCTTTCCCAATGCGTCTGGTGCCTCACGAGGACGGAGACCGTGGCCTAGCAGGTCGGAGCAAAACAAAGGACGCCTGTATGACCCCGGAGGCAAAGGCCGATCCGCGAGGAATCAGAATAGCATGCACAAACATCGATCCTCAGCAGTCCAGCGGCCATAGTCAATGTTTCAGTCACTCCTCCCAAGCGAGCCGGAACCAAGACCTGTTAGACCCGGACCGCAGAAAAGACATCCGCACGCCACCAGAGCTGAGACCGAACCTTTTTCATCAAGGTGAAATTGAACCTTCAAGTGATGTGTCGCTAAGGAGAGGAATATACTTTGATATCCAATGGGGGCATGAGTCCCCACCTTTCTTACGCCACGTCATATCCTTTATAAGCCACATCTATCATCCAACGCTGGGGAATATATCAAATTTTTTGTGAAGGCGGATGTTCGTATATCAGACAAACAAAGAGAGCCTTAAAACGTAGGTTAAAAGAACACCAAAGATATACTAAATGGGCGGAGTTTCAGAAGTCGTCCATATCTGTTCACTGCTAGAAAAATTGCCACAAATTTAATTTCCTAGAGCCTATCATCATTTCCCAGCTAAAATCTCCACTTGAACTTGATTTTTAGAAGCTTTCCACATAAAAGCTTTGAAATTTAACATTGTGAATGACCAAAATAGTATGCCGTTTTTCAGCCTGGCCTGGTCCACCCTACTACTCTCACTATGGCCACCCTTCACGCATCGACGTCAGCAGACGCCCCAGCTAGGTAACAACGCTTCCAAGAAGTGGCTTTCGTTTACAACTTTCTGAAGAAGACCAGCGAAGCCTGGTGGAAATGGGCATTGTGTAATTAAATTTTCGTTTTATGCCCAAATATAACTTTGTTTAAAAAGTTCTATTACATCTACAACGTTGGCATATATAGTTTGGAATAGATATAAAGGTCCTAATGGAATCGAAGCCAATGAGAAATTGTATGCATTGGCCAAATTGGCAGAAAAACAAACTACTTTCCATTCGTGAATAAAAAGGGTCCGATTAAAGACTGCTAAAATTTTAACTAGTTAATATTTATTTATACACAGTCGAATCTAATTATAACGAGAACGCGATTACAATGCGAGGAAATAAAACATTTGTTTTGTTACATTCAAAATATACCGGACGAGAAACATTTATGGCGAAAGAAAGCTTGTGATCATGAGCAATAGTCTAGTAAAATTTGCTTGTCCAGTCTAAAAATATATTTTCTTCTTTTTACAATGATTCCGTCTTCGAGAATTTGCAACAATAATAGAATTTTTCGAGTCATGATGCAAAAATATATAAAATTCTGATATTTAAATACCCATGATATATAATATACTCAAATGATGATATTCGTTTTCTCTGTTTTGTCACTTCTCTTTATCTCATTTTAATAGTAGGCCTAGCCCTGTTTTATCGAGGATCCTGCCAGTGCCGGAATAACGCATGGGCTTTAGGGGCTGAAGTGCAAGGCCTCCGCCAACTAGAGGACCTCCAGAGATGTGTTCTCTTGTAGACGATCCTTTTGAACTATTTTACTGGGGGCCTCACAATACCAGTAGCCCAGGGGCCTCAAAAACTTTAATCCGCCACTGGATTCTGTTATAACGAGCAAAAGCATCGGGCCCTTCGTGCTCCTTAAAAACGGGTTATAACACGCACGAAGGGCGCGGGTTACAATTGTTTATAAGTTATGCATTATTGACATAACTTCATATAATTTATAAGGAAACGAAAAGTACATGGCGAAGAATATTAGAAGAAGAAACGGTAACGAAGTTGAAACGTACGCAAATTGATTTATTTGCTAAGGTAATAGATAATAGCCCCAAGTATCGAGGGTTTTTTTATGTGTACAGTAACAAGAATAGATTTATTTTTAATAAGCAATTAAGAACACAGGTCAATACAATTTTTAAAAAAAGTGGAAGGTATCTATATATTACATAAGGAAAAAAAAATATAAAAGTCTGCGATCATAATTATATCTTTCGTATAATATCACTATATTCGTCTATATATCACTGTATTTCAATCTAAAAGAAATAAATGGTGAAATAGGTGATTATAAAAAATCTTCTTTCTACCTGTCGCTAATTTAACAGCTAAGAAAACAGAATGAATAGAGCGAGAATAAAGCACTTAGAAACAATGTTAAGAAATTAACGTGGAGAGATATGCATCTTATCTATGGAGGTTTTAACCATAGGCATAGGCCGGGGTGTTTTTTAATCATAAATGCTCCGTCCTATATGTATATAAAAAAAATTGTAGATTGGTAATCCATTTCATATATTTTGCAAGTACAGTATTGGTTTTATAACCTACCTAGCAAACATGGGCAGAAGCAGGGGTTGATAGGGTTTTATAATAAGAAATAAAATAGGAACACAAATTATCTCAGTTTAATTTTAAAAACATTGTTTTAAAAACATTGACAGCTGTTTCAATAGTACGTGGCTCTTTTCATCAAAATAAAGGATTATAATCCTCATTAAATATAAATCGTTGTATATGTGTCTACTAAAAGTTTGTATACACATATATGTTTTCTAAAGTTGTGGCCATGTAATTCCCCACCCCCATTTCAAACTTTCTACAAAACTCCAATGCTAACATATTGTCCCTCTACTGGTAAAACACGCTAAGTGAAGAAATGGCCATATACACTTTGTTGGCAAAAAACATAATAAAATTGACTCTCACGAAATAAATAAATTTGTAATTTGTAAATAAATTTGTAAACTCTTTATGTACTGATTATACCCATTAAGTCATAGCATAATAATAAAAGAAGATTTGTGTCGAATTAAGTCATTTATTCTGTAATCATGCCATGTAAAATAAAAACTTTAAATTTACAATTTGTGGAAAACTGTAAATATTGACTTATTGTGTTTTATCAGTACACGGATTATATACTAATATTATAATATAAATGAGTCAATGTATCAAGTATATAGTTCCTTCGCGGAGAATTGGCGTGCAGTCCCATTAGCAGACGAGTTCTGGAAGACGCTCTACCCTCTACTGCAATGAAACAAGCTGTCTGCTAACAGGACTGCACGTCAATTCTTCGCAAATGAACTATGCACACACAATAATTGATCACAATGTATATCATACAATGTTTCCGCTAAATTTGAATAAAATTATTTTGTACGAAATAAGCTTACTACCTGGAAAAAATTACTTACTGTCGTCTTTTATAAACATACCAAGCGATTGTCAGGCCAATTAGGCATAGTATAACTAAAATGAGAGTAGCAATACCACCACTCGACATACCTGTATGAAGAAGAAATTGTATTATCTTTCACACAGATTAAACTTGAGTGTAAAGGACATATAACGATGCTAAACTTAAGATATGGTGAAAAAAGGATTTGTACCTTAATGTCCATTGATTCATTTCAAAATACTTATACACAGCTCTACGCCCATAGGGCTGTTATGCATGCCATGGATTACTTCATAACGCGGGCTTATTGAATGACATTGCCCGTGGAAAAAATTCGGTTATAGCATATATATAACACGGGTTGTAACCATGGGCTCCCATAAGGGGGGCAGGGGGCTTGAGCCCCCCCTCTCCCATAGCCGTTGGTTAAAAATTTGATTTTCCCGATTTTGCTATGCAGTTACGTTCAACAGCACAACAACACATTTTAGGTGATAGTTTCAACACGTCTTATTACGAACTACTGAAACAGTAATGCTTTTAGTAACGGGAGAAGGGTGTGTACGCATGCGTGGATTTAGGTGCCCACAAGCTGTGTTTGTTGTTTTGACGCGATGATAGGATTGACCATTAGTATGTTCTAAACAGTAGTTTCTGTAGAGCTTTCGAAACGACTGGAATGTCCTCCGCTCTTGTCGATTTCTATGGAATTTTATTTTTGCTTTAAACAGCGAAGCATTGTAAGTCCGAGTAAGTTGATTTTGCGATTCCTTAGTTTTGCTATTGACTTCGTTACTGTTTTATATTTAAGTGCGCATTATTATTTTTCATTCTATTAAGTATTGAACTGATTCTCTGCCGTGGATATAGAACTGTGGATTATTATTTTAATGCTGTAACTCTTTTTGATAATGGACATAGGGAAGATTTTTGATCAGACCAGTGGGAAAATCGTTAAAAAGGGGAAACTAGTGCAACAGCAATCTACAAGAGAATTATCTCCGTGCGGGATTGGTTTGGAACAATTTTTAGTGCCTTCAAAAGGAACAGAAAATTCATTTAGTGGTCTCTCAACTTCAGCAGAAAGAATAGTTGAGCAAACCATCCAGTAATGATAAAGACACTCCTCTTTAGCTGTGAAATTTTTGCTGTACGTTATGATTTACGCCTATATTTGAATATCTCATTATCATATGTTTCAGATGATGTAACGTACCAACTGCTAACAAATCCACGGGTGAAGTTTTTTACTCGCGATTTTAAGAAAGACGTACAGAGTTTCGGTAAACGTGAATGCCAATTTCAGAAGATCTGGTTGGACGCATATTCATGGTTGGTATATTCTCCTTCTTTAAAAGGTGGACTTTGTAAGTATTGTGTGCTGTTTAAATCGACTTTAAGAAGAGGTGTTTTTGGCGCCTTTGTGGTTAACGCTCAAAAGGACTTTAACATCTCCATGAAGATGCAAGAGCACAGGCCAAATCCCAGTGGCATCAAGAAGCTGCGACTCATGCCAAAAACTTCTGTGGAAATGAAAAGCAAAAATGTTGTTGAACGTTTGGACTCAGCCAGAGCTGAACTAATTCAAATCAACAGAACTAAACTTAAATCTATTTTGCAAACAATAATATTTTGTGGCGTTCATGATACTTCACTTCACGGAAAACTCTCACAAAGTAGGAATTTTGAAGACCTACTTAGTTTCCTCACCGACGCAGGAAATAAAATTCTTGAAGGCCACCTAAAAACACATTCAGAAAAATCTAAATATACTTCTCACAGAGTCCAAAATGATTTAATCAACATTTGTGGAGCTATAATCCAAGAAACGATTGTAAAAGAGGCCAGTGAATGTGGAGCATTTTCTTTGCTGGCTGACGAAACTGCTGATATTAGCGGCAAAGAGCAAATATCTTTTGGAAGAAGATACGTCAAAGAAGATGCTGACGTTGGTTGCGTGATAAAAGAAGAATTCTTGGGTTTACTGAGCTTCTGAAATTAGATGCAGAAAGTGTAGAAGACGCTATTTTGCAATCCACGGAACAGCTAGGACTAGAAATGGTCAAGCTTATTGGTTTAGGGTTTGACTGATGCTCCACGATGGCTGGTAAAGTTGCTGGTGTTCAAAAACAGATCAGAGAAAAATATCCAAAAGCTGTATATTTTCATTGCGCATCCCATCAATTGAACCTAGTGGTTAACAATCGCAATCATGTGCCAGAAATCAGAAACACAATCGGAACAATAAAGCAAGTGATCAAATTTCTTAGGGAGAGCATTCATAGGATGAAAAAGTTCCAAAAATTCCTGGTCTTTGTGAAACAAGATGGACTAAAAAATACAAGTCCATACGATATTTTGCTAAACATTTTGTAACCATCAAGGAAGCTCTTAACCGTCTTTCTATTGCTGATGAGGCCAAACCAGAAACACGCTCACAAGATTTCTAGTTAGACACTGCAACATCATCTGTAATGTTTATCGTGTGTCTCAAAAACATATCCAAATATTCATCCTATCTGGAGCCAGTTGTGAATAAATTACAGTCTATAGATCTTGACTTGCATTCTGTACGTCGACACATAAAGAAGAAACTTCTGGAGGTTTTTCGCAATCACAGGGTGGAATCAAAAGAAGAATTTACTGAAATTTTCATGGAAGTAAAAGATATATGTGATTTTTTGGAAATTGACGTCAACATGCCTAGAACGTCTACAAGGCAGACTTACTGTTCGAACATTCATTGTGCCACTCCACTTGTTTACTATAGATCATCTCTTTTTATTACTTACTTAGATTCCCTAATTATGTCGCTTGAATCAAGGTTTGCCGATCTGAATGAGATATCATTCGAAGTAACTTTAATTTGTCCCAACCTAATGAAAAATATGAAAAAAGATGTTTTTATCAGAGTTGTAAAAGAATTGTCCCAGTTTTATGATATTGAAAATCTGGAAGCAGAAGCCAGAACTTAGTATGATTTATGGAAA
>QLNU02014802.1:2960978-2972327 GCA_006491805.2 Dysdera silvatica | reverse complement strand
AACAAAGCTTGCTTTGGCAAAGTTTGCATTTTTGCAGAAACTTTTTCTTTATATTAACAAATCGAATAAAGAACCCACCGAGAAATTAAATCATTTTTAACAGCTTTATTTGCATGTTTCTAGTAGATGGGTTAGGGTCAGCGTCACCTATCGGTGACCTTTGAAATAAAAACTTTTTTACCCTAAAAAAAATCACATCCAGTTAATATTTATCAAGCAAACTGCAAGTCAAAGCTATGATTTTTTTTCTTTTTTATGAATTTTTAAAGTTTAAACGGACTTTTCGTCGACTCTATGTCATGGGCGCCCATATGGGGGTCAGAAGAGGGCTCTGGCCCCCTAGCCGTTCAAAAATTTTATTTGCCTAATTCTGCTATGCATTTATTTTCAAAAGTTTTACAGACACGTTTTAAAATAAGGTACTTTTTAGCTCATTACTAATTGTCAAGCAGTATCAATTATTTTTGTAGCATTTTAGTATCTTGTACATTCACTAAAATTTTTGACAGCCTTGAGAAGAAAGTAATAATTTTTCTCAGCCCCTCCTCCTAGAAGTACACATATGGACGCCATTGCCCTATACATGTATCTAACTAGCACTACAACTGGTACCTGATTTTTGAATTGATGCATTTTTTTTATCCAAAAATATAGATTAATCAACATAAGATCTATTTATAAGCGTAGAATTATATGGGCGCCTAATAATTAAAAAGAAATTTTAATTTCGCATAATATAATATGTACTAGGTCCACTCACCAAAAAATTTGAAAACTTTACGTTGATAGCTCTGTTTTAATAAATTCGGATAATTGTTATGTGTGACAGTGCTTTAAAATTTACTTTTTAAACTTTTTCTTTTCATAAATGGAGAAAAATTTTAATCACATGTAATAAACCTATTCCGCAAAAAAACACAAAAAATGGCAAATTTATTAAAAAAGATGGTGGCTAAGGGATATTGGCAAACTATGACTGATACACACACACACACACACACACACACACACACACATATATATATATATATATATAATTTATTCACGTTTATTAAAATCCTTCTCCCATATACATACACAAAAGGTAGTTCTAATTTATTATTTTTGACAACATTGTTTCTGTGTCTCAGATTTACGTACGACTGCAGTTAAACACTGTGTTTAATTACACTCTACTGTAGTTAAAAAAAATTGTTTTCAGTTTATTTAGGCCTTACTAAAGTAACGTATCTTCTTCCAGTATAGTGTTAATTATTGTTGGCCAAGTAATTTACAGGTTAATTTTAAAACTTTGGGGAAAAGTAAGCATTATCTTATTTACTTCTCTCTTCTCTTCTTCAACGATAAAGTTAACGCGTTCAAAAGTGACATTCTGTATGATTTAGTAAATACCAACGAGATTGATGATTATAGTTTGTTTGCTCTTCTTTCAAAAGGCGCACGATTTGATTGCTTTGGGTAATTGAGTAGTTAGAGCGCTTAAGTTCAAGAAGTACCCTGCTATCAGATTTCTTAATTGGGACCAACGTGAGTTTTTCACAAAAGCTAATTTACTCAAGGCATAAACTTTCCAAGTAACTTTTAAAACGAAGCAATTGATATTCTGTTTCACTAATATGAATTAAAAGATAATTCACACAAAGCCGATCGAACCAAAGGATGACGTTGGTTAAATCCGGAGTAGTCATCTTCAGTGGTGTGGTCCTAAAACAAGAAGTAGCCTAGCGCTCTTCTAAATCAGGGGTGTATCCACGGAGGGGGTCAGGGAACTCCCTAACCAGTCAATAGCCCATTAATCTAATAGGGACAGAAATTATTATTATGTATGGGTTGTTGAGATGACATTGCAAGACCCCCAAATGCCTCTCTGAATCCGACACTGCCTACAGCATATAGCTTTGGGGCATATAAGCATAAAATAATAATATTAATGTGACACAAATGCATGTGCCCAGCCAAACTAAACTAGGAATGACCTCTGAAGTGAGCTAATAAAGAAATAATTGAAAAAGATAGCCAAAAGTTCGCCCTTGTTGCCTTCGCTGTGTCAAACAACACATTGTGACTTTTTCTATTTTCGGAACACAGTTTATGATACGTGTTCCAAGCTGTAATTTCGTTTAAATTCCCACGATTCTTAGTTGATTTATTCAAAATTTTAGGGTCATTGCTCTAAAAAATTTTTTTTCTTAACAGAATTGTAGAATCCACATATTTTTTATTTACAACTTGAACAGAATTTTTTACGTAAAATGTATGATTTCCTAAAATTTTCCTTAGCGCCGCTAGGTCTCCAAAAGAAGTGCCTTAGTCCAGATTACTCTAGGCCTTGCCTACACCTCTGGTCATCTTGGGTTTCACAGCTTAAGTTTTAATGCTATATTTCGTATAAATACTTAGGGTGAAACCGATGTGGTGAAATTGAGTTTTGATTAAACAGTGGCTTGTTTTAATCGACTTAAAATAAAAAACAACAAAAACAACTACTTTGACCAGAGAACCCCAAAATAAGATTTGCGTTTCGCTACTTTTGTGAGCAAATTCTCAGATAAAAGGGAAAATTCATCTTAGATATATTTATTATTCGTTCATATACACGAGATAAAACAACGTTTTAAATACAATAGCATCATACTAGTCAGATCATATATTTTTTATAATTTTAATTAAAAGATTAAAAAAATAATATTGAGTATAAGAAAAAATAACAACATCCATTAATGATGAATTTCGAGGAAACTTTTTCATTTATTTACTTTCTTTTTTCCCTGGCAGTTAACTGCATTATATATAAAAGAACTAGCCAGCTACTTGATATATTCTGGAATTAAAGCCTTAAAGGCAGTTTTAGACAATAGCGCCCAATCCTTAACTAGTACACTATATTTGTTTTTCTTCTTCCTTTTTTTTCCCATTACCACCAAGAAAATATTTCCAAAATTTTATATCAGATTCTCTAAAAAAAAAGATAGATATGCTTTGTTTGAACCCTCATCTTTTAATTACTGAAAAAAAAACTCCACTTCCAAACAACCCCTTTGATTTGTTGTTTCAGTTTCATGGTCTAATTCTAAGGAAACCAGAAACTCTCCAAGTCCATTTTGCTTTTATCCTTTTTGGGATGTACGTTATCTTAAACTAATTAGCCCTTAACAAGCGCTATACATTAAATAATTCTGTCTTCATTCGATTTATTTAGGATTTATTTACTTTATAAAGTGATCTGTAATTTTTATGTTATTCTTTATATCTTTTTTATTGTCACCTCAATTTTCTGTCATTATTTGTCTTTTAGGTATTTAATCTCGAAAGAATGAAACAAAGTAAAAAATCTGCAAAGTTCTGTCAATTACACTTTCTGGGAGGATTCAGTTTTAACCGAAATTGAAATTGAACTGTGGTCTAAGATACCGTTTTTTCAATACAGCTAAGTTTCGTAAGCCGACTTTCAATATTACTCTTGACTAACAATTTTTGACACACATGACAAATTTCTAAAACGCATGTCCCGGTAGCTTTATGTGTTGACTAGTTCGGCAATTATGTTAACTTTAAGAAGGGTAATAATATCTTATAGAACCTCAAATACGTCATGAGCATTTTCAATGACCAACATAATATGACTTTGTCCCCATATTTCTAAGGGTTAACTTTGAAAGGAAGGTTTAAGGGAGTCACTGCAAACTTGTTTCCCTTTCGCAACATAAAAATGACAAAAACCATATAAAAAATATACCATACAAAAGACGAAATCAACTTTTACGAGAACAACTTTTACTCCGATGTGAACATGTGTTCTTTTAGATATTTCTCCTTGAATATTTTCTCGCTGCTCTTTGCTTTTGCGTCGTCTGAGTTTGCACCATTTTTATATTGCGAAACGGAAACTTGACTTTGTGCTGACTCCTAGCAAAGTTAACCCTTCAAAATCTGAGGACAAATTCCTATTATGTCTTGGTGCATTGAAAATATTCATGACAAATACGAAGAAAGAGAGCATTGTTTCTGAGTTTTGATGTCCGAGCAGTTATGGCACTCTGATACTAAAGATTCCATGGATCTTCCATGATTCTTGACAACCCTTCAAGAGGATGGTGGTGATCTGCAGGCCCGTATTTACCCTTAGGCTCACTAGGCTCAAACCTAAGTGCGCCAACTTGGCAAAACTACCAGAACTCGAAACCGCTGCCGCACAGCGGGACGAAATATTTGAAAACAAGACGTTAAAAAAGAAAAAGAAAAAAATTTAACATATTTTCTTGTTCTTTACACTGTAATCTTCCCAAAAATATTTTTCCTTTGTTAAATTTGATTAAAAATTCCTACTGAAAATATTTTACGAAGCTCACACTTTGAGCAACTATAGTGATGTTCCATCTTTGACACATATGGTTTCAAGGAACTTTCACATTGAAACTAAATAACAACGATAGTTAAAACAAACTCTTACAAGACGCTATGCAACAGAAGGATAATGACTATTCTCAAAAGTGTATCAATTTGCTTTTTAGCAAAATTTTTTTAATGTTATTTTGTCCAAAACTAATGAAAAATAAATAACAACTACTAGATAGAATATACTAAAGTTTTAATTGTTGTATTTTTCTCCAATCAAGTTGAATGAATGATGATTATTTAAGTTTTCACTTATCACTGCTTTAGAATAAAATATGTACCATAAAATTTGAGGGGTCAAATGGTGGAGAGATGAGGTGGTGGGTGTAAATGGGGGCACCTATAGATATTCTGCTAGGGGCGCAGAATATGCAAAACCGGCTCTGGTGGTCTGGGGTGTGTTTTCTTGGGCTACAATTGATTTCTTATTACCAATAGAAACGTACTTAAACTCCAGTGCCTGTCTTGATATTATTACTGAGCAAGTGCTATCGGTTCTGGCTACAGTGTCTTCTAACGCAAATGGTCATTTTTAGAAGCACAATGGACCCTGTCACCGTGTTCGACTGATTTCAGATTGGTTTTGGAAACATGACTCTGAGTTTCAATTTTTCAATGGCCAACGCAGTCACTTGATCTCAAATCCGTTGAACATTTGTGAAACGAAATCTAAAGCTCCATTCGGAGCTCAGAAACTCCACCATCCAATTTTAACACACTAAGAATTGCCATTATCTCAGAATGGGCTAATATTTCTCCGCAAAGGTATCAACAGCTTGCTGATTCCATGTCCAGAATAATATCGTATGTGACTAAAGCTAAAGAAGGACAAACTCGACATTGCTGTTACTAATATTTGGACCACCAAGTGTAGTTGGCTGTGTTTAAACTTTTAGCTTTAAATGCGTGTGCAAAACGGGTACTTAATTGCACCAAAGTGAAAATGTTTAATCGTGAAAAGAAACAAAAGCTTTTAAAGCAGGACAAGAGATAATGTACATGAGAGAGATATCATCAGTATTATGTCCATAAGTTAACTTTCTTGAATCTAATGGAAATCAGAAATAGAGTACCTATATGTCAAAAAAGAAAAATAACTTTTAAGTATTAAATAGCTCATTTGGAAATTGCAAGTAGTACATGAAGGCATATGATAGACACTTAGTGCAATTCTAAATGTTTCATGAACATTATGTGATGGACACATTTATTTTATGAACACTATATGAAATACAAAGATTCCACTTTGTAACTTATAATCAAGCAGAAATGCTTTCCTTATTAGTGCGATTTTGAATTTTAAAGTAGGCTTTGTGGTAAATTCCTTTCTTTCCTTTCTTTGTTTTATCACCAAACAAGAAGTTTCCAAACCTTTATGCCTTCAACATTGATAAAAATACTATGAAGTTATTTTTTCATACTGAAGTTATAAGTATTGGAGAAATACCGTAGTTCTATTCAGTTGAAATGATACTTATTGCTGCTTTAAATGTTTAGGTTAATTCAATAATAGACGCCAATAAATAAATTAATTCGAACACATAGTTAAAGAAATTTAGTACGCCGTTTTGGCGGAGCCTCCGAGAATGACGTGTGCATACTTCGATGGTAAACGGAATACTGGTTATTAGTTTAGAATTCGAAATACGGCTACAAATTGTTGCCAAATACAAAAAGCGAAATTATAATCATACAATATATATGTTGCCAAATACGGAAAGTAAAATTATGCACATTTGGAAACCATCACATATCATACAAAAGGAAACAATTTGGCATTTTGCCACTTTTAGAAATTTAACTGATTAAGATTGCTTTTCTTTCTATTCTAAGTAGCAACACTTAAGAAAGACTGCGAAGTGAATAAGCAGCATTTCTAGTGTGAGAGCCCACAACACTAAAATCTTATTTATATTGTACAATCCGAACATTTGTCTTTCAAATTATATTTCATGTATCGATATTGTAGACAGAATATGTCTTTATTTTAATTTTTTTCTTTTCAAAGAGGTAGCATTTTTTTTCCACAGCGCAGAAAACACTTTACGTGGAAGCTTTATTGATTTATTACTGTCAAGGATATTTTTCTTTTTTTTTTTTAAGAAATTTGACATTACATTTTGAGGGGAAAATGGGCTATATATTTCTTCATATTTATGACTCCCATATATCTCTCTATGTTTGTTTTTAATTTTTGATGAATATCATGAAAGGATCTTTGTGTGAGTATAAAGAAGACGGATATAAAACACCGCGAAATAAAAAATTATGGACTTACAAATAGTTACATATTTTTTAATCTTGATATTAATCAAATTTATGTACTACATATTACAACGAGAAATACATTTATTGTACACAAAAACGTCTCGACTTTTTTATTAGAAAAATTATTAAATGAGAAATTTGATAAGACTTTGTAAAGCTCGTTGGTGGAAAAGGAAATTTCTTTCAAACGTTTTTGCTGCCATAGATGGGTTAAAAGTTTAAATCTCATTATAATTTTTTGACGTGATTGTACAGATATATTATAATTAATATGGCGATTGCACAGTGCATCATTTATCTATTCATACGAATATAATAAACTTTCCTTCTCTTGGGCGGTATGGGTTTGATCAAACCTTATAGTCTTCACTCACAGCTGTGCGGCGGATCGATTTTGTTAATTAAATATGTAATGAAATATATAAAGCACTTGAAAAATTACACCCGGACTAAATAAAATTTTTGCGTTTGTACAATTCAAGTAAAAAAGTATGAGCCAAAAAATTCGAAAAGTAAAGAAATTTGAAACTGGTAATTTTTAAGAGGTTTGGTTTAATTATATCCTTATATTTCTCTCTCTATCTCTGTAATAGATTTTACTTCTGAAATTTTTAAATGGATTTTGATAAAGCTGGTTCAAAATAGGCCAGATTTTTTTTACGATACCGTCATCACCAAAGAATTGGGTGATGTAAGAAAACGCGAGAATGGACTCGGAGATTTTTTTTATCCAATCGCTGCGGTGCCGAAGGTTTAACATTTAAAGAATTGAGAGCAGCAGATAAAGTAAAGGATGGTGATGAACGATCGCAGAGCTAGGTGGAGATAAAGCATGACGCCGGAAGGTTCTTTTGAAAAATATCTTTGAAAAAAAAAAGATGAGAAAAAAAAACCTCTCAGAAAGAGGCCATCGCTGTCTGGAGATTGATTCTCTTCTGTTGAAGTTTCGAAATCGCCTCTTCCTCTTGCTGCGGTACCACAAACGTTTGAGAGTAAAAGAAGATAAAACACAGAATAAGGAAAATTTACCGAGTTGCGTCTTCGGTAGCTGTCAATTCTTTATTTTTTGTTCCGCGAGCAAAAATTTATTTAAAATTCCACTATTTTTAACAACGTAATAAAAGAATATATTTCCAGTTGTCGATGCAAGAAAATGTTGATTGTAATATATACAATTTTGTAACTAATTACATGTGCAATTAAGCTGGGAAAACAGCTCGACCTATGGCGGCCACTTTTCTCATTCATAACTGATTAATAACAACATATACAATTAATCGTTTGCTCTGCTTTTAAATTTATCACTATTTATTTATATATCTTTATAAAATAATAATGCATATATTGATATTTTTATATATAATTTCATACTTATGTAATAAAAAATAATTGTGTTATTAGTATACTAGGTTTCACAAGCGAAAAATACGAATGAACAAGCTGTGTAAATTAATTCAACCACGAGTTGAAAATTACTTTATTAATAATGATAGGTTTTATTCTTTTTTTAACGATTACATTAATTTCTCGGAGTATCATAATATTACTGCGTAGCTTCAAGATATATATAAATGATCTTTAATCCTATTTAGAATTTGAAGGATTAGATTGGATGGATATGGTATAGGCAAATATTTAGAACTAGAGAACACTAAACTTAGAGAATACCAAAAATAGAGAACACTAGACCAGTGTTTCTCAAAGTGTGGTCCGCGTCGGCTTATCAAGTGGTTCGCAAAATCATCACTAAATTTCAGGAAAAACTGAAATAGAAATTGCCGGCATAACTAGAATTTAGGTTCGTGCGAGATTTAAGGAATTTCTCATAAATATTACTTGTTATAAACCTTACCTTTCGGCGTTTCGTGAAAGTTTTGACTCCTCTAAAAATACCCATGCTGTGCATATTGCTTATTATTATTTAATTAAATGAATGACGTCATTTTCATTATAAATTTTCAAAAATGATATCGTAATTCATACTCTCTCTTCATAAATTAGCGTTACTTTAAAAATTGCTGTTGTTTCGGATGGGTTTGGCAGCCAACTCTTATTGTAAGAACATGATCGAAAATTTTAGAGATTTTCTGTTAAAAGCTGGTGCTCTTAAAAAAAAGCAAGCAAATTTAAATTCTACCAAAAAAAAAAGCAATTAAAATTAACTACAAACCATATTTCAAGGAATGAATAACTCTTTCCTCCTGGAGCTTTTATATACGCATATAAACTTGCCAATAAATTAAATAAATGAAGGGTTACTTTGGTTATGTCTTTTCTTGGGAGAGATGGGGGAGGATCAGTATGACGGTGGCTAAGTAGGACTTAATATTATTAATCATAGTTAGCATCCTTAATTCCAGACAATATATTTTTTTAATGGGGGTAGGAGAAATTCCCAAGCCAGTGGTCCGCGACAAATAAAGGAGTGATTAAAGTGGTCCATGTGTGATTAAAGTTTGAGAAACACTGCACTAGATAATATGTAATGCCAAAGTTTTTTATTAACTAATATTTGTGATAATTACACTAGACAAGTAAAGATAAAAAAACAAGTTTTCAGTTATATGTAATAACATAAGAAATAAGTTTTAATAATATGCAAAATATTTCTATAAAATCGTTAATTTTCTTTTAACCTGTTGAAAGATACTGTAATCCTACATATATTAAATTTAAATTTGTTTGTTTTTTTTGCTGGATACTTGACCAAGTGTATCTTATATTTCTTTTAAAAAGGAACAGCAATTTAATCACGAAAATATATTATATTAATGGAACATAAATTTGACTATAACATTAATCACTATTTTTTTTAAATATGTATTAAATTTGCAGTAATATAAATGAAATAGATTTGAAATACACTATAAAAGTTAAAATGTAAACAAAACTCGAGAAGCGGGACAAGTAACTTAATAAATTCGTAAATATCCTGCAGAAAGAACAGATTGGGATCAATAAATAACGAACACCATAAATAAAGCGCCGACAAAAAGATCCAGAATAAACTGCCACAACGAACCAGAAAGCTTTCTGTAGAAGTTTAGCAAAAAAGTGCAGATCGAACAACAAAACAAAATCTCAGTCGTTGAACAAATTGAATTCTCGTCGAAAACGTAATAGTTTGGTGAAATTTAACAACCCATACCGTATTGAAGTGAAGCCTAATAACTCAATATGAATCCAAGAGGGGATAAAGATCGAAAGAAATCTAAAGGAAACAAGATTTACAGGAATTATACCGGAAGAGTAAAGAGTAAAAAAAGTTTTGAAGAAAACACGTGTAACTATAAAACATTACGTCTAGATCTTTTATAGTTGTCCATTGCTAAGAGAATGATTATGGTTTTTAGTTGTTTTGGAACCTTCTATTCTTGATTAATCTAGTTTGTTTTCGGAGTCCATTGTTTTTAAAGTTATGATACTATATTTATGAACAGACTAATGGCAGTGTTAATGGTCACAAATGTACTTCACTCAGCGGCGTAACGGGAGGGACTCCAGGGGGGGATCAAGACCCTCCTTGGATAACAAAGCACAGTGTTCTTATTAACGACGATTCGCCATATTTTTTAAAGCTGTTTAGGGTCCCCTACAATTTTTGGAATGCTACGTCCCTGCCTCTAGTCTTAAAGCTCTGTGGAGGGCTTTATTAAATTCCACGCAAGGTTCCCCTGCCTCTTTTTTTTCCCCCATTTCTCTTCATTGCCCTACATTTAAATAATTTTCTGAGCATAGGTGACGAGATCGTCAGAATACTAACCGTAGCATCAAGTAGCAACAGTTCATGTTTACTTGGGGTTCACTCCGGTTGATTTATGAAGAAGGATAGCAATGTTTTACACTCATCGACACGCTCTATTCGACGTCAAGAACAGTGATCCACAACGTTGTTATTAACATTTAATGTATAAAATAGTCACATGTATAAGCGTCTAAAAGCAAGTAAGCTAACGCACAACATTAATTTTACGTACCTGAATTAAAAGATATTACAACCATTTCTTGGCTGATTGAAATGCCAAAGATATACTAAACGAATACAACTATAGATACAACTTTAAGAAAAGCCTAAGGTAATGTAAACTATAATACATATTTAAACACGTAACGGCAGAATAAAGGCCGTTAACATCTTTATAAGGCAGGGTTTTCAAACTGTGCGTCGGTCAAAGGCAACACGATATTGACAAACGTTTTATATGAGAGATTATACGAAAATATTTATACAGTGTGTGTGTCTGTAAGGTATTATTACCTTTCTCGGGGTTAACACAATTGCCAAATGGTCAACACACAAAGCCACCGGGGCATGTTTTTTACTTTCTTTAATTTTTTTAATCCATAGGTTAATAATATCTTACAAAATCCTTATGGAAAGCGAGCATCGTTCTTGTAGCTTGGTGGCCAAGCGGTTAAGGAACTCTGGGTATAACGTTGGGACCGGAGTTCGAATCTAGGCCAAGTCTCCTTCTATATATTGGAAGTTCTAAGTTCTAGTTTGAGCTGAAGCATGGATGTCGGAAATTACTCTCTATGTGTTTTGAGCACTTTTGCCCATTTGAAAGCCCTTGACAATTTAGGAGAGATGAAGGGAGTCGTGGGTCAAAAAAGTTTGAAAACACCTACTATAATCAAAAAATGCAATAATAACACTTACAGCCTTTATTGTTTTTTAGTACTTAA
>QLNU02014802.1:2926259-2960878 GCA_006491805.2 Dysdera silvatica | reverse complement strand
GTGCAGACAAAACTTGAAACTTGCGTTCTTTGCAATGTTACGTCCTTCAGTCGTAAAGACAAGGGGTTTCACACGCAAAGCCTTAGGCACCAATTTCTCCGATTTACAACAGTGATTGAAAGTCAGATGTTCTTTAAAGTGGACAATTCTACATCTCTCTTTAATGTATTTCCTAACACGGCTCAAATATAATAACTCTAAAATATTAAATTTAAATTTGTTTGTTTTTTTTGCTGGATACTTGACCAAGTGTATCTTATATTTCTTTTAAAAAGGAACAGCAATTTAATCACGAAAATATATTATATTAATGGAACATAAATTTGACTATAACATTAATCACTATTTTTTTTAAATATGTATTAAATTTGCAGTAATATAAATGAAATAGATTTGAAATACACTATAAAAGTTAAAATGTAAACAAAACTCGAGAAGCGGGACAAGTAACTTAATAAATTCGTAAATATCCTGCAGAAAGAACAGATTGGGATCAATAAATAACGAACACCATAAATAAAGCGCCGACAAAAAGATCCAGAATAAACTGCCACAACGAACCAGAAAGCTTTCTGTAGAAGTTTAGCAAAAAAGTGCAGATCGAACAACAAAACAAAATCTCAGTCGTTGAACAAATTGAATTCTCGTCGAAAACGTAATAGTTTGGTGAAATTTAACAACCCATACCGTATTGAAGTGAAGCCTAATAACTCAATATGAATCCAAGAGGGGATAAAGATCGAAAGAAATCTAAAGGAAACAAGATTTACAGGAATTATACCGGAAGAGTAAAGAGTAAAAAAAGTTTTGAAGAAAACACGTGTAACTATAAAACATTACGTCTAGATCTTTTATAGTTGTCCATTGCTAAGAGAATGATTATGGTTTTTAGTTGTTTTGGAACCTTCTATTCTTGATTAATCTAGTTTGTTTTCGGAGTCCATTGTTTTTAAAGTTATGATACTATATTTATGAACAGACTAATGGCAGTGTTAATGGTCACAAATGTACTTCACTCAGCGGCGTAACGGGAGGGACTCCAGGGGGGGATCAAGACCCTCCTTGGATAACAAAGCACAGTGTTCTTATTAACGACGATTCGCCATATTTTTTAAAGCTGTTTAGGGTCCCCTACAATTTTTGGAATGCTACGTCCCTGCCTCTAGTCTTAAAGCTCTGTGGAGGGCTTTATTAAATTCCACGCAAGGTTCCCCTGCCTCTTTTTTTTCCCCCATTTCTCTTCATTGCCCTACATTTAAATAATTTTCTGAGCATAGGTGACGAGATCGTCAGAATACTAACCGTAGCATCAAGTAGCAACAGTTCATGTTTACTTGGGGTTCACTCCGGTTGATTTATGAAGAAGGATAGCAATGTTTTACACTCATCGACACGCTCTATTCGACGTCAAGAACAGTGATCCACAACGTTGTTATTAACATTTAATGTATAAAATAGTCACATGTATAAGCGTCTAAAAGCAAGTAAGCTAACGCACAACATTAATTTTACGTACCTGAATTAAAAGATATTACAACCATTTCTTGGCTGATTGAAATGCCAAAGATATACTAAACGAATACAACTATAGATACAACTTTAAGAAAAGCCTAAGGTAATGTAAACTATAATACATATTTAAACACGTAACGGCAGAATAAAGGCCGTTAACATCTTTATAAGGCAGGGTTTTCAAACTGTGCGTCGGTCAAAGGCAACACGATATTGACAAACGTTTTATATGAGAGATTATACGAAAATATTTATACAGTGTGTGTGTCTGTAAGGTATTATTACCTCCCACAGGGATAATACAATTGCCAAATGGTCAACACACAAAGCCACCGGGGCATGTTTTTTACTTTCTTTAATTTTTTTAATCCATAGGTTAATAATATCTTACAAAATCCTTATGGAAAGCGAGCATCGTTCTTGTAGCTTGGTGGCCAAGCGGTTAAGGAACTCTGGGTATAACGTTGGGACCGGAGTTCGAATCTAGGCCAAGTCTCCTTCTATATATTGGAAGTTCTAAGTTCTAGTTTGAGCTGAAGCATGGATGTCGGAAATTACTCTCTATGTGTTTTGAGCACTTTTGCCCATTTGAAAGCCCTTGACAATTTAGGAGAGATGAAGGGAGTCGTGGGTCAAAAAAGTTTGAAAACACCTACTATAATCAAAAAATGCAATAATAACACTTACAGCCTTTATTGTTTTTTAGTACTTAACCTTTACCGAAACTATTAAATTTTACAAACGGTAGAATAAAAAAGCCAAAAGGAACGCATACAAAATTTCCTTATATAGCATAGGCGAAACTTGGGGGTTAAATAGTGTAAACTTGGGGTGAGGGGCAAAAAAACAAAAAGAAAAAAATTATGTGGTAAAAAGTATTATTTTGCCTCTTTTCTAAAGAAACTGGGGGGTGGTAAGTGTCCCCTTGTCCCGCCAGATTACTCCTATTTCACGTAATACATACGGTCAGATGATACAAACTACTTAAATCTTATCCAACTTGGCACCTAAAGATAACACTTCGGCACACAGCATGTAAAAGATCAGTCATAACCGGCTGAAATAGTAAGTAGAAGTACAATAAAGTAGCCTAGCTCTTAACATTCAATATCTAGACTGTTCACACAGAGCAACCCCACATGAGAAGCTCCATGTTCAGCACTGAAGTTTAACTACAATCTAATTATTGTTGCAGATTGTACAAGTAACTGCAAAATGTAAATTTGAGTAAACAGTACTAAAATCCTTCAAGGTATTTTAAAATATAATAAAAGGTAGAACACAGAAAAACCAAAACCCACCCTTGAAATGTAAATTGCACAAACCAAAAATGGAACTAAAAATGCAAGAACAAAAAACGATGAAAAGTGCGGAGCAAAATGTGAAAATAAAAATAGATACAACGAAATATAACGGAACAACGAAGAATTCTTAGGTTTTGTATCGCGCGCGATACAAATCATTTATATTGTTTAATCACTACATGCAATAAAAAAAGCACTTGATGAAAAGCACATATTATGCGAGTTAAGCTGAGTAAAATCTCTTCTTTGTATAAAAAATTAAAGCTTTTAAATTATTTAAACATTTAATTTAATTTTTTAACCGTTTTGTTTAATTTGTTTGTTAACTTAGATTTTTTACCCTTGTAACAGATCTTTCGTTTACGAAAAATCTCTTTATAATGAACCAAACATCTAAGTTAATGCGAAGTCTCTATTGCTTCATTAGTATTCACTCTTTAGGTAAAAAAAATGTCCAAATATTTCTTTTTCTAGAAAAAATTTGCAGCTAAAAATATTTTTAGAAGTTTTCTATTTTCATGTATTTTCTATTCTGCTAAAAACAGACTCGAATCTGAAAGTAAGGTATCTTAAACTGAACTTTCTTGGAAGTGTGAATGAAAGCTTGATGAAATTTTCTTTTATTCCTACTAGTTTCTAAGCAACAACAGGAACGAAAAGTTGAGTCGCAAAATAAATGGGATGCCAGAGATTTGGTAGTTAGGAGGGAAAAATGTTCAACGAGGAGTAGAAATACCTAGAATTAATTGACACTCAAATGAACAAATAGTCGGACAACTTCCTAATCTTCAGCGTAACGACTTCTGTAAAGTTCTCAATTGAAGTACAACAAAACCTCTCAACAACAATATTATACGGACCGAGAAATATTATCTTTGTAGAGGGAGTTATTGTTATAGGGAGGGTTCATTATACAGTAAAACCTCTCTACAACACTATTATACGGACCGAGAAAAATTATCGTTGTAGAGGGATTTATCGTTATAGGGAGATTTTACTATATATAATGTACGACAAAATGAGAGAATTATTTTTATTAATGTAGAATTCATTTCAACCATAAATTCGACAGCAGATGACAATTCAGATTTTCTGTTATTTGAGATTCAGCGATAAAAGCTGCGAAAATATATATAAATTCAAAACGACTATGCTTACATTAAAATCAGTAAACATAATTAATGTATACAAGAAATGTCATGCGGAATTGTTACAAATGATAAACAAAAAAAATTGGATTTTGAAAATTTCAATGCATTAAAAGAATTGAATGTGGAGATGGTCACAGGATAATAAGATGCGCCATACATATAAATATTAAAATGTAAAGGTAGAAAAACTCAACGCGAAACAAGTGTATAAAAAGTGAGTGTGCAAATGAATAAAATAAGTGTGTGTGCAAGTGGATGAAAATGAAACGTGTGGATGTACAAGTGGATGAACAAATGTGGATAGAAAGAGACTGGAATAAAATGCTGTTGTATTCAAGTTGGAATTAGAAAATTGATTTACTGCTCCGAAAGTACTTATAAAGAAAGTTGCTTCCTTAGAAGTGAATAAAATGTTGTTAAGACCATTACTGAAACTTCAATATAAATTGATAGTATAGCAGATAAACAGCGCAATAGCAAATTTCTGGAGAACATTAAAATGTTTATAAACAGACGAAGAAACGTGAAAATGTGCCAACAGAATACCACTTTCAGGATTGAACATGCAAAACTCAATAAAATTTCAGAGAAAAGCATTGAAGAAAGTATAGAGGATGCACGTGTATTGGAAAGAACCACATAATTGCATTAAAGAGAGAGGTGGGGATGTCGATGAAACAAGAAATAGTTAAAATTATCTCAAGGTTTAGAATAAAATTCTACAGAAATCTACACGAAGGAAACAAGAAATTTTGAGTGACATAAAAACAGTCGAAAGAAGAACATGAAAAATAGTGACAGATATGGCGTATGCAACCGAATTTGAATATTCATGCCCATTTATAACTTAATTCAAAATTTCATGTGGCATTCAATATTTCTTCTATTTCTAAAACCTCTAGGTTAATATTCTTGACACTGTGGTTATAAGTTTTAGAAAAGATCCATTATCATTTATATTCTAGTTCGTACACTTTGGTAGGAATGGTTTATTGAAATAACAATACTTTCTGTATTTTTATACATGGTGCACGTTAGAAGTTAGTTTTTAATGTAATGCACATAATCAGCTGTAAACACTTGTTTGCGCGCGCGTCCTAACATCGTCGTCATATATCAAACGAATAACCTCCACGAACAATGGGGATTTTTAACCATTCCTAACAAACTTTCGCCTTAAAGCCATCGATCACCAGTTAGGAAAAGTCTATTTGCTTAGCTCTGTTGAAAAGTTGCATGACGTGATCAGCATTTTTGGCGAAATTTGGATTGCAAATGATTATGTTACAATTTAGTAACGTAACATTGATGTATTCAATGTCAACAAGGGCTTAAAATTCGTTGAGAAAGAAAGACAAAGCGATTTTAAGGCAACCCATTTTCAGTTTTTTTTTCAAGGGTGTCTGAACGCATTTGAGAGACTTCGGTGCAATTATTTTTTTGGGGACATTTCAATACTAATTTTTGCAATTAAAAACGCCAAGTTTTTTAAGAGATGGTAATTGTTGATAAAGCAAAACTAAACAAACACGCGCAAATTAATATCAGCAACAAATTTATAGTTGGGGCCGGTATATGGGTCGGGCTAAGTGGGCCTATCCATTAAGACAGCTCTAGCATTTTGAAGCAAGCTACGAAACGAAAACTCAGCGATAAGAAACTAGCTCAAAATTTATACTTAAATTTTTAAAATTCACCAATGTAGTTAGGCCTATGACGACATAATCTTATTCATTTATTTATTTAAACTAATCAGATGTGTGTGAGAAAATTTACGTATTTCGGTTCGTCTACCTTAAATCAAGTATAAATTATAACTTTTTTTTGAACTGATGGACAAGTGGCGGCTCCTTATAGTTTGAAATGTGTCAGTGTCGCAATGAATGGTAGTTTGGAATATAACAGTTTTTAAACACAACATACAACAATATAAAAAATTTACAAAACGTTAAAATATTTATACACAAAGGACATCATCTTCTCTTTTAAAAGAATATAAACACTCCAATAAATTTCATTGATGTTTCTTATTTTATCTGTCTATCAATCTCTTATCTGCTCTTATCTGCTGATTTACCTCCCCCCCCCACTTCCCTAGCTGAGGTCTTTGGCTTGACCCTTGTTTGAAACAATGCAACAAACTTATAAAAATACTATTAAAATTAGAGAAAAAAATTCTATTTCTTCCTATCCTTCTAAAGTTAAAACCTCATGTTCGTAACATTAAAATTAGCGCATTCAAGAGCTTTAAAATGAGGCCATAGTGTTATATAGACTATTAAAATATGCTAGTATATTTCCATAGTGTATGATAGAAGTCGAGATATAAATGGTTATCTCGGAGTGATTATGATCGCCCAAGAGATAAACACAAGATTATAGTAGAATCTATATTAATTCCTCTCTTAGAGCACACCAGAATAGTGTTCTTCCACCGCTAAACTCTGGCATCAATTATACCAGGATGCAAAAGACTCTCCTGGAATTTTTCATTTTAGCCTTTTATGCACTTTTAATGAATAAATATTTTATCCAGGAAATATTCTGAGGAGCACAATAGTCGTGAGTGCGTCGAAAAGCTCAGACACGAAACATTTAAATAATATCCCTGCAGCAACTGTCAATGACCAAGCCATGTTTTTATTAAACATGTGAGTATTCATGAACGATTGAGAGTTTTAAGATATCAAAATCTTTCAGAATTCAAGAAAGGGTGTACCGCTTATCATGATCTGGCATTAAAAAGTGCTTTTAAGCCGATTACAATAATGTGTAGTGCGTTCTCTCTTCTTAAAACTGAACGGAATTATATCTATGTTGCAAATGCCAGTAACTAACCAGCAAGGAAGCGTACCGGAAAAGTGTGTATTAATAAAAAGAATGTACTGATAATCTTTATGATTGTGCCATAACTAATTATTCATGTTTGTAGTTTTATGCGTGAACTTTAAAAAGATGGAAGCTATTTACGAGTAAATTTGTCGAGACCAGAGCCCCTCGTCTTATAAAAAAGAATTTACCAGGCGCGATCTCATAAAGTTTGAGAAACACTACACTAGAAAAAAAAAAAAAAATAAAAATATATATATATATATATATATATATATATATATATATATATATAAACGTTTTCGTCGAAAACGTTGAAAGAGTGCCAATTAAAACAGAAGAAAAAGTAAATGCAGGCGGCCATTTTCGTTAAGCGAAATTCGGTTAACCGTGGTTTCGCTGTATTTTAATTAACTCATAATGTCAATAAATCAAGAAAAGAATAAGAAAAAACAAACGACAAAACTTAAATTCACGGCTATAAAAGTCTGTCTCACATTTAGGGACTGCGCGTATTAGAAATTATAATCAGTTCTCTCTCTCTCTCTCTCTCTGTTTGATTCGGACAACATTCTTTTCATCGAAAGAAAAACACCTCTACATTTTATCGCTTTTTTTTATACAAGTCATGGCACACAGTAAACTAATTTGAGATAGTATAAATTCTCCAGTTTCTTCCTATTTTAAGACGATTCTTGTTTTGATGCTGGATAGCAATTTTAGACTTGCCAGTCCAGTTCTTTCACACGATTAAATAGAGTTTAGGGCGGGTAATTGTGGTAGAAGACTGCAGTTGTTTTTTTTTCTAAATCCTGGTTTTTAAATTAAAATTTCCGGTGCAATTTTAAACTAAGTTTGGTGCAATTGTCTTGCTCATTATAAATCCATGTCCAATTTAGCAAGGTCGCAAACTAATTAAAGCCGGAGAAAATGCTTCAAACAATAATGGTTTGATAGTGTGCGTAAAATGAATTGTACGCATTAAGAATAACAAAGGGATTTTAGAAATAAAAACAGGAAGTGTTTAGAAATTTGATCTTTTAATGGAAGTCTAAGAGATGATATTTTGTAAAGACAATATCAGCAGTGATGTAGGAAAGGGGGAGGTTAATCCCCTTCTACTGGATATCAAGACACATTTGCAATGTCATAAGGAGAATTATCATAAAACATTTGTTATATCACAAGACGAATTATCAAGACACATTTGTTATATAACAAGACGAATTATCAAGACACATTTGCAATGATGCCATTGTGCTCGGAAAGTAGAAAAAGGGAAAGGTTAAGATAAAGGTCATTGTAGAAAGCTTCTATTAACCTGAAATTTCTAAAAAATAAGCCAATCAGTAAAAAAATCTACAAAAATTCACTTTGATAATGATTAGGTCACTAATTTTACCGCGGTGCAACTTTTCGTCGCGAATTTTTTAGTTCCTTTAAAGGATTTTGCGAATTTTAGATTTACTTTGTATCATTCCCTAATTACTATTATAATTTTTGATTAATTTTTATATTTAAATAAGTTTCATACTGTCATCACCAAAAAATCTTCTTGAGTGAAAATTAGCAGAAAAATGTATTTAAACTACGCATGTGAAGGTACATTTCATTGTTCCCCAGTAACCTTGAGGGCTAATCTAAAGAGTTGGAATTCCCTTCATTCGGGAGAAACAGCATTAGTGTAATAACGTAATGGCAAAGGCACAATGAATGATCCACATGCAGATGCCTTTCTGTCTGAAAATTGTGAATAACTCTTTTTTTAAACTTTTGTATAATTTTACTTACTTTTATTGTTAATAGATGGCTCCATAATTTCATATTGCTTATTTTTCTTGCCGACAAATGGCGATATAACTTTTTTAAATTATTTAAAATATATTATGTATATTGTTATTACTTGATGTTGGTAATGGCTTATTGTACATGATTTAACAGTTAAACTTCGTCACAAGCATATACCGGGTGATCCAAATTAAACAGGAGGTGTTTAGACCTCTCTGTAGAGAAAACTACTCTGTCAATTTCACCCAAATTTCATACACATGCTCCCCTGAGTATGCGGTTTCGATTTCTGAAAGAAAAAAAATGAGTTCATATTTCGGCCGCTAGGGAAGGAAATGGTGCTGCGGAGCAGGCAATTTATTAATATTAACAACGAAAAAGTGTTTTAACATGCAATAACCTTTAGCGCAATCACATGAAATTAACTACAAATTACAGTATACCGTAGGACAGTAAATATGACTAAAAAAAGATTTGTCAATAACTTTATTGCTATCACATGTGGAACCACACTATCGTCACAGGTACGGCTCGATATATCCTCCGTCTCTTTGCTCTAGCAATTGCATTCGATGCACAACACATTCCACGGCAGAAAGTTACTCGTTCTCTTGGAGGTGTGATATATGTTGCGAAATTTTGCCTTTTAAGACTGCTAAGTTCAAAACATTGCCTTTATAAATGCAGCTTTTTAAATATCCCCACAGCCAAAAGTCACAAGGGTTAAGATCGGGTGACCGAGGCGGCCAAGATGTTGAAAATGACCTGCTAATCACTCTGTCATCCGAAAAGTTTTGCCGTAATAATGTTTGAACAGGCAACGCGATGTGCGGGGGTGCACAATCTTGCATGGTGTGGTACCAAAACAATTTTCTGTTGAAACGAAGGAATCACAAAGGAGAGGAAATGGCGCTGCAGAGCAGGCAATTTACATATTATAACATGCGCAACATTCTCTGCCTATATAAGGAGTCGTGATGGATTTTTTCACCATACGAGGACTCCGTCATGAAACTTACTTTACCAGATCGCGCGTTACTTGTTAAGCTCTTTTATCAACGAAATAACAATGCTTCTGCGGCACTTAAAGCATTTCGACAGGTAAAAGGTTTACGCAGACGCACTCTCACAATTACAAATCTTCGAAAAATGGTCTTGTATTTTGAGGAGACTGGAACATTCGCCATTAAATCAGGACGAGGCCGCAAACCAACTCGAGTGCAGCAAATTGAAGAAGTTGCAACTGCAGTAGTGGAGCAGGGAGCAGCAAGTGCACATGGTAGCAGTAGTGCACGTGCGATATCACGGGAATTGGACATGCCATATACGACAGTGTGGAGAGTTATGAGAAATGTCCTGAAGTTTTATCCATATAAGATAGCCCACACTCAGCAATTGCTTTCTGGTGATAATGACGTGCGGAAAACATTTGCTTTGATGTTCATTGCTCGGATGACAGTGGATGATGAATGGCCTTGGCAGATACTGTGGAGTGATGAGGCCCATTTCCACTTGAATGGCGCTGTAAACACATGTAACTGCCGTATTTGGTCTGACACAAATCCCCACGTTCATCAACAAATTCCGCTACATGCTCCAAAAGTGACAGTGTGGTGTGGCTTCACCTCATCTTTCGTCATTGGTCCTTACTTCTTTGAAGAAAATACGGCCTCGGGGCCAATGACATGTTCTGTTACTGTCTCTAGGTATGCATTTATGCCCCAGAACTTTGTCATTCCTTCGCTTCAACAGAGAAATTGTCTTGATACTACAAATTTAATGCAAGACACCCCAGCATATCGCGTTGCCTGTTCGAACATTATTACGGCAAAATTTTTCGGATGGCAGAGTGATTAGTAGGTCATTTTCAACAACTTGGCCGGCTCGGTCACCCGATCTTAACCCTTGTGACTTTTGGCTGTGGGGATATTTAAAGAGCTGCGTTTATAAAGGCAATGTTCCGAACTTAGCAGTCTTAAAAGACAGAATTTCGCAACATGTATCCCACCTCCAAGCGAATGAGTTACGTTCTGCCGTGGAATGTATTGTGCATCGAATGCAATTTCTAGAGCAAAAAGACGGAGGGCATATCTAGCCGTATCTGTGATGATAGTGTGGTTCCACATATGATAGCAATAAAGTTATTGCACAAATCTTTTTTTTAGTCATACCTACTGTCCTACGGTATACTGTAATTTGTAGTTAATTTCATGTGATTGCAATAAAGGTTATTGCATGTTAAAACACTTTTTCGTTGTTAATATTAATAAATTGCCTGCTCCGCAGCACCATTCCCCCATCTGGCGGCCGAAATATGAACTCAATTTTTTTTCTTTCAGAAATCAAAACCGCATACTCAGGAGAGCATGTGTACGAAATTTGGGTGAAATTGGCCAAGTAATTTTCTCTGCAGAGAAGTCAAATACCTCCTGTTTAATTTGGATCACCCCGTATATAAACGGAAAACAACTACCGTAGAGTTTGTTACTTTTTACGGTTGATCTTGGAATGCAAGACCTGCGGATAGAACAATTCTACTATACAATGCTTAAAGATATTTTCATTACAGTTTCGAAACTGGGGCTTTTTTTTTAAAAAATGTTAGTGTTACACTTCTTTCGCGATTTTTATTAAAGTTTCGCGAAAGTCGACATTTTCTCCACGACTGTCCAGAGAATTTTACATTTTGCGACAAATTTATTACCCTAATAATAATTAAATATGTGTAAAATATATGTTAAATATTATTGATTTGCATATTGGTTTAAAGCTTTTGGCATTCAGTGTACATATATTTAAAATTAGATTTTGTGATAAAATTTTATTCATTCTATATTGTGTATGAACCTGCCTCAACAATAATTCAGAAGTATTTCTAGGGTCAGAAGTTTCAGAAGTATTTTTCACGTGACCACGTGTCAAAGAAAATAAATAGAAAACCCGAAATTGGTACATCAAACTGCGATCCTAGAGTTAACGATCATTTTCTAAATTTAGAATTATTTGTCCTTCAGTTTGCTTTAAATTATACTTTTATAACGTTTTCCAAAATTACTAAGCTTCACTTGAATCGTGTATAATTCACTTCTTTTTGTATTAAGGTGTTTATTTCGGAAAGAAAAAAATATTACAAGTAACTTAATGACATACGTGTTAAACTCCCTCATAATCCATGATGAAGTGTGATAATAGAAGATAACTCGCATTTTTTTTTTATTTTCACCAAATGATGCCTTAGATAAGGGGTGGCCTACCCGTGGCATGTCCGATACCTAGTGTCACGCGAAAGGGTTTTGTTGCCAGACGGGAACCCAATATTTTTTGGTGATGATGTGCTGTGTGAGTCTGGCTCAACCTATGTATGTGAACGATTGTTTTCATGGGATTAAAACTAATAATGGTTCAAAATTCACTGCCATTCATCTGAACGATCTAATCTAGCTTGCTTACGCAGAAGTAAACCTAAACGTATAAAACGTAAGAAACAGCAAATTCAAAATTACAAAAGTGATGTAAACGCCAGTTAAAATTATTGTAAGTCACTCTGAGAAAGATGCCAATGCATGTAAATATGGTGACAAAAAAATCATGTAACTTTAGATAATTATATGTTCATCTAAACCTGATATGGGCCTAATTTGTTAGGCTGAAGGATGGATTGAGTGGAACACCGACAGTGCAAAAGCCCTTAGGTGGCAAGGGCCAAAAGAATGTTGGTCTCCACTTCCAAGAAGGCTGTGCGTTTCGTTTAACCTTCGTTACAGCCCGAAAGATTTTCTGGCGAAAGTAGGACGTTTCCCTGTCGAAACAGTTGTAAAAATATCTTGCCAGCTCACAATAAACTGCTTTTTTGTGAATTTCGATTTCAATATTAATGAAGCATTAAGAGAAGATAAAAAAAATATTGAAACAATATAAAAATACTAGAGTTTCTATTTTTCATTTTATATTGCTATAGATGAGTATAAGATCTTTAAAAGTTGATCTAACAATTTTAATATAATCCAATCCATTATGAACATCATCATCATCATATTCAACCATTATCTATCCACTGCTGGATGAAGGTCTCTCCAAATGCTTTCCACACAAGTCTATCCTGAGCAATTCGCTTCCACGTCACCCCAACCTGTTTTCTTATTTCATCCACCCATCTAGTTTGAGGACGTTTTCTAGGTCTTCGGTGGTCTCTTGGAATCCAGTTCAGAATTTCTGTTGTCCATCGTTGATCAGTTCTTCTTGCAATATGCCCAGCCCATCGCCATTTCAGCCCTTTTACTTTAACAATGATGTCCTCTACTCTAGTTTGCTCTCTCACCCAAGTGTTTCTTTTTCGATCTCTCCTAGTTATTCCAAGCATGCACCTCTCCATGCTCCTTTGCGTTGTCTGTAACTTTCGTATTGCTCCAACTGTTAGACTCCATGTCTCTGATCCATAAGAGAGGACTGGCAATACACACTGGTTGAAGACCTTTCTTTTTAGACACAAAGGCAATTTCCCCTTCAGGATAAAACTGTTTCTTCCAAATGCACTCCAGCCAAGTTTAATACGTCTGTTGAGTTCTTTCATAATGTTGCCATCCATTGAAATCAGCTGGCCAAGGTAAATATATGAATCAGCAATTTCTAGCTCAATGTTGTCAACTTGTATTTTTGTTTCCTCTACGAAATTATTGAACATGATCTTAGTTTTTTGTAGGTTCATCTTGAGTCCAACTTCTTTACTTCTAGTTGAGAGCTCCTGTACCATGTCTTGGAGTTCTAATGGGTTCGTTGAAAAAATAACAATGTCATCAGCAAACCGCAAATGATTTAAATATTCACCATTTATTTTTATTCCCTTGTTATTCCAATTTATCTGCTGAAAAATCATCTGTAAAGCTGAAGTAAAAAGTTTTGGAGAAATGGTATCTCCCTGCCTCACACCTTTGCCAAGTTTGATAGTTTTGGTATCTTTATGTAACCGAAATTTTGCACTTGCATTTTTATACACACGTTTCACCATGTCAATGTACACATCCTCAATGTCTGTTGATCTTAAAGAGTTGATGACTGCTGATGTTTTAATAGAGTCAAAGGCCTTCTCATAGTCAATAAATGCCACACACAATGGAAGTTCATATTCATGTGTTCTTTCAATTAATTCTCTTAATACTTGAATATGGTCCACTGTACTGAATCCACTTCGAAATCCAGCTTGTTCTCTTGGTTGAGCTGCATCTAATTTTTTCTGCAGGCGATGTGTTAGCACTTTTGTGAAGATTTTATAAATAGCAGGTAACAAGCTAATTGGTCGGTAATTTTTCAAATCCTCTTTATCACCTTTTTTATGCAAAAGAATTACTGTTGCAGAATCCCATTGGTTTGGTATGTTACCACTGTTGAGGCATTTGGTAAAGAATTTTGCAAGTATGTCTTCTACATGTTCTCCAGCTTCTTTTAAGATATCTAATGTAATGCCATCATCGCCAGGGGCTCTTCCTTTCTTCATACTTTTTATTGCAAATGAAACTTCTTCTTTTAAGATTTTAGGAGCTGTTCCTTCGACTATTTCAATGTCTTCGTTTAATCCACTGTTACTTTCGTATAGATTTTTGTAGAATTCTTCAACTCTTCTAAGTATTTCTTCCCTATTTCTTGTTACGGTGCCATCCTCTCCTTTTAATGCAATGATGTGTTTCTTCCCAACAGATAAACTTCCTTTAACAACCCTAAGGCTCTTGTTATTTTCAATGGCTTTCCTTACTAGCTCACAGTTGAATTTTCTTATGTCTTCTTTCATGCTTTTGCGCAGAGTTTTACAAAGTTCTATGTACTCAATCCTGGAACTGGTATTTCGATTGTCCACCTTCATATCTCTTCGCCTTTTCATGAGCTGTTTCGTCTTCTCAGATAATTTGCTATTGTGCTTTTTACAGGTTACACCACCAATTTCCCCAGCAGTTTCAACTATTGTCTTAACAATGTTTTCATTTGCTTCTGAGATATCACTTTCATCAATAAGTCCTTCCAGTGCAGAAAAGCGATTTTTTAATTCCAACTTGAATGCCTCGGTATTTACTTTCAGTTTCATTAGATCCACCCTCTTACTTACTTGTTTCCTAATGAGCTTCTGTCGTTCTAATTTAGTATTTAAGTGCACTTTACATCTCACCATTCGATGATCACTTCCAGTATTAAATCTGTTCAGTACGCTGCAATCTTCAATAATTGATTTCTTGTTTGCCAGTATATAGTCAATTTCGCTGGTTCCTCCATTGGGGTGTTTCCATGTCCATTTTCTTTGCGGTTTCTTCTTAAAAAATGAATTCATGATGCTAAGATTTTCAGCTTCTGCAAATTCGATGAGTTGATCGCCACGTTCATTCCTTTCCCCATATCCGTATTTACCAACCGATGTCTCTCCTTGTTCCTGTTGTCCAATTCTTGCATTGAAATCCCCCATGATGAGCTTGATATGTTGTTTCCCTTTGGTGTGTAACTCTTTGATTTCTTCATAAAATTCTTCAACCTCTTCGTCGGTATGGCTTGATGTTGGTGCATATACCTGTACTATTTGAAGTTGGTATCGCTGGGTTAGTTGAACAACAAGCCTCGCTGCTCGATCTGATGTACTTTCAACTTCCAGAAGACAGTCTTTAATTCTTTTGTTGATTAAGAAGCCAACACCACTTGTTCTTCCAGTTTCCGTTCCTCTATAATAAAACAAATGTCCACTTTTAAGTTCCACCAACTCTTCACCTTTTCTTCTAACTTCACTGAGTCCTACAATGTCCCATTTGATCTTGTCAAGTTCTTCTTCCAATTCCTGAAGTTTTGCTTCAGAAGCAAGGGATCGTCCATTAAACGTAGCCAAGGTCAATAACAAACGGCAGCCTGGGCCATTCCAGTGATTCTTAGCACCCCCTGCTTTCATGCCACACTGACCGCTGCCTTGATCAGGAGCACTCCAGCACCTGGAGACTAGGGGCCATGGTTTCTGGTGTGTCAACATAATGGAGGAATTAGCCATAATTTCACCACGCTGGCTAGACGGGTTGGTGAATTAGCCCTCCCCTTCCGCCTTTCTATCCGTGTAGCAAATATTAATTTGCCACATAAATAGAAAGCTCAGCCTGCACCACTTGAAGGCGGGGTAGGACACTAGGTTACTGGCCTGGCCGGTTCCACACATCGTCACATACGTTCAGCGTGTGGGTCTCCTTCCAGTTAGATACCAGCAACCCTTTTGCAGGCCACATTATGAATATACCTACATATATACAGTATGATCAAAAAATCGATTTATCCATGATTTTACTGATAGCTTTTTAATAAAGGCAAGTACATGCCTGTAATTGTAGGCGAACCTAGATCATTTCATGTGCAACACATTAGAATCACAGGAAATGTTCAAAGTGTCAACAGTTCTGCTATTTGTGCAAATTAACGCAGGGTCAAATATTACCAGAAACACGTTGCCGCATGTCTTGTGGAATGGCATTAAATTGCAATACAATGTTTTCCCGAAGTTCCTCAATAATGTGGGGGTTATTTGCATATACACACTGTTATAAATACATCCACAAAAAAGAAAATCGGTGACATCAGATCTGGTAATCTTGGAGGCCGAAGTCCCTTCGAAATAACCCTATCCCCGAAGACTGATTCCACCCTTTTCAGTGACTTGCGGGCTGTTTCGCAGTTCCATCATCTTGATAGAAATACCCTTCTTGAGTAATTTGTGGGACAGTTGGATGACATTGAATGTTAAGAAGGGCATTTCCAGCAAGGTGGTGGAACTGCGCAACAGCCCGCGAGTCATTGGGAAGGGTGGAGCCGGTTATCGAGGAGGCTTCCCTGATCACCAGATCTAATACCACCGGATTTCTTTTTGTGGGGTATTTAAAACAGCGTGCATATGCAAATAACCTTCACACTATTGGAAAAACTTCGGGAAAGCATTACATTTTCAGTGAATGCCATTCCACAGGACATGTTACAAAGTATTTCTGTTAATATGTGCCCAACTTTAATGCAATAGTCGGCAAGACGGTTCATACTTTGAATATTTTCAGTGATTTTAACGCATTTGCAGATAATATAAGTATTGGAATATAAGGAATATAAGTATTGAAAAAATGAAGTGGTTCCGTCCATTTGAAAATAATATTTATTTAATGCTTTAAATGTTTATGTTCATTTATTAATTTGCCAAAAAATAATTAAATTCAAATGCAACGTTATAAAAGTTTAGTACGCCTTTTTGGCGAAGCCTCTGTGATACGTGTATACACATCGATGGAAAACGGAAGACTGATTTGATTTTAGAATTCGGAAAACAATTACACATACTGTTGCCAAATATAAAAAGTGAAATTATAATTATACAATATATGTTGCCAGATACGGAAGTCGAAATTATGTATATATAGAAAACATCACATAAAAGGAAACAATTTGGCATTTAGCCAATTTTAGAAATTGAACTAAGTTTTCTTTCCTTGCGTTTCTAAGTGGCAACAGTTAAGAAAGCCTGCGAAGTGAACATTTATATTGTGGGAGCTTATATGTTACACATAAAATGATCTACGTCCACTTTTAATTACAGGTATGTTCTTTCATTTACTAAAATGTTATTAGTAAAATCATGGGTATATTGATTTTTGATCACACTGTATATATAGTTAGGAAAGTGTGTTGTCAATTTCATAAGCTTGAGCTAAGGCGAAGACGAAACGCATTTTAACAGCTTTTCAATTGTCGAGAATCCTCGCCTGTTCATAGCAAATATTCAGTTTAATAGCGCCCTTTATTAAACGTATTGATGATTTGCATTCCATTCTAGAGCGATAATTTATCTTCTGCCCCAACAACTTTTCCTCAATTCAATTTGGCCATCAGGAGGAGAGACGTCAAGAAATTCTCAGAATCTCGAAAAGTGGAAAATAAAAACTTGGGACACCAAGTTTAATTAAATCGCGATTAATGTATTCAGCTAATTTAAATTGTAGTGAAGTGCCAATACAAGATAAGTATCTGTATCATTGAAAGAATGGTAAAAGAATAATCTGGGTTTATAAATTTATTAGGTCGCACCATTTTAGTTTTTGTTCATTATTTTCTCCTTCATTTTCGTTTATTAAGCTGTTTGTAAGGTGTAAATATGTTAATAAATCAGTCACAAGTACCAAAATTTATCGAATTTCAAATGTGTACTGTTAGTATCGTCCGATTTTGACAAAAATTTTGCTTTACTTTTTAAGTCGTCTTTTTAAAACCTATCGAAAAGATTGAAGAAAGGTGTGCATTTCTTTTTGATTGTCCGTATTGTATTCCCCCCTTTTTAAAGAAATAAAAACATCAAGAATGACATAGAAAATTAGGTAAAGACTATTTGGTTATTGGAGATGTTTTGAGAAGAGAACCATCTGCTATAAAATGTAAGATCAATAGAGCGAACTAGAAAGATAAGAATAAGACCAGAAATAACAATAGAGAAAAAGGCTCCTAAAGACATGGTTAATCTTGATTTGACACCCAGCTATGGCCTAGACAGGAAACAATGTAAACACCGAAATCATGTCACTGACCGGAAACAGGGGAAGTAACAAGGAAAATGATTTGTCTCTGCTACGACTTTTTTAAACTCTCAAAAAATAATCAAATGAAAATTCCAAAATCTTTTACATAATTAACTAATTAAAATTTCATTATTTTTATATAACCAACTAATTAAAATTTTATTATTTTTATATAACTAACCAATTAAAATTTCATGATTTTTATATAACCAACTAATTAAAGTTTTATTATTTTTATATAACAATATATATTAAATTTATTATTTTTGAATTTGAAGTGCTTGAGTTTACATTTATTCCCCACTGATCGATATTCTACTTACCAGTGCATTAGACTCCTTCAAGTCATTTTTTACTATCTAGCAGTTAATTTCCTCTCTGCACAGTGCGGCCAATTTTTACAAATTTGGAGAAAAATCCATATCAGCAGTTTAATTCACCCAAACTTTAAAGACGTTTAAAGTTATTATCTAGTTATGATCCTTATGATTTTCGCTTTCTTTTTGGTTTTACGGCTCAAAGACTACAGTGGTCATGCTGCGCCGGGACCTACTGTTTTCCGAGGAATCCGAACCTCTTAAGGCCTAGGGAACCAAACCCCGGACTACAGTGAGCAGTGCGATCTTTTATGAGATCTCTGAGTAAGCGTTCTTTGCACTGCTGGGAGTCGAACCCGGATTAGCGGCGCACTAGGAGAACGCGTTACCACACTGCGCCACCGCAGGGCCCCTTGTGAATTTCAAGACAATCTGATTATTTGTGCCACCACAGCTAGCGGAAATGCAAATTACTTGTAATATGTTTTAGGGACGCTTGTGTTTAAGAATATCATAATACTGTAGTGCCTTCAAACATTATCAATTTCTCCCAAATTTATAAAAGAATTTCCATCAATCAAAAGAAAAACTGAGTTCCTTGGGTAAGATCTGTAAAGCACAGTGTGGCCAAATGAAAGGGTTTTAAAAAAGAATGAAAACTGAGTTGTGAGTAACAAAATATATTACAAATATATACATTTGAAAGAAACACAAATTGATTATTTACAATAAATAACATAGAATTAATAATAATAAATAACATAGAATTAATAATAATAAATAACATAGAAACTCGCTTTCATCAGAATCCGTATTGCTAAACTCGAAATCCTGAACAATAAGGATTCCTCGGATGTTTCCGGTACACCTGTGACTACTATATAATCCTTGATATCATTCAAATCTCCATTATAATTTTTTGACTTTGCTTTTTTTTTTTTTTTTGCTTGAAATTAGAGGGTCTGATGCAAGTAGGAGGGTATTAATAAGATAATCCGTATATGAGTGCACTCTACTTGTCTCTCTTGTGGGGGAGCTGTCCATAAAGTTAGAAATTTTTATAAGGATGAAAGTAAAATAGTCTTGACATTAGAACTATGGTTGGATGACTGAAGATTGGGGTCCATAACGTTAAGTTTCGTGGTTTTCCTATGTAATGGTTATAGCTCAGTTTCATTGAAATTTAATGTGCCCAGGTTCAAAATTTATCTTTGTGCATAAATTTCTTTGTTTAATCACTCACAATGCTGATTAAACACATAGTTTCTAATTTCGAGAACAATCATTCATTTTTTGCCGACTGTTAAGCAAAAATAATAACATATTTTTTTCTCGAAGACGGCCCGTACGTAAGATTCTATTTCGGGGGGGGGGAGGATAAATAATTGAAGACTGTGATGTGTATGTGTAACTAAAAATGTGTGTGTGTGGGTCTACATATTATTTATTTTTTTTTTCATTTGGTGTTTAAAATTTTGGGGGAGAGACAAGGCCTCTTCGACCCACCCCTTAAATACACCCATGTTTCCAAATGTTCATTAGTCGAATCCTAAAAGTATTTAACATTAAAAAATTACTTCATCTGAGTTAATACTTTCCATTTTTTCTCAGATTCTTCACTTCAAATCCAAACTTCCACTGTCTAAATTTTTGACACTTCGGCCGATTTCTGAACAAAAAATTACAAAGCAATTAGTGTACCAGTTTGTAACAGGAAGTCACTTCAGTTTCCTAAACTAGAATAACTGAAGAGCTGGAAAAAGTGAAAATCCCAGGATATTTTGAGTTTAACTCTGTAAATGTTTAATTGAAGTTGGGAAACTACAATAACACTGTTAAATTTACTTAGTTATATTCTAGGCTTAATTACTGCAAAAATTATTGAACGTTTATAAAGAAATTATACTGAAATAAAAAGAGCATTGTCGAGCATTTTATATGATACAATGATTATTTAAGATACGCGAAAGCTCGAAACCAAGCTAAGTTTACATATACGAAATTACAAATGAATTTAACATTGCTCCTCGGTCGATTTCACTGCTTCTTTGCCGCTTGTTCAAATATGATTTAGGACTATCTATTGTTTTACTAACACTAAATTACACAATAATAACTATCTCCGAACTTGGACATGAGGTTCAATATTGTCCATTAAATAGTTGGTTTTTCGATTTTTGTCCATTAACGGCGGCACTGTGCTCTGTAGAAAATAACTACTTTTCCTGGTTTAGCATTGCTATCCTTTTGATGATTTAATTTCATTATCGGATCTGTTAAGTAATTAATTTCATCATACTAAGTAATTAGTTTCATTATACTAACAGTAAGTAACTAATTTCATTATACATTACTAATTCCCTCTTTTAAATCAATAGTGGGCGAATAATAGCAATAATAACGACAGTCATTAAACAAATAAAGAATAAACTAAGGATTTTAGCTTTGCGAAACATTATTTGTAATTCAATTAAGTATTCAGGAAATTCAAATCCTTAATAAAATAGAAATGGATCATATTTAAAAATTTCAACTTTCAAGTCTTTTGCTTTCTAAATTTCATGCACGCACAAACATACCTTGTTGCCCTTAATAGTTTTTTACTAAATAATCTTTATTAAATTTCAAACTTCCGTTTATAAAAAGTAAAATGAAAATGTATTAAATATAGCGTTCACAGATATAATACGCATTTCGCATTGATGACTCTATTTCAGGAGGATTTTCTGATTTGGATACCTGATTTAATCTTCTCCGCAGAAATGGATAATAATTATTTATAATTAATTGGCCGAAATATTTCTTGCCAAATTGTTTGTTCACTTTCCAACCCCTATTTTGCATTCCTTCTCAGCATTTAAGTAACCTTTTTACATGTAATTTCTATATCAATTCATGTTTTCATTGATAAAAGATATGAAAGTTCCTAATAGTATTTTTCTTAAGAAGTGACTCTTTGTAAGCAAACGTTAAATGCCATTGTTTTTTACATTTACGTTCCGTTTAATTAAACTTAATCAAATAAATTAATTCAGCCATCCGGAATTTTTTTTTTTTTTTTGCTAATTTATGCGACAAATTGAGTCGGCCTGACTTAATTAGCTCACGTATAACCTAATACTCCGCTTAGCAGAAAATAAAATTGATCAATCAAAATTGATCAGAATCAAAAAGGGCAAGGTCATAATTTCCAGCTTTGACAAATAATTTTCACCTGCCGTCGTCTTATGATCAATCGACTGAAAGGGACACCTTAATCACTAATTAATATACTTTAGAAATAATGACAGCAATTCACAAGGCCATCAAAATAAATGATTACTCTAACTTGATAATCTATAAACAGTAAAATTTGCTAGATACATTTGATTGTATATTGCGTTGTATTCAAAGACAACTTCCATTTCTTTTCTTGTGGAATGGAGAAATCCGAAAACTATATCTCAAAATCTCTTATTCGAATCAACTACGTAGTTGGGAGGGAAGGAGAAAGCGACTCTATCGCTCCCTAAAATTTTATGGACCATTTTTTTTTAAAAAAGTCTTTGGCCCCAGGTCTTGTGGAACTAAACCTATGAATCAGTCTCAGCCCCCAAGCTGAGTTTTCTGGCTACGGCCCTGATTCGAACCATTATTCTTCATTGGAAGCTAAGACGACAGCTATATACTTACATAAGCAAAATTAGTATAAAAACTAAATAATAATGCTGAAAATTATTAGCGCTTTTCTCTTATCCAAATAAAGATAGAGTTAAGTTAAAGTTTTGCATGGAACTGAGAAAACCAGGCCTTTTACTATAAATCTGCCTAATTGAACGAGGGTATTTTTCTATGCAATAGAAACAAAAGGATAATGTTGCTACCTTCCCCTTTCCAGCGTGACTATGTCTCGGCTAAAAGTAAAAATCTTAAGAGAGCTCAATTAGATTGAGTTAAGTGCTTTTCGCACCCACGACACCTGAATTTGCTAAAGATTGAACCCCCGTTTTCCCAACACAAATTAGATTATGTATTCATTAAGCCGAGAAACAGCGAAAGCTATAATTCAATTTTGGTATTCTGAAGAAAATATAAAATCCCTTTATCAGAAATGCCTTCTAAAATCAATGTCTCGGAAATGAGGACATGGCTTCAAATTATAAAATTATACTTAATTTTTTTCTCTTCCTTTCAAGACGCTTTGCAATTTGTTCGTTCGTTAAACTTAATTCATTCGCTAATATTTCCTTGATTATTCATGCGCTACTATAATAGTAAACGCCAGTTTTCTGGTTGTTGTTGTTCTTCTTCCCCCTCTCTCACACACACTCCTTCTTTTCTTTCTCTAATTTTTAGGAGGATGTAGGACATGGGCGCCCATATGGGGGGCATAGGGGGTTCGAGGCCCCCTAGCTGTTCAAAAGTTTGAGTTTCCCCGATTCTGCTATGCATTTAAAGATGCTTACAGTCACATTATAAAATAAGGTACTTTTTAGCTTATTGCTAATTGTTAAGCAGTATCAATTATTTTTGTAGCATTTTAGTAACATGTACATTCACTAATATGTTTGAGAATATTGAGCAGGAGGTAATAGTTTTTATCAGCCCTCCCACCTAGAAATACTCATATGGGCGTCCATGATGTAGAACTTTAACCTTTTGACCTCTTATCCCGCGATTTCCACGGGCAACATGAAAGTAACAAAATTTGCTCATCCCGCGATTTCCGCGGGTATGCAATTTTTCCATCTATTTAAAAGCGCATCCCGCTTCTCCACCGTTTAACTGTCGGTAATGCATTTTCTACAATATTTAGACTTCTAGTCGTAGTTTGGTCAACAAATGGCGTTATTGTCGCCTAAATTTTCGTATTTGCATAGAGTTCACTGATTTTACAAGCGCTGCCGTTATCGTTTTTATATTTAGAATATCACTTGCATGAAATGTTCAGCGAGTGATTTTTATTAGTATACATGCTTTATATTTGTATTCTATAAAGTAAACCGTAATTTACTTAAGATTTAGTTTCAGAATTTTTGTTTTTATATGATTACCCTTAAAATTAATATTATGAAAGCCTGTTTTTATGCTCGAAATTTATTATACAATATATTTTTTTATTGAAATTTATATTAAAAAAAATCTTGTTTACAAAAATGTGCTACATATTTTAACTCTCAAATGCATGTAGATTTGAAATATGTAATAAAAAAATATGCAATTTTTGAAGCGACTTTGATAAAAAAAAAAAAAAATTGAGCAGTCAGAGGGTTAACAAGAAATCTAAATTTGCCCTGCTTTCGGTCACGTTTTATTTTGTCATCCGCAGTTTTTCTCCACATGGTTCTCAATCTGATTTGCCTTCTCGTCTCGTCTCGTCCCGTCCCTTCTCTTCTATTTTCTTCTCTTCTCTCCTCTCCTCTTTTCTCGGCGCTTCTAGTTTAATGCTTGTCTAGAGACATTGTTCGTCTTTCTTCTGGGTGCATATAGGCCTATTGTAGACAGCTATATTTCCTTTGTTTAATCATTTGCGACGCATATTTCTAGCCACGTATAATCTACAGTTCTGTGTTATCTCTTTTGGCTATGTATGTTCAATATTATACGGAGGTCGTTATTAATGAAAACTTGAATTTGCTTTGTTCTTCTCTTGGTAACTTTCCATATTTGGCATGTATAAAGCTGAATTGATTTAACTTAATTCTCAAAAATTTGTAATTTTGATTTTCTAAATACATAGCAAACCTTTTCATTAGCAGTCAGAAGGCCTGCGTTGTTAAGTCATACCAGCTGGAATTTTTCTCAATATCTCATTTTAAATAAAGCCACGCTTTGATGCACTTTTGTCTGACTTCAGCGCTGCGGAAATTATAATTTTAATAAACAACGGAATCTAAAAAGTATCCGCGTCATACATAACGTGATTAAATCTAATGAAGTTAATTACAATTTCCCAGCTGCTGCATATTTTCATTAGCTTGGAAAATGATCATTAAGTTTATTTAAAAAATGTAATAACCTCCATTTTATTTTCCGATCTACAATGAAAGGGTTTAGGAACTTGGGAACTTTTTTCCTTTTGAAGATTAATGGTAACATTTGTCTCGTTTTTCATTAGTTTCTTTGTGGAAAAAATTCATTACTTTTCTTTCAACCGCTTCGCTATTAAAGTATTAAGGCAAGTTTCCATCAAAAATGATGTATCCCACCATTTGATACCAGAAACAGACGTGATTACACGAATAACCAAACTTTTGGACTTTCTGCAACAACGCGAGCAATAGCTCTTACTGTGCACTTATTTTTTAGTACTTCTATGCTAACATCCCCCTAATTCACTAATTGGCCGATAAATTGACTACTAAAGGTATTTTTGTTCTTTTGGTTATTTTTGCATCTACTTTTGGTCTTTCCCTTTCCAGAAATGTGATCAATATTATCAAGATTTGGAAACTAGTCTCGCATTTTTTTTCACCGATGAGCAGTGACAGATTTAGAAAATTGCTGCTCCCGGGCACAGTCTCTGTTATTCCTTCCTTCCTTCCTTCCTTCCTTCCTTCCTTCCTTCCTTCCTTCCTTCCTTCCTTCATTCATTCATCCAAAGAAAGGAAAAGACTGCTTTCGATGGAAAAAATCGCGCATATCGCGTTATTAACTTTTTATATGTGAAAGTTTTCACTTATGCCTGTCTTGCCCAATATCTACCGTGTATAGTGACCACCTGTCTATGGCGACCATTGCAATACAGTCCCAACGGTTACTTTAGACAGGTTCTACTGTACTTCAATTAGTCAGTTTAACGAAAATAGTTAACAGTTTAATAAATGAATATTTTATTCGTTCAAATTGAAACTATAAATCTCTTCTTAAAAAATATATAGCGTACGATATGCGATAGCAAGTGCATGAACAAAATAGAATTTTTTCACGAATAAGGCATAAAAGGATAATCAATCATCCTATCTCTTTTTCTTCAAGTTATAAATAAAAAATCTCTGACACGAAATCATAATTAAGGAGGTTTTTTAAGGTTATCCAATAAAATTTCGAAAAAGTTCAAGGTGGCATAAGTGCTGGCGCTTTAATATACTCCTGTTTGTAAAAATTGCAACACCATGAAGGACTCGTCCGAATTGAATGAAATTTAATGTACAAACGACCTGTGTTGATACAAATAAACGATTAAAATTACAAAGCAAAAAAACAATATTACATGTCGAAAATCAGTATTTGGTGAAGCCACCACGCGCTGCAATAAGTGATGCTATACGACGTGGCATGGAATCAAACAGATGTTGAATGTGTGCCTGAGGAAGAGCATTCCAGATTGCTTGTATGCAACCCCAAAGTTCATCTGTAGTAGCTATGGGACGAGGATCACGAGCGAGACGCCGACCAACGAAATCCCACACATGTTCAATCGGCGACATATCCGGCGAATAGGCAGGCCAAGGAAGAAGCTGTATCTGTTGTGATGAAAAGAAGTCTTGAACATTCCTGGCAATATGTGGGCGGGCATTGTCCTGTTGAAATACAGCTCCGGGAATGCCTTGAAGGAAGGGAACAACTTCGGGCTCCAGAACTTCATTGATGTACCGGTTGCTGTTAAGATTACCCACAATTCGTAGCAGCTGAGATCGTCCATGATACGCAATCGCACCCCAGACCATAACGCTGGGGGTTCGTCCACTATGACGTTGGATAACGCACTCCGGAAGGTGGCGTTCACCGGTATAGCGTCTAACACGGATGCGGCCATCACTGTACCCCAAATTAAAGCGGGATTCATCAGAAAACACCACTTGTTGCCAATCAGCACGCCAGTCTCTATGTCCATGAGCCCATTGTAGCCGCAGGCGCCGATGGTTTTGCGTCAGGAGGATCCTGTATAAAGGAACTCTTGCACGCAGTCCACGGTGCAGTAGACGCCGACGAATTGATGAAGCACACAATGATACACCTGTAGCAGTGCACCAACGTTCTGCCAACTGTCCAGATGAAGCAAAACGGTCCGTCACCGCCATGCGGACCAGGTGTCTATCATCCCGTGCTGACGTCACCTTTCGGCGTCCACTCCCGGATTTCCGAGTTGTCTGGTTCTCTTGAACCCACTGCTTCCACACTCGCATCACTGTGCTGCTGTTACGCCCCATACGAGCTGCTATTGCACGATAAGAAAACCCTCCTTCACGAAAGCCGATCATTCGTCCCCGTTCAAACTCCGTAACTTGCTGAAATGTCGCCCTCTTTCGTCGTAGAGGCATAGTGACGTCTCATGTAACGTTTACCACTAGCAGATAACCATACACGCCCCGCTACAGCCCTCTATTTATACGGATCCATCAGCAGTTCAGAGGGCGCTGCTCAGCCCACGCATGCGTGATGACTCTGAAATTCTAATCATTTGAATAGCATACCCTAATTTGCATTTCCTGAAAGTTTCAGCTCAATCACATGATTCCTTCATGGTGTTGCAATTTTTACAAACATGAGTTTATGTAATACTAGAAAGTAGATAGGAGCATCTCGAAAATATAGCCTATAGTCACTGGCGTACGCAGGGGGTGTTGATAGGGGTTGTAACCCCATTGCAATGAAATTTGTACATTTAACATAGGAATTCGTGAGGTAGCTCTGTAACCCCCCCATTGAGCCTATAACCTCCATTTTATGAACTTTCTGCTTACGTCTTCGCCTATAGTCTATTCTTAATCCATAGAAATAAAAAATTTAAAGATATTTTCAAAACAACCCTATTTAAACTGATCATATATTTTTAACGTATCGGTAAACAATATATTCAAGTTAGAAAAACAATAATAATATTCTATAAGTATGTATGTCTGGGTTAAGCAATGAAATAGACGCATTTCATAAAGGCGGGTTTTAGGACGAAAAATAGCTTTTGTGTGTGCTTGAAACACTTCAATTTCACCAATAACCAGGGCTGTCCCCAAAGGGTACGCGCTGTGTGTGCCGCATTCTCTCAAGAAATTTTGAAAAATACAGAGTACGCGGCGCGTGCTCTCAAGGTCTCAAAAAAGTTTTTGTATTTGCTGGTTTTTGGACAACTTTCAACAAAGTTCGGCTTTTTTCTTTTTTTTTCTAGTCATTTACAAACTTGAATGGAAACAAATGAGGAAAAACATCCTGAATCCCCCAGGCCTCAAAATAATATCCTGCGTACGGCTAGGTGAGGAATGAAAAACTGATGAAAGTGGCAAGTGACACCTTGGGCTTGGATAGGCGATAAACGACCAGTCAAATGCCAGTCAGCGCGGCGCGATGACGTCACCAAGTCCAGTAACCCCTCAATTTCAATACTCTTCAATTAAGACAGCACCGCATACTCTCAATAATTTTCTTCAGGACAGCCCTGCGAATAACCACCATACTCTCACAAAACGTTATCTTTTAGTATTTAAATGTTTTTAGCATATTCTTTAATGCTTAGCCGGGTGGAAGATTTTCAGAAATTTGACGCCTGAGTCCCGTAGTTTGACCACGGCGTTGCCAGTCTAGATAATTTCTAGCTATATAGATTGAAATGATTTTGACTTCACCTTGTTAATGTGAACAGGCAATTGATGCTAGAAAACAAACGAATTTGCAAGTGTGGTATTAATATAAAATAGCAAGATTAGAAATTTCATGCAACGTGTAAGAAGCAAAATGAAATGCCTTTTAGAACTTAAGCGTATTTTTTTTTCACACCTAGTATATGTCCTTTGAGAAAATGAATCCTATAACTTTGAAGAAAGTATTGCCACATTTATGAACCGCCATTGTTCAGTTACCAATTGTGACCATTTATAAAGATGGTGAGAGAACAGCATAACTGTTTTAGGTTTATAAATGCGCAGTGCCTATCATAGGCGCCTAGTTATATGGACACATGGGGACAGAGCCCTCTAATAATTTGAAATAAATTGCAATTTTACATATATTGTAATGTATAAATGTTCATTACATGTTCTTGGGTTCCCCAATAATTTTGAAAACTCTGCGTTGATGGTAACTTTGCAAAAGTATCAGTGACGCAAGGGCCGTTGCTGAGCTGTTGATCGTCCAGGTGCAAAAACGATATTACTGCCGCCCTTATTCATTTAATGTTATTTAATTAAGATTTTCATATGTGAAGTATTTACTTTTATATATAGTTTTAAATAGTTATCAAAAGAGAAAGGTATTGAATTTTTATTTTCATAAAATGAAAAAAAAGACATCATTGATATTGTTTTTGATCAAAAGATTAAAGACAACATAATACACCGAAGAGCCAAAACATTAAAACCACCTGTGCGTTATGCAGACAAAGTTATCTACAGTACCAGTGAAATGGAAGGGGTGGGTTTTGAGTTGGTATATAAAAGCATGGAACTATGCTCTGTCGGTCAGTAGTTCGTATAGATGAAAGATGGGTAAAGCTAAGGATTTATCGGACTTTGACAAAAGACAGATTGTGATGGCCAGAGGGCTAGGTAAAAGCATTTGGGAAACTGCACGTTTATTCAGCTGTTCATGATATGTAGTAGTTAGTACGTATCACAGGTGGTTGAAAATAGATGAAACATCTTGCCGAAGACAAGATGTTGGCCGACCAAGGGCCATTGATGGCAAAGGGGAGCGGAGACTTCATCGCCTTGTTCGCGTGGACAAACATGCTACTGTGGCGGAAATTAGCAAGGAATTTAATAGTGGTTTATGCACGGAATGTGTCGAAATACACTGTTCACCGTGCATTGTTGTCTATGGGACTATAAAGTCATCGCCCCATTCGTGTGACCATACTCGCTGCAACTCATCGCTACAAACGCATGCTGTATGCACGTAGCTATGCCCATTGGACAGCTGAAGATTGGAGGAAGGTCGCATGAATTGATGAATCTCATTTGTGTTTACATCATGTGGATGGACGTGTTCGTGTGCGACGTTTAATGGAGGGGAAACACTTTTACCTGGTTGCAATGCTGGAAGAAAGCAAAGTGATGGCGGTAGCGTCATGGTGTATGACAGTTTTTCATGGAACAAGCTCAGTTCCATTGTTATTCTTCAAAGCTATCTTAACGTTTCCATGTACTTAAATATCCTATGGGACAAGTTCAGTTATACCCTTTCATCTCCATCGTCTTTCCAGACGACAATAGCATCATACAACAGGATAATGCTCCATGTCACAAAGCTTGAACTGTTCTGAATTATGAAACAAATTACACACAAACGCAGTTTAATTTGAGCAGGAGAGACATTTTACAATTGTTTCGGTGGAAAATCAAGCGTCCACCATCGTCAGAAATTCGTCCAAACTGATTTGTTGCCACTAAACCAAAAACGAAAAAGGCAAAAAAGGTAACATAACAAGAAACTTGATTGGTGTCGCCATCTATTGTGCTAAGTAAAAGGAAAGGAAACAATTATTGTTGGAAGAAGAAATTATGTTGATTGAAAGAGAGGTTTGTAACAAGAGGGGAAAAAATGGTTCTCAGATGGCTCGTTGACTATTGTACAGGAATTATTGAAGATATGAAAGGCCTCGAAAAAATTGAGATCTGAGGGTGAACGGACTTTTTCAATTATTTTAGCATCGGCAAAACAGAAACGATGGCCATGTTTCCATGAGTGTTTTGCAATGGCCGATTTTTCAAAATCTTGTTTGTGAACGTACGATTGGTGCTCTTAGTATAAAACGCAGGGCTCTGCGTGTCTGGCTAACGTACGATAATCCGGTATTCACAATCTATTTTATAAATGCCAAATTATTGTGGTCAGGAATTGGTTTTAGTTGGGTAACATCGTTTGTTACCTGGCTTGAAAATAACGCGAAATTAAATTTACGGAGGATGGAGGGAGACTAGTGAAAGATTCGGCACAAACGGAATGCAGATTGTTTTTAGAGCCAGCCATAATAGTGGATGGACTTGAACTTGATAATTTTGCATGACACGATTTGGATACATGGAGGCGATGTTGCGGTATGTTTGCTTGTTCAGAAGAAGACAATTTCAGAGCACGAGAGATCAGCCAATAGAAAGAACACATTTTTTGGGATTGTTGGTATGCGGATTTAGCATGTGGTGGTAGACAAACAGCAGCCGGTTTGTGATGAACGCTGGTTTTCTAACCCGTTTCTGTTCGCGTAACCATCACATCCAAAAAGGCCAATTTCGAGTTTTTCTCCTCCTCGAAGGTGAACTGAATACAGTTGTCAACTGAGTTCAAAATTCCGGCTGCCAGTTCAAGGTTTGTGTTAGGATCAGTCAAGATCGCGAAAACATCGCCAACGTACCTGATCCAACAATCGAATGGGAGAAGGTCTAAAATCTTTGTTTCAACTTAGTGCATATATATATATTCGCAAGTAAGGGGGAGAAGGGGTTCCCCATGGCAAGGCCATCCATCTGTTTAAAAAACTTATTTTGGTACGAAAAAACTGCTAAAAAAAATTATTGCTCCCATTGAAAAATCCCTGAAATTCAGCAAAATCAGTCCGGAGCAAAAAACTGTTTTTCGACATTGCATTACGGAAGCGCTGTCTGCCAACAACAAGCCTACAGGCAACTTATCCTCCAACGATTTACGTGACTTGCGGAACCTTCATAGTAACAAGGACTTAATCATTACCAAAGCAGATAAAGGTGGACAAGTGGTACTAATCGACCAGCAACAATACATTGATGGTGTAGACAAATTGTTAAAATGTGTTCCTTATACAATCGTTAAAAAAGGTCCGTCGTCCGTTCAGATGCAAAGAACCAAGAAAGCCATTCACAATAGTTCCGTTATTGATGTTCGTACTATGAAAGTCATTACACCATCCATAGCTAATGTCGCCTGATTGTACGCTCTGCCAAAAATACATAAAGCCAACATTCCCTTCCGACCGATCGTTTCAAGTATTGGCATAGCCACATATGCTCTTTCAAAACATCTGGTGCATCGTTTTTCCCATCTACTTGAAAATAATTTCTTTACAGTCAAAAACTCGTTTGAATTCACCACACGTCTTAAAAACTGCACCACCTTTTCTTCAAAAATCATTTCTTTTGACGTGAAAAGTTTATTCACTTCTGTACCGTTAAAGGGAGCTCTTGACGCTTTGGCTAACCGTATGAGGGAGTTCCATTACTCAGATTTCGAAATTCATGAACTTTTACATCTCACCGATCTGTGTTAATAATACAGTTTTTTCGTACCAAAATAAGTTTTTTAAACAGATGGATGGCCTTGCCATGGGGAACCCCCTCTCTCCCTTACTTGCGAATATATATATATATGCACTACGTTGAAACAAATATTTTAGACCTTCTCCCCTTCGATTGTTGGATCAGGTACGTTGACGATGTTTTCGCGATCTTGACTGATCCGAATGTAAATCTTGCACTGACAGTCGGAATTTTGAACGCAGTAGACACCTGTATCTAGATCACCTTCGAGGAGGAGAAAAACTCGAAATTGGACTTTTTGGGTGTGATGGTTACGCGAACGGAGACCGGTTGGAAACCAGCGTCCATCACAAACCGGGTGCTGTTTGCCTACCACCACATGCCAAATCCGCACACCCACAATCCCAAAAGATGTGTTCTTTCTATTGGCTTACCTCCCGTGCTCTGAAATTGTTTTCTTCTGAACAAGCGCTCTCCAAAGAGCTTACACACTTACGCAACATCGCCTCAAACCGGGGATATCATCCGTCGGTGATCGACCTCGCAGTAAAGAAACTATCCAGAGTTCCCAAGTTCACATCCACTTTGTGTCAAGAAACGGCTCCCACCAAAGAAACGATCTGCATTCCGTTTGTGCCGAATCTTTCACCTAAAATCTCCTCCATCCTCCGTAAATTTAATTTCCGCGTTATTTTCAAGCCAGGTAACAAACTTGGTGTTACCCAACTAAAAGACCAGATTCCTGACCACAATAATTTTGGCATTTATAAAATAGATTGTGAATGCGGATTGTCCTACGTTGGCCAAACACGTAGAGCCCTGCGTTTCAGACTCAAAGAGCACCAATCGTACGTTCACAAACAAGATTTTGAAAAATCGGCCATTGCAAAACACTTATGGAAACACGACCATCGTTTCTGTTTTGCCTGACGCAAAAGTAATTGAATAAGTCCGTTCACCCTCAGATCTAAATTTTTTTGAGGCCTTCCATATCTTCAGTAATTCCTGTACAATAGTCAACGAGCCATCTGAGAACAATTTTTTCCCCTCTTGTTACAAACCTCTCTTTCAATCAACATAATTTCTTCTTCCAACAATAATTGTTCCTTTTCCTTTTACTTAGCATTATGCACAATAGATGGCGACACAAATCAGGCTTTTTGTTATGTTACCTTTTTCGTTTTTGATTTAGTGGCAACAAATCAGTTTGGAAGAATTTTCTGACGATGGTGGAAGCTTGATTTTCCACCGAAACAATTGTAAAATGTTTCTTCTGCTCAAATTAAACTGTGTTTGTGTGTAATTTGTTTTAAATATTATTATAAATAATTCGAACTATAATAATCCTAATTATTTAATTATTAACTACATTCGACACCTAGTAAAGTCTGGTGTTCCTGGTTGACTACGCCTTGAACCAGTAGAAACATTCCCCTTGGTTTCTGGACACGATTGCTCGACAGAGCACCTTTTCGTATTGGTGTTTTACCTAGCTTTTTAGCTTTATGGAAGAGATAATGTCATGAAGAGGCTACACATTTAGAGAGGCAAAATTCTTCGCAGAGTCACCGAGAAAAAGCTATATTGGGAAAACAATATTCTGAATGGGGAAAAATGAAATAATGACATTATTTTACTGTACAAGAATAATATGTAATGTTAATTATAATATTGTATATTTTGCATAAATTAATTTTACACTTTGTATGTGAAATTTCTGGCCATTGGAAAAAACTGTTAAGTTCAATCGAGTGTCTTTACTGTACTAATTAGGATCAATTCTAATTAGGAGCTTAATTACGAAAATTTTAATTAGGATCAATTGATGTAAATGAGAAATAATTATCTAAAACTATGAATATTCCACATGCAAAGTTTTTCTCTTTTGAATAAAATGGTACTTTATTTTTAAAACACGAATTCTTTTGAAAATGTAATTGCGAACAAATGGATACTGATATAAAAAATATTGAGGGAAATCGGGAATAAATTATAGAGAGCTTTCTGAATGTAAGCAGATTCAAATAAGGATTAATATTGACTTTTCATTTATATTGCTAGAGAATTTACTGAAATTTCTAGGCAACACTTGTCAAGTTATATATAAGTTGGAATAGTATCTAATAGCAGTTTAAAATTATTTCATAACAGTCAAATATCACCTCAGAAAAGTTGAATGTTACCGCATTACAGTTAAATATCACACCATGGAAGTTGAATATTACTTCACAGAGGTTGAATGTTATATCTTAACAATTTAATGTTACCCCATAAATGTCTAATACTATATCATGACAGTTGAATATCATGTCATAGAAGTTAAATAACATCTCACAAAAGTTGAACATTATCTCATAACAGTTAAATATCATCCCGTAAAGTAAACTTTTAGATTTCAATTACATTTATTTTCTTGAATGGGCTTTTTAAACAGTCAAAATCTTTATTTATTATACAATAATTTTTGCCACCCACGTTTAAGTAGCTCAAACTAGAGCTTTTTAATATTTGGAGAAAAAGAGGCGCCGTCCTCATCCTGGATTCGAACCAGGGTATCCGCGGTGACCCTAGTTCAAATCCAGGATGAGAACATTGCCTCTTTACTCCAAATATAAAAAGCTCTAGTTTGAGCTACTTGTACGTGGGTGGCAAAAATTATTGTATAATAAATTCCCCCACGAAAAACTCACAAAAATCTCGCCCCGGAGGCTTTTCTGTGTTGACCATTATTTGGCAATTGTGTTATCCCTGTGAAGGGTAATAATATCTTACATCTTTATATAAGCGGTGACTCAGATGTTGGTGAAAATGACTAAAACATCGGTTTTCAGATTTTTATCTAAAAAACACTTAAAATCTTTATGCACATTTGACACCAAATTTATCTCTATAGGAATTTTCTTTCACTTTCAAATGTGAATTGTAAATATGGTCAATTAAATTTTTAAAGGACAAAATTGCTTAAACAAACTAAACAGAGTATTTTTGTGATCTTGAAATAATTATGGAATAC
>QLNU02014802.1:2907868-2926159 GCA_006491805.2 Dysdera silvatica | reverse complement strand
CCTTGGGCTTGGACGACGGATAGACAACCAGTTAAATACCAGTCAGCACGGGGCGGTGACGTCACCAAGTTCAGTAATCCTGCAATTTCAATACACTTTAACTAAAACAGCACCCCTTACTCTCGATAATTTTCTTCAGGACAGCCCTGCGAATAACCACCATACTCTCACAAAACGTTATCTTTTAGTATTTAAATGTTTTTAGCATATTCTTTAATGCTTAGCCGGGTGGAAGATTTTCAGAAATTTGACGCCTGAGTCCCGTAGTTTGACCACGGCGTTGCCAGTCTAGATAATTTCTAGCTATATAGATTGAAATGATTTTGACTTCACCTTGTTAATGTGAACAGGCAATTGATGCTAGAAAACAAACGAATTTGCAAGTGTGGTATTAATATAAAATAGCAAGATTAGAAATTTCATGCAACGTGTAAGAAGCAAAATGAAATGCCTTTTAGAACTTAAGCGTATTTTTTTTTCACACCTAGTATATGTCCTTTGAGAAAATGAATCCTATAACTTTGAAGAAAGTATTGCCACATTTATGAACCGCCATTGTTCAGTTACCAATTGTGACCATTTATAAAGATGGTGAGAGAACAGCATAACTGTTTTAGGTTTATAAATGCGCAGTGCCTATCATAGGCGCCTAGTTATATGGACACATGGGGACAGAGCCCTCCAATAATTTGAAATAAATTGCAATTTTACATATACTGTAATGTATAAATGTTCATTATATGTTCTTGGGTTCCCCAATAATTTTGAAAACTCTGCGTTGATGGTAACTTTGCAAAAGTATCAGTGACGCAAGGGCCGTTGCTGAGCTGTTGATCGTCCAGGTGCAAAAACGATATTACTGCCGCCCTTATTCATTTAATGTTATTTAATTAAGATTTTCATATGTGAAGTATTTACTTTTATATATAGTTTTAAATAGTTATCAAAAGAGAAAGGTATTGAATTTTTATTTTCATAAAATGAAAAAAAAGACATCATTGATATTGTTTTTGATCAAAAGATTAAAGACAACATAATACACCGAAGAGCCAAAACATTAAAATCACCTATGCGTTATGTAGATGAAGTTGTCTGCAGTACCAATCAAATGGAAGGGGTGGGTTTTAGGTTGGTATATAAAAATATGGGACTGTGTTCTGTCGATCAGTAGTTTTTATCTCTGCAAGGTGGGTAAAGATAAGGATTTATCGGACTTTGACAAAGGACATATTATGATGGCCAGAGGGCTAGGTAAAAGCATTTGGGAAACTGCACGTTTATTCAGCTGTTCACGATATGTAGTAATTAGTACGTATCACAGGTGGTTGAAAATAGATGAAACATCTTGCCGAAGACAAGATGTTGGCCGACCAAGGGCCATTGATGGCAAAAGGGAGCGGAGACTTCATCGCCTTGTTCGCGTGGACAAACATGCTACTGTGGCGGAAATTAGCAAGGAATTTAATAGTGGTTTATGCACGGAATGTGTCGAAATACACTGTTCACCGTGCATTGTTGTCTATGGGACTATAAAGTCATCGCCCCATTCGTGTGACCATACTCGCTGCAACTCATCGCTACAAACGCATGCTGTATGCACGTAGCTATGCCCATTGGACAGCTGAAGATTGGAGGAAGGTCGCATGAATTGATGAATCTCATTTGTGTTTACATCATGTGGATGGACGTGTTCGTGTGCGACGTTTAATGGAGGGGAAACACTTTTACCTGGTTGCAATGCTGGAAGAAAGCAAAGTGATGGCGGTAGCGTCATGGTGTATGACAGTTTTTCATGGAACAAGCTCAGTTCCATTGTTATTCTTCAAAGCTATCTTAACGTTTCCATGTACTTAAATATCCTATGGGACAAGTTCAGTTATACCCTTTCATCTCCATCGTCTTTCCAGACGACAATAGCATCATACAACAGGATAATGCTCCATGTCACAAAGCTTGAACTGTTCTGAATTGTTTAAAACAAATTACACACAAACGCAGTTTAATTTGAGCAGGAGAAACATTTTACAATTGTTTCGGTGGAAAATCAAGCGTCCACCATCGTCAGAAAATTCGTCCAAACTGATTTGTTGCCACTAAATCAAAAACGAAAAAGTGAAAAAGGCGAAAAAAGGTAACATAACAAAAAGCCTGATTTGTGTCGCCATCTATTGTGCAGAATGCTAAGTAAAAGGAAAAGGAACAATCATTGTTGGAAGAAGAAATTGTGTTGATTGAAAGAGAGGTTTGTAACAAGAGGGGAAAAAATTGTTCTTAGATGGTTCGTTGATTTTTGTACAGGAATTACTGAAGATATGAAAGGTCTCGAAAAAATTGAGATCTGAGGGTGAACGGACTTTTTCAATTATTTTTGCATCGGCAAAACAGAAACGATGGCCATGTTTCCATGAGTGTTTTACAATGGCCGATTTTTCAAAATCTTGTTTGTGAACGTACGATTGGTGCTCTTTGAGCCTGAAACGCAGGGCTCTACGTGTTTGGCCAACGTACGACAATCCGCATTCACAATCTATTTTATAAATGCCAAAATTATTGTGGTCAGGAATCTGGTCTTTTAGTTGGGTAACATCAAGTTTGTTACCTGGCTTGAAAATAACGCGGAAATTAAATTTGCGGAGGATGGAGGAGATTCTAGATGAAAGATTTGGCACAAACGGAATGCAGATTGTTTCTTTGGTGGGAGCCATTTCTTGGCACAAAGTGGATGTGAACTTGGGAACTCTGGATAGTTTCTTTACTGCAAGGTTGATCACTGACGGATGATATCCCCGGTTTGAGGCGATGTTGCATAAGTGTATAAGTTCTTTAGAGAGCGCTTGTTCAGTAGAAGACAATTTCAGAGCCCGGGAGGTAAGCCAATGGAAAGAACACATCTTTTGGGATTGTGGGTGGGCGGATTTGGCATGTGGTGGTAGGCAAACAGCACCCGATTTGTGATGGACGCTGGTTTTCCAACCGGTCTCGGTTCACGTAACCATCATATCCAAAAAGGCCAATTTCGAGTTTTTCTCCTCCTCGAAGGTGAACCAGATACAGTTGTCAACCGAGTTCAAAATTCTGGCTGCCAGTTCAAGGTTTGTGTTAGGATCAGTCAAGATCGCGAAAACATCGCCAACGTACCTGATCCAACAATCGAATGGGAGAAGGTCTAAAATCTTTGTTTCAACTTAGTGCATATATATATATTCGCAAGTAAGGGGGAGAAGGGGTTCCCCATGGCAAGGCCATCCATCTGTTTAAAAAACTTATTTTGGTACGAAAAAACTGCTAAAAAAAATTATTGGTCCCATTGAAAAATCCCTGAAATTCAGCAAAATCAGTCCGGAGCAAAAAATTGTTTTGCGACATTGCATTACGGAAGCGCTGGCTGCCAATAACAAGCCTAAAGGCAACTTATCCTCCAACGATTTACGTGACTTGCGGAACCTTCATAGTAACAAGGACTTAATCATTACCAAAGCAGATAAAGGTGGACAAGTGGTACTAATCGACCGGCAACAATACACTGATGGTGTAGACAAATTGTTAAAAGATGGTCCTTATACAATCGTTAAAAAAGATCCGTCGTCCGTTCAGATACAAAGAACCAAGAAAGCCATTCACAATAGTTCCGTTATTGATGCTCGTACTAAGAAAGTCATTACACCATCCATAGCTAATGTCGCCCGATTGTACGCTCTGCCAAAAATACATAAAGCCAACATACCCTTCCGACCGATTGTTTCAAGTATTGGCACAGCCACATATGCTCTTTCAAAACATCTGGTGCATTGTTTTTCCCATCTACTTGAAAACAATTTCTTTACAGTCAAAAACTCGTTTGAATTTACCACGCGCCTTAAAAATTGCACCACCTTCTCTTCAAAAATTGTTTCTTTTGACGTGAAAAGTTTATTCACTTCTGTACCGTTAAAGGGAGCTCTTGACGCTTTGGCTAACCGTATGAGGGAGTTCCATTACTCAGATTTCGAACTTCATGAACTTTTACATCTCACCGATCTGTGTGTTAATAATACAGTTTTTTCATACCAAAATAAGTTTTTTAAACAGATGGATGGCCTTGCCATGGGAAACCCCCTCTCTCCCTTACTTGCGAATATATATATGCACTACGTTGAAACAAAGATTATGGACCTTCTCTCCTTCGATTGCTGGATCAGAAACTTGACGATGTTTTCGCGATCTTGACTGATCCTAACACAAACCTTGAACTGGCAGCCGGAATTTTGAACTCGGTTGACAAATGTATCCAGTTCACCTTCGAGGAGGAGAAAAACTCCAAATTGGCCTTTTTGGATGTGATGGTTACGCGAACGGAGACCGGTTACAAAACCAGCATCCATCACAAACCGGGTGCTATTTGCCTACCACCACATGCCAAATCCGCACACCCACAATCCCAAAAGATGTGCACTTTCCATTGGCTTACCTCCCGGGCTCTGAAATTGTCTTCTACTGAACAAGCGCTCTCTAAAGAACTTATACACTTACGCAACATCGCCTCAAACCGTGGATATCATCCGTCGGTGATCGACCTCGCAAGAAAGAAATTATCCAGAGTTCCCAAGGTCACATCCACTTTGTGCTAAGAAACGGCTCCCCCCCAAGAAACAATCTGCAGTCAGTTTGTGCCGAATCTTTCACCTAGAATCTCCTCCATCCTCCGTAAATTTAATTTCCGCGTTATTTTCAAGCCAGGTAACAAACTTGATGTTACCCAACTAAAAGACCAGATTCCTGACCACAATAATTTTGGCATTTATAAAATAGATTGTGAATGCGGATTGTCGTACGTTGGCCAGACACGCAGAGCCCTGCGTTTTAGGCTAAAAGAGCACCAATCGTACGTTCACAAACAAGATTTTGACAAATCGCCCATTGCAAAACACTCCTGGAAACACAACCATCGTTTCTGTTTTGTTGATGCAAAAATAATTGAAAAAGTCCGTTTACCCTCAGATCTTAATATTTTCGAGGCCTTTCATATCTTCAGTAATTCCTGTACAATAGTCAACGAATCCATCTGAGAACAATTTTTCCCCCCTCTTATTACAAACCTCTCTTTCAATCAACATAATTTCTTCTTCCAACAAAAATTGTTCCTTCTCCTTTTACTTAGCATTCTGCACAATAGATGGCGACACCAATCAAGCTTTTTGTTATGTTACCTTTTTTTTTTTTGTTGCTTTTTTCACTTTTTCGTTCCTGATTTAGTGGCAACAAATCAGTTTGGATGAATTTTCTGACGATGGTGGACGCTTGATTTTCCACCGAAACAATTGTAAAATGTTTCTCCTGCTCAAATTAAACTGCGTTTGTGTGTAATTTGTTTTAAATATTATTTTTGCGCAGTGTATCGCTCATATTTCTCTCATGTTCTGAAATGGTTCGAGGAACGTGAGAATGAGTTTTCTTTATTACCATGGCCTCCAAATTCTCTAGACATCAATCCTATTCATCACCTGTGGTTTCACTTAGAACAACGTATCAGAGCATTAACATCACAACCACGGAATTTACAAAAGTTTGGCCAACTTCTGTTGCAATTATGGTATGATATCCCACGTGTAACCTTTAAACATTTAGTTGAAGGCATGCCAAGCAGCGTCTAGGCTCCTTTATGCTCCAAAGGTGGACATACAGGTTATTAGTTAAGTGATTTTAATGTTTTAGCTCTTCGGTGTAATATAACAAATGGTCTGTGGGGACCCAGGTGCCAGAGATTTTTGCACCCTCACCAAGAAAGGTCCCGAGTTGTAGATTTCTAAGTAGGCATCTAAGACACATGCCTTGAAGCGACAGTTAAGAACCTAAAAATAATTTAGCAGTTATTATACAAAATTGTTTATTAAAATATTAGTTTGAATAGCCAAGTGAAAAAGCACCTTCGCATTTTAAAAGTGAAGAGAACGAGGTGCATGAATTTTTTTAAACATTTCTTTCTAGAGAATCAAGGAGGGGCTATATCCTGCAATTTTTGCCTGTTTATAGAAATTTCTTAAATTCGCCACTGAAAATCATTATGAAAATTAATTGCGTTCATTTTAATTATAATTAGTGACAATATATTTAGTTTGTTGTTGCACTAGTCAAATGATGTGAATATTAGAAAGTTTGTAGATATTTTAATACTATATTTACGTGATTGCTATGGTGAAAACAAATTTATTTTTGATTGATCGAGTGTTTTTTTCTAAATTCTGGCAGTTTTACAAACCAAGCCTTTTAACGCTGCAAAAGATAACGACAACCTTCTTGATATTTTAAAGCAAAATTAAAATAATTATTATATTTAATAATCTAGTATCGTTTAAATTAAACTTCTAATGAATCATTATTTATATATTATTAAAATGCAAACAATTTCCCAGCGAATGAATGGAGATACATAGATCACTTTAACTTCTTTGGCATTTCCAATTATAAACCATAAAAAGATTGCAACGTTCTCTGGTACTTAAATCGAATCAATGTCTTTCAGAACATCACTTTAAATTAACGCTAATTGAGGGTAAACAGTTTTTCAGTTCCTCCGTAATTTCTTATTACCCTAAAGTTCTATTGTCAAGGTACCTATAATAGATTACTGCGCCTAAAAAACGTTGAAAAAAAATTGTTTCTTAATTCTCATATTATTATTGTAAACGATTTCCACTGTATCAGCGTTTTTGCCAAAAGAATAGTGTATCCACTTAAAGAAGAATAAAAAATTAGTGTGGTAGGAAAAACAATAGCCAGCATGGGGCTGGAAGGGGCTCTGCCTCCCTCCCTCCCTCTGAAAAATAGTTCTTCGAAATAAATTATTTTAGAATTATATTTTAAATTTTTTGTTTTGTATAAAATTGTACATGAAAATGGAAATTGTTCTTTGACGTTAAAAATATATTCAAAATATATTTCTACGGCAGATCTTGTGTACATTATGCATTTTACAGAGATTTGAGTCTTTATGTACTCTATAATAAAGATAAGGGAAATTCTAAATATTAGTATACCTCTGTAAGTTTTCAATGCAAAATTTATGTTAAGAAATTTATTCATTGATGTTAAATATATTAGCCTACTTAGATATTTAGTATTATTAAATATATTAATAAAATACATTAAAATATTAAAGAATTTTAAGCCCCCCCACCCACAGCTTTGTGAGTTCCCTGTAACTTTCAAAGCCCCCTGTAATAAGCCTCTCACTACGGGCCTGGTGGTAAGTCATTACGTCATTAAGTAAGCATGTAAGTGAGGTAAGTCATTAAGCGAAGTTCGGGTGACTGGAGTTCTACTGCATTTACAAGCAAAGAAAGCCCCAATAAATATATTGCAAATTATAACAAAATAACTATGACGCGGTTAATTGTGATGACGACGAAGCGTCCTGCGATGAATTGATGCAGAACCACCCATAGGCATAGACAGAAAGTTCATAAGGCTCAATGGTGAATGTTACAGAGCCACAACTCATATGTCGCAATGTTAAATATACAAAATTTGATTGCAATGGGGGATTGCAACTCCCAAAACCACCCCCTGGCTACACCTGTGGAACCATCGAGAGAGTTTAACGTTGAATCTCAACTAAAGGGGCTGAAACGTGAGTAAAAATTCCAGTTATCGAGAGTTGATTGTATTTATATGTTTCTAACCTATTCATTATTTACAGGGTGCGAAATCTGCCGGGGGAGGTAAAAGGTGCGGGGGCGAAATGCTGGGCATTACTTTTCCGCAAACCGAAATGTTTATACGCATCGCTAACATTATAATATTAAAGGATAGAATGCAAAATTACTTATCATTTGTACTAAAAATGATAAATGTGGCGGACACATATGTACTGACAATATTTCCACAACCGCTGCGTTGAAAAAAGGAAATCTATATTAAAACTTGCATGTTTATGTACTCTTGTGTCAGAACATAAAATAACACATACGTGATAGAATTTTTAGTTTCCTTTAAGTCGAGTCTCTTGAAATAAGCCATGTGTTGGAGCATATTGTAGTGTTTACATTCGCAGGAAAAACAATTTATTCGGGTGGCCTGCCTCCCTTCAGTTTAGGCGAATATCTAATTTCAGACCTTTTACTGTAAACATACTGAGTAAAATATATCTTAGCTGTTTTTCCCTGCCAACCAATTAAAATGCATGTCCCATGAATATGTATACGTTTTATGTGCAGTCGCGATGTAGATGTTAATGTATTTATTTTATGGATTTTCAAATTTTACTACCGAATTATCAAATGAAATAGGAATATATTAGTTCCGAAATTCCTTTTGAGTTAATAGCAAATATATTGAAGGAAATATCATTATAAATTTAAGTCATTAACATAAATTATGTAATGAATTCATATTCCTGACCAAGAAAGCTGCGGGCTACTATTTGTTTTTCATCATTTGTGATATAAAAAGACCTTCAAATTCATATTTGTGCGTAACTGAATAAGCGTGTATTTTTCTAAATGACCAAAATGTGTGTGTAACAAACATTGCCAAATTTCAATTTAGTGATACGAGAAAGAAATTTAGACAAACTGAAGACATATTTTTAAAAATGTTTTTATTTTTAGCGGTCATTCTTTCTAAACATATCCTACAATAAAAAAAACAAAACCTTTATATCCTACAAGCACCGATAGAGCTGTATCGCTCTTCTAGCACATAAAAGCCGATACCACCAACCATAGGTGTATGCAGAAAGTTCGTAAGGGAAGGGGTTATAGGCTCAATAGGAGGATTACAGAGCTACAACTCACATATTCCTATGTTAAATATACAAAATTTCATTGCAATGGGGGTTACAACCCCCATCAACACCCCCTGCGTACGCCAATACCTCCAACCTCATGGGAAACTCTCCTCCCACAATCAAACGAGAAATCCCATTGCAATGTGAGGTAAACTACAGGCGGCTAGAACAGACGTGTTTACAAGTACTTGTGAAAGTCCGATGTTTAGCCCCGCTCTCGGACCACTGGCCAATGAAAAAGTCACAAACTAATGTCGTCACAAAGAGACTGACCAATGAAAACATGTGAAAGTTCATTCCTGAAAAGTTCTTAAATGGGGAACATACCACTTTCTAGCTAGTTCTCAACCACTGGTCGCTGCTGACGACAACCGTAATCATGTAGCTCGTAAGTAACATTTCTTCGCCCGGCACATATACACCAGCCTTCACGTCTGCTTAACGCTTTGGGATTAGAGTGCTGCCTCCGGCGGCCACCTTTCCTAATTCCCCTGCCCAATCCGTCGTCATCGTCAGCTTAACGCTAATGGATCAACAGATGCCATCCTTGTATAACGCTACAACTCAACCTTCAATAAATTTCTGTTACGTTTTTCAACTAGTTGCATCATCCCTTTCACCAGTCGGCCATCTTCACTCAAACGTCCTCAAGTCAAAACCTTCTGATTAACTAATTGGAGTCAAACTTACCTCGCTGAGGATCTTCATACGCAACCTCTCAAATCACGCAACCTTCTCAATACAAGGCCCCCCAAACGCGGAATATTTAACTCTAATTAATTTTCCCAAATTATTTTATATGCAGGGTTAGCATAAATGAATGACCGGATTTTAAAAATTTATATTTTCGAAACTATTACACATAATATAATCAGTGCTACATGAAAATAAAGAAAAGCATTCTAAGTTTCTTTTTCCAACATCGCTCAATTGATGGCAGCTCTTCCTTAAAACGCTACGATTGAAATTAAAAATGGCGAATACGACAGAGAAAAGTTTTTGTGTACAGTATTAGAGTATGCAAGGGTTTTTTCCGCTATTTCCGTGCAGCACGCATATCAACCAGCATGCATTATAAACCACCATTGCCGAAAACACTCGACGAACTTAAAGAAACCATTAGTGCGGCATTAACAATTCGCAGTGAGAAACTGCAAAATGTCTGGAACGAACTTGATTATAGATTATATATTTGTCTTGTTATGAAAGGTCATCGAATATTTGTAATTGAAAAAAACAAATTCGAAGGTTTTTTTATTTTCATGCATCACTGATTGTATTATATGAAGTAGTTTACAAAATATAATTTTTTTAAATCCGGTCATTAATTTATGTATTAACCCTGTACTTAATTGAAGCTTGTGAAATCAGTTTTCATGCACTACTGCCTTTCCAAAAGTACTACCCGAATTTCAATCAAAAACCTGTGCTAGACTATAATACAGACTATACACGTATAATGTATAACGCTATGTTCTCAGTACCCGATATTTACAATAACATAAAAATGTCTTCTATACAAAAAAAAAAAAAAAAAAAAAAAAAAGAAGAAGAAGAAGAAGAAAAATTGCCGAAGGCAACAACAATGTCACGTTGACAGCCTTTAAATTCGTGGAAAAATTTTCTGAAATTGAATTTTTAATATATTTCTTTGAAACAACGAAATTTAATAAGGATAACAAGTATTTCTATACCAAATGTGGACTGATGCGTCTTATTTCAGAATGTGTGTAAGTTATGTATTAAACGTGGAATGTATGGGAAGGTGCCTTCGTCAGAGGCCTTTTTAATTTCTGCTGTAATCATTTATTTTTAAGTGCTAGTTGCTATTAAATTTTTCAAAAAAATCTTTTCTAATTTAACATATATATTTAACTATTATTCGTCAGTTTCTGATCTTTATATGGAGAAAAAGTTTCTAAATATTCCTATTTTAAGCAATTACATTGAAATTTTTAGGAATTTAAAAAATTATGAGGCATTGCAAGTACAAGATGCGGTTGTGAGACAGCTGCAACTCTATGAAAGTGTTGATGAGGTGGTCACTTGAAACAGGTTTGGTAAAAAAAAGGCCGATATACTTAGTTTAATCTAAATTAACATAAAAAATGCCAAAGTATAAAACAAAATTTCGAAACTTGTTTATTCCTTCATTAAAAGTGTTTAAGTCTTATTTTTATATAAAAAGATATTTTAATTATCGTTTTCCATAAACGGTCGCTAAAACAGCGGTGCATAAGATATAAATATGCAGGCATATATTTTTTTTTTGATTGCCTGTAAAATTATTATTATTATGATTATTAAATTTAACTTTTAATAGCTCTGCGAATATCGCACTTAGAAATATTTATTTTCCCTTATTTGATTAGTCAGATATTGGGCAATATTTTTCTGAACGGAAATGTTTTGCCAGCTGACCTGTGTAAAAGGATAACTTTCCTATTATACATATACAAGCTCTTGTAAAATAAATAACCTATACACTAGTCTTACCTAATCTAGACATTTTTTCTCTTCGGAAGTGGTTTTCTATAACTGACGATAAAAAAAAATTAATTACCGTAACGGCTTTTTGAATCCCCTGTATAGTGACTAAGTGGCCACGCAAAACCATGATTCATTTCAGATAATGTATAAACAGCTCTAAACAGTGAAACATATAATAGTAGACGAAATATTCGCACCTTTGCGACGAAAGTGTTACAACTCAAAATTCGGTGAAAATGAGTTAATGTTACAACTAGATGTAGAAAACAGTGCTGCATCCTGCCGTGCAAAACGTTAGGATATAAGTTACTCGGATTTCCTCTAATTTACACATGTCGTTACATGAACACAGTATCCCTCAATGCAAATAGAAAAAGATTTTTGCGTTTTTTGAAGATTGGGATTTTTTGAGTTGTAACACTTTCGTCGCAAGGGTGCGATATAACGAAATAACAGTTAAATGTATTTCATACATTAGAATGTACATGATATAATTTGACATAGAAGTTTATGAAACTCGACTTGCGAATTTTCTCTAATTTCTATGTCGATATCATGAGTATTACCAAACTTCATTGAAAAGGAAAAGAAGCCCCAGTGGCTTTGTGTGTCGACTATAATATTGGCAATTGTACTATTCTTGAAAAGGGTAGTAATCTTCTTTCACTTTGCCATTTTCTCATGTTTCTATGGGCCGGCATTGTACTCTTTTATTCTTCCTTTACACAATCTTCTATCCAAGGCCTCTTCTCCACTCCATCCGTACTTTTGCAGATTTTCCGTCACTCTATCCTACCATCTCAGCCATGGTCTTCCTCTATTCCTCTTGCCCATTACCACCAGCATATTCATTACCTTTCCCACATGTTCCTCATTTCTCAGCTTCATATGTCCAAGCCATGTTCCTGTATGTTTCTTCCTATGGGTCCTACTTTGACAGTACCTATAATCAGGTTATTACTGAGAAGTGAGTAATGACATCTCTCTAAAGCAAAGAAATTACTTAGAATTTTTTCCCTGTTTTCTGAATGGAAAAGTAATTAATTTTACTTACATATAAACTATTAAATTAAAACGAAGAGGTAATATTCTGGTTTATACGCTAATGGTTTGTAAAGAATCGAGAAAAAAAAAGATTCATCTTATACATAAATTGGATATGGTTTGTTGTAAATACTTCTATACAAAAAATAGAACCTTGCCGTTTACGTGTTAAGAATATCTTTAAAATACGAAAACGTTGAGTCGGAACATGTTGCATATAAAACACGCACAAAAGCAATCCATACATTTTGCGTTGTTTTTGAGGCAGACCTACTATTTTTTCTTCGTGCAATCACCCTCAATTTACTTCTATAGACGAGAGGAAAATACGGATAGTATTAAATATTAGAAAAGGGCTAGAGAACTTAAACGAGAATTCTATCTGGGAATTCATGGTGTAATATTCATAAGAAGCGCAGGAAATAATTGATTTTCGATCGAGAAATCTAATTCCATTAGAGCAGGAAGATTCTAATGCGATAATAAAGTGCAGTTGCATTCCACAATTTCACTAATCAACTATTTCCCGTCGTTCTTCCGCATTTTTCCTTATTTTATTCTCGTAATTTTCCATGATAATATGCTCTCGTATCTTTCTCCTTTTTCTGTATATTTCCTTTAATTTTGATTTACTGTATCGTGGACCATTGATATATATTTGAAAATAATAAAGAGCTATGGAGATCGAAGTTCGTAATGTTAATATTTGTGGAGGTTCGGTTTAATGCAGATACCATTGGAAGACAAATGTTTTCCTCGCATTTATCATTATAAATTAATTTTTTTGTAATTATTTAGAGTTTGTTGTACTTGTTAATGTTAATTAATAGACTTTTAATTAATTGATGATGATTGTTCTAAGTTTAATTCTTAGCTTATCCACTGCATGCCTTAGTTACATTTATTTATGACATCGTTCCAATATTAGAAAACAGGTAGCCTTTTTTCAACACTTCAACCCATAAAATGTTAACTTTATGGCCATCACTTGTCTAAATTGATGAATTTATTGGTTCAATGAAGTATTTAAATTCTTTCGGTATGATTCATCAAAACTGGACAGGTCTGCATCCATCCATCCTTCCTTCCTTCCTCCCTCCCATCCATCCATCCATCCATCCATCCCTAATCAGCAAGGTTTGTGTCCGTAATTTATCTTAATTGAATGATTTATAGACCCCTTTTGATTTCCTTTGTCAAAACTAAACTCAATTCAGCAACTCCTTCTCTCAATCTTAACTGAATTTTCAATTTTCCGGCTAACTTAATTTTATCAACCTATCATCATCAATCGTATCCTTACCAACACTTTAAAATCTTTACTGTAGGTGCATTTAATCTCGAGCCCCTGGTGGATAGCAACAAAAACGTACATCAGAGCCGCAGGCACAGAGTTTCGTTATTTTAGAGGCTTACATGGTTTTCAAAGAGTGCCCACGCTAAATTTTCCATTATAGCCTATTTTTTCTAGTGAAAAGTCGCTTCTTCATCCTTAAAAAACTATGCCTAACATTGCGTTTTTCTTCTTCAACAATATCATAAGATTTCATCAAGAATCTACTTAGGAAAAAGATAAACAATTCCTAATTCTGTAATCGGGGCAGAAGTAAAAATATAGAACGCAGTAACAGATGATAATTTGGTACAAGAAAACTAAGTTTAATTAAGTGTCCTTCTAAAAACACCGGAGGTTCTTAAAATAAAAAAGTTCCATCATCAAGTTTCTAATGACATTGAATTAGGGTATACTCAACTTCTTAACTACAACAAAGACAATTAATGATAAGCTTCCTTTATTTGAATATGGAGTGATTAATTCTTCTATATATTTGCCGAATGATTTTTTCCCACCATGTAATTTAATCCTCTCTAGTGGCCACAAATGGAACTTATTCCCAGTTCTTTAATTAGGTTTGGCTTAATGTGTGCGCACTGGAACTATTTTCTTTTTAATGATTCTTTACTCTGTGTACACAGTAGTTTACGTACATTTTGTTCAATTATTTTATTTTCTACAACGCAAAGAGTAGTTCGGGAGAAGATAAAGAGCTTTTCGTGTCTTCATTAGTCACAGACTAGAAATATTTGACGGCTCGTTGAAACATTCAAATTTTCAGTAAAGTAACGTAGGGTTGAATAAAATATCTTTAAATGAAAAAAAAATACGATAGCCGCACTTTTGATGTATAGAAATGTATATTCGTGTAATTACAATTTAGCTAAGGAAATGAGAAGTTTTGACACCGGTGCATCACTGCTAAAACTAGGGCTTATTTGATCCACTGTCGAAAGATTTGATTGGGAGCAAATAAGAAAAAAAGCGTCATCTCGAATTGAAGTCGAATCAGCGAACTCTTCGTTTGAATCGAGTCTTCACACCAATTAAGCCATCGTGACCCAGGAGACGACGTGTTAATTCATACGATTCATGAAAACATGAATTTTACTTTTTAAGTGCGGAAAGTAGAAGACACGGGTAATTCCCAAATGGCTATATTTAGAGAGATTACAAGTGAGGGGAAGGTAAAAAGTTTGCACTTTTACAGCGATTTAAAAGTTTGGCAACAAATAAACATTTAATATAGAAAAAAATTATAAAACACATGTACCTAATATTTACGGATATTTATACGTCTTTTACGTTCAAAGGTCAAAGGTGTAATCGTTAATACGCAAGGTATTTGTAGGATTTGACTCAATAGTTCATACTAAAAAAAAGGTATTATTACTTTATATGAATGAATTTAATATATCGTGTTACTAAAAATTATTTATTACATGAATGTTATGCACTGTTCTATTTTTACAATAAATAAATAAATAAATTGAATATATGCACATAATAACTAAAACCAGAAGAGCAATACGCGTGCAATGTAATAAAAACTTGACATTCGATATATTCTTGACTAGATGCAAAAATGTTTAATGCCATACTCATATGTATAACAGTCATTTTAAAGACCGGGAAATTTTTATCATCATAGTCGATGATATGGTAACATTAGATAACAAATTTCTTATCTAATATAGTCATATACTTCATATATATATATATATATATATACTTCATATAGTCATATATTATACTTATATAATCATATACACATATTTCATATAGTTATATACAAAAAATATACGCATTATATTTCATATAATCATATACGTATACTCAGGGGCGGACTGGGCCGTTGACAGCGGCCCGGGTGTTTTTGCATTTCGGCAGCCCAATGCAAGAACAATAATTTACATAAAAAGGTTAAACACTGGTAAAATAGCAATGAAAAAGATCACTCAAGCTTTCGGACGCATCAGCAGCAGTCCTTCATCAGGAGTAATGACGATGTTATGTTTCTGTCTCTTTTTTATACTTGAAATTTCTGGAAAACCCTTCATCAGAGTAGTCCCGCAGAATGGGAAAACCCAATGAGAACCAATGGGAGGCCTCCAATAGAATCATGGAAGAACCCCAATAGGGACCAATGAGAAACCCACACTGCGGGTTACCTAATTTGGGGATGTCCCATACATTTCAGAGTAAGAGTTGTTTATAAGTTTCTGGAAGTGGTTGTGATGTATTAATGGCTTTCCCGTGTAGTTTGTAAGTTTCCCAAGATTCTAAGAAGAGTCTACTATTCTTGTTTGTGATGTGACGGTGTAGTATTTTTGTTGAGTCCCAGTCGGGTTCGTGTCCGTGTTGTAAAGCGTGTTCTGCCAGACGTGAGGCTATGTCTCCTTTCGCGAGTGCTTGTTTGTGTTCTTTTTTTCTTGTTTTGATCATTCTTTTTGTTTGTCCTATGTAATGTTTGTTGCAGTCTTTGCATGGTATTTGGTATATGGCGCCTGTGAGATCTTCTGGTGGAACTGGGTCTTTAACTTTTGTAAGTTGTTTGCGAAGTGTTGTGACAGGGGAATAGAATGTTTTGATATTTGCCTCTTTAAGGATGCGAGAGATTGTTTCGGAAATGCCGTGAATATATGGAATAGATATGCGGGTGTGAGATGTATTGTTTAAAGATGTACTATTGGGTCTACAGTTTCTGAGAATGAATCGTTTAGGGTATCCATTATTTTTAAGTGCCGTGTGTATGTGTTTTGTTTCTGTGTTTGAAAGTGTTTCATTACTGCAGTGAGAATTCGCTCTAAGACTTAATGTTTTAACAACGGAAGCTTTGTGGCATGTTGGATGATGCGATTTAAAATCGAGATATCTGTCTGTATGTGTGGGTTTACGGTAAACTGAGGTGAAGATTGAGTTATCGTGAGATCTGTGTACAAGAACGTCTAGGAAAGGGAGTTTATTGTTCTGTTCTGTTTCGTATGTGAATTTTATATGTGAGTTTAAGTTATTAAGGTAATGGAAGAAGCTTTGGAGTGCTATTTTACCAGTGTTTAACCTTTTGTATGTAATTTCCTCCCTGGTACCCTGTATTTTATTTCTATAAGAACAATGATAATTTATTAATTAATCGATTTATGATTAAATTAATTGGTTTATGATTTAATAAATTGATTTAATTAATTCATTTATTTAATCAAAATATTTAATTAACATGTTTAATTAATTGGTTTGACTAATTGATTTAATCAATTAATTACGCAACGTACCATAACGCTCAACGTGAAATTTCAACAATGAGTAGTTAAATCAAACAACAATGTCAATCAATCAACGTTTATTGGCGTAGTGATACCAACGCCGATGGTATGGCGTGATTAGATGGTGAAACGTTCGAAAGAAAATAAATATTTCTGCCTTCGGTGGGACCTGAACCCACGACCTTCCCCTTTATAACATACTTCAAACTGAAGGTATATTATTATGAAATATATGATGCAGTATCTTGACCTTCGAACTTTTTTATGAATTCATATCTTTTGTTTAGAAAATTTGAAAACTGCATATTAGCAATAAAGTTATAAATTTTAACATGCATCAGATATGTAAGATATTATTACCCTTCGCAGGGATAACACAATTGCCAAATATGGTCAACACAGAAAAGCCTCCGGGGCGAGATTTTTGTGAGTTTTTCGTGGGGGAATTTATTATTTTTTGTGTTGACCATATTTGGCAATTGTGTTATCCCTGCGGAGGGTAATAATACCTTAACACCTTTACATACGGAGAAAGAGAGCGTTGTTTCCTGTCCTCATTCGTCTAGCGGTCCAAGACACTCCGGGCTAAACGGAGGGACCCTGGTTCGAATCCAGGATGGGGAAAGCGTCTCTTTTTCTCCAAAACGAATAAAGCTCTAGTTTGAGCTATAATTAAAACGTGGGTGGCAGAAATTATTGTATAATGCATAAGATATATAAAAAAGAATCTGCGTTTGTTGAAGTTCCCAAGAATTTTATAACGCTTTTACGGCTCTCTTATTTAGTTGGTTGCACGTTATCTATTTTTTTAGGTTTTACATAAGGGTGAAAATTATTTTGCATTCTTTATTCCAGTTTATCAGTCAATAAAAAGTTATTACTTTGGACCATAACATTTAATTGATAACTATGCTAAATTGATCTCATAATTACATTTATTTAAATGGAGCCCCTCAATATGCATTTTTTGAAAAGACTTAAAATTCATTTAAAAGGCCAAAATCTTTTTATAACTTTTAAAAATATTTCAGCCCGTTGAATGAATATACCAATTAATTTAAAGAGAACCGGCCCATTTCAGCCCGTATTTGAAATGGAATTTTAGGCCCACGGCCCGGCCCTCGAGAGAACGGCCCGTGACCCGTCAGGTCTCTATACTGTATGCAATAAAGAATAGTAGTAACAATATAAATAGTATTTCTTACCGTTATGCCGAAAGGTATCAGTATATTCTTTTCCCACGTCGTCTTCTTTATTAGCTTTAAATGCTACATGCTAATCGAAATTTTGTATTTACTATACGAAGCACATAATATAACATATCCAAAGGCAGAAAGTGTCACTCGCGGCTCTAGAATAAAGTCTTAACCGATGGTCACTGAGTGACTCATTGA
>QLNU02014802.1:2882255-2902940 GCA_006491805.2 Dysdera silvatica | reverse complement strand
GCGCGATGAGCTTTGGCTGAATCCTAGACCAGCAGACCTCTTTAGCCACCTCGCAAAACAAGTGTTAGCATTAAATCTATTCATTTCTTTATATTTGCTTGTGCGAACCAGGCTTTTTCAGTTTCAAGAATGTAATTTTATTGCTTATTTTTCTTGACCTTAGTGATGATTAGAGGCCGGAATTTCTTTCCATTCAGACTAATTACCAAAATACAAGTAACACGTGCATTTTCATAATCAGTGGAAGAAATGTAGATTGACGAGGTACCCTGCTTATCAATTGTAGTTCGGTATACTTAACATATAAACACTGGAGTTTCATCCATAGCAACCACGCTGGAGAATTGATATTTAGAAAAGTCAATCTCATCAAAAAAAGATTTGAATGCAAGTGCATGTTAATAACTTCAATATCTTCCAGTGTGAACAGTATTGTCGATTTTATTAAACACATTTCATATTTATTTTATATGATATACATTTCATATTGCTGAAGAAAGTCATCCATGCACTAGTGTGATGCTTTGAAGCCTTCCGGGGATATGTCTAATTGTGGTACCATTGTAAGGGCAAATGCTTGAATATAAGCCTTGCGAACAACAATAACTTTTGCTCTTCTGTAAGCAATCCATTCACAGATGATGTCTTCCAACTCAGAAAATAATTGTTGCCGACTGATACACACCTGAGCCTTTAGAATATCCCTCGTCCACTTGTTGACTGAGGTTATCGTACTCGGATCGCCCTTCTCGGAAATTTCTTCGCTTTGTAAAAATCTGTAAGATTCTTGCCTCGAGAGTCCTCCATGATTTCCTTCTTGTACGCGACGGAATGGCTTTTTCTTTTTGCACTCATCTTGGTTGGATATCAAATATTATTCTCTTTAAATCAATTCTGAATCAAGTGTTAATTGAAGACTTGAGAGACAGCAGTGGCAACAGAAACAGTTAAGAATGATGGACCACATGAAAGCAACGAAAAATTGTAACACAAAATTCAGTAAACCTATTTTATTTCACGCGAGTGCATTACGTCCACCACAACGCGGGATATATTGAATTGGGAAGATTCTAAATAGTCACAACCACATCCGTTCGTCATTATGTGCGTAGGTGTATTATATTTGCACTCCGATTGGTCATTCGACTATGAGTCTTGTGGAAGGCCGTGGTTGAAATGAAAGGTCTTGGATTCAGGTCCCACCGAACGGAGAAATATTTATTTTCTTTCGAACGTTTCACCATCTAATCACGCCATAACATCGGCGCTGGTATCACTACGCCAATAAACGTTGATTTATATTGTTGTTTGATTTAATCTGCGTAGTGTTCGATTTATATAAAATATATATGTCTTGTGTCCGTCTAGCTGACGATCTGAACTGAGGCTTATTTTTCGGGTAGAGCTTACATTACGAGCATCCTGAAAAATCATGCTAGGCCTTATTTTCTGATTAGGTCTTAGTTTCGGGGAAAGACAGTAGGTTAAAAGTGTATTGCGAGGAAAATATACCTATCTGAACACTAATGTAATTTAGGAAATTTTCTCTATGGATTCAACAGATAAATAATTGCGTTACTTTTACTTTAAGACAAAAAGTTATCAACAGCACGTACTTTCATTCGCAGCACTAAGTTTTATAACATCATTAAAATATAAAGTTTTTAACCAGAATTTTCCTATTTCTGAATTACATCACAGTGACACATTCGCATAAACTTACGTAATCTATATATGTCGTGCATATGCAATGTATATGCAATTGCATATGCTTAATGCAATGGCGGGAACCTGATCTAGATAATTTTGTAGGCTTTTTCCACACTAATTTTTAAATTTAAAAGCTATTTCAATTAGGAAAATATAATAAAAAAAAAAAATTCGTCTGTTAGGGCACTACTCATGAGCATAGCATCGTTTAAAAATGCTTGACATAAGGTAAACACCTATTTTTAATAAATAATCTTAAAATTATGTACTGAAATATCAATCAACAACCTCATTACAGTTTCATATATAATTTACAAAGCAAACCTTATTACATGAGAAGGTATATTTGTGCTGAGCTTTTCATTCTTCAACTTCCATTCGCGTGTGCGGTAAATATTACTCACTGTGCAAAACGTCTGCAGAAAAGCGTTGAAAATTACAATCAATCTCGCAGAAAAGCACAAAAGTATAATTTTTCACAGAAGTCGCTATCTCTAACGTTACTCTGGTAAGAAAGGTGGTTTTACAGTTGCGATTTTCATATTAGCTGGACTCTATTTTACTACAGAATTGAATCTCGACTTGCAAAATTTTCTAGTAGAAAACAAATTCTCATGAAGAAAGTTGAAAAATATTCTAAATATTTAGTTAGTAAAAAAAAAAATTATCGGATGTGCTCTAAAGGTTAGTTTTGGATTTATTTAGCTTTGCCAAGAAGAAATAATTATAAGGAATAGTGATCCTATAGATATTATTACTTTTCGCGGGGTTAACACAATTGCCAAATTGATGAACACGTAGAGACACCTAGGCATGTTTTTTGAAAATTTTCTTGGAGAATTAATATGAATAATCGTTTTTTGACACCCACATTCAGAGCTCAACCTAGTTTTCTTTATAGATAAAAAAGAGCAATCGCCCTGACCCTGAGGCCATGTGAAAAATGTTTACTCAAGAGATAAAGACGTTTACATCTTGTAAGCTATATTACTCCTAGTGTGCAGAAGAAAAAAGCTATTAAAACTAAATTTGAAATAATAATTAAAGATCTGTAAAATTTCAGTTAGAACACGCAATTGCATAATATAAAATCACCAACTACGACAATTTTGAATATTATTCACATCCGAAAGTTTTTAAAGTGACGGAAAGTGCGAAAGAAATGTAGTATAGAAAACAATAGTACTGTAGAAAAAATTTAAAAGGAAATTTATTAAATAAAGTTATCCAAAAATTTATTTGCAAGTAGTTGGTGATGCAAGTAGCTGAATGACTAGCAAAACCAAATGAGGAATGACGTAGCCCTTCCGTATCTGCTGACGATACCCGGTCCAAGATCAACATGGAATACCCAAACAGCGAATAGTAGTCGGCTTTAGTTTACAAACAAATCTATGACAAAGTTTAGTTGATAGATTAAGCACAGTAAAGCATCAACAACATTAAACGATAATGAAATACGTTATGACGTATGCTGCCGCTCGAATGAATGAAATTCTGTTTCAACTCAACCTTCATGGGAAGAAATAACATTAGAAAATAATATGCGCACATAGAGCTTAAATATATTTTTACATTTATTTCTTAAATAACCCTTAAGTTCACTTAATAATGATGCTGTAGTGCAAAAGTAGTGAATTAAGCAAAATTAAAGGTTATTTCGTAATAACAATAATGCGGCAAGGAACGCAGACAAGGAGAGTTCTAGAGACTAGATACGGGTTAAGAAGGCCAAAATGGGCACAGAGGACAAAAAGTGGTGAGTCAAGTAAGGAGCAAGACGCTACAAGAAGGCTTCACCATGTTTCTCAAAATGGCGCACAATTTGAAACTAGTGGATTCCTTTTATTTGTGGGTTTTCCCATTTAATATTTTCAGGTCGCGACAAATCGCAAATATTTCTTGTAGTATTTCAGTATAATGGCTTATACGTTATTAAGAACTATAAATGACTAACGTTGCTCGTACAAAATAGCGGCCCTGCGGTGGCGCAGTGTGGTAACGCGTTCTCCTATTGCGCGGCTAATCCGGGTTCGACTCCCAGCAGTGCAAAAAGAACGCTTACTCAGAGATCTCATAAAAGATCGCACTGCTCACTGTAGTCCGGGGTTTGGTTCCCCAGGCCTTAAGAGGTTCGGATTCCTCGGAAAACAGTAGGTCCCGGCGCAGCATGACCACTGTAGTCTTTGAGCCGTAAAACCACAAAACAAACAAACCAAACAAAATAGCGAAGGATTTCAGTAATGTAGTGTATTTGTACGCATCAGCAGGCATGTCTAAGAACGCCAGATTTTAGACTTTGAACAACTACTAATATTCGGCATGCTGGGTAATACGAAGGTGGTGCCGTTTTGAATATTTTCTGTTACTACGTTCAAAAGTAACACACAATGAATATTTTAATTAAACATATATCACATAAACGTTATAGTAACATTGGATAGTTCTACATATATAAACTATAAAAATCGCAAGAGAAAATTAATTTACGAAAAGTTAAAGACATTCACTTACATGTATAAACCAACAAAATAGTAATTATAACACAGGAAGAAATAGAAAAAAGCAATATTATACACGTACATCATTTCTTGCTTTACCATTCCATACCCGCTATCTTCATCAGTTAAACATCAGTTGAACTCCAAATGATTATTATCATTGAAGATCATTATTATCCTTATTTCAACCATTGAAAATAATTATCGTTATTTCAAGCATAGAGAATCATCATTATCATTTCAAGCATTGAGGATCACAAACATTTTAAGCATAGAGAATTATCATTATAATTTCAAGCATTGAGAATCATTTTCATTTCAAATCATAGAGAATCACTATTATCATTTTAAGCATTAGGGATCATTACCATTTCAAGCATTGCGAATAATTATCATTTTAAGCGTTGAGAAGTATTATTATCATTTCAAGCATTGAGGATCATTGTTACCATTTCAAGATTTTGTCTTGGATCTTATTTATTTCGTTGATCAATTCCCCTTTTAACCGCATCCAATAACTTCTTTGATAAAAATCTTTCGGTATTTTACCCCATGTTGTTACAAAAATCCGGTACATTATATCCATTTGTTTTTTTATGAACATATTTTTAAATTATTTCTCGAGTAAAACTTATGTAACTAATATTCATTGAAATTACATAATGAAATATACTTTTAAATATAATCTGTGTTAATGAGCCTCACGGCGCTATAATCGCTGCAAAATATAATATCCGATCCAAATTAATATAAAGGGCTGTAGAAGCTGAGAAATTCAAATATCGCGGACTAAGTATCATATGATAACTTGCATTCACACATGGGTTTTTTTCCACATGCAACTTTTCATGTACCCGAAATACAAACACAATTGGACATATATAAACAATATAAGTACAGTTTGATGTATTGGAAACCGCAAACCCAACTCGAATTTTGCGGGTGTCGTCTAATACGCAATGATCCGGCGTAGGGAAAACTTTTATCCGGCATGCCTACTAATGCTCGAAAATACAGCATTTGTTTTTAGCTTTACCGGATAAAAAACCGTTTAAGTTAATTATAATTAGCTTTCATAAATCTCGAAGTTGTAAGACTTCATATTTAACATCTGAAACAGTGATTTAAAAAACGGGGATAAAGCGCCCCACTGGATATTAAAACGCATCATTTACTCTAAGGCCTCATCATATAATTTTCTTTGAAGTCACTTGAGCACCCATAAGATTTAAATTTCTACACTGCTGATCTGAACTAATTACTTTAAAAAGAAGTGTTTAGCGACAGACGACCTTATCTTTTATTAAGTGCGTGCGAAGCAAGTGTGCTTCAAGCATGCCCGTATCCAGAGGGGGGATTTTAGGGACCGGTCCCCCCCCCGAAATTAAATTTTTAATGAGACTTGTCTACAGCCTTGCATACTGTGATTGCATCAATACATACTGTAAAATTTTTTAACCCCCAAAATTAAACCCTTGCTACGGCCTTGGTTTTAAGAGTAACAAAACGTGTGGAAATAGGTCCATTGCGCATAAAAGTTAGTAACTGATGGTATTTACAATCATTAAACATTGAAATTACAAAGCTGTAATTTATGAGATTGATAGTGAGTGTAAATGTGTGGGTAATCGACGTTAATTGTAGAAGTTAAATTTATATCGAATGAAGATTTTTTTTCTTTAAGTATGTGGGAATATAATTAATCCAGCCATAAAACTATACTACACGATGATGGCGGTTGTATGAACTGGTTTATTTACGGATAAAATGGGGATTTTCTTTTAACTAAATTATACAGTTTAAGTTAGTTAACCACAATCCATTATGGGGGAGATTTTGCTTGTATCTGTAAATACTTTTAGTCACTTCTCCTCAACTTTGATAATAGTAAGGTAATCCCGTAAAGATGTTGTTCAGAGTAATATCATTTGTTAAAGACTATCAATGAAATACCTTTAAAGAAAAATTACACCAAATTCATCATTTTTAACTTATGAACCACCAGATGAAGCATTTGAATCATTTAAACATTGAAAATACTTTGTGTAGTTGAAAATGCTTGGTTTTCAATATGAAAAAGTAAGATGTGCATACTTATGATTGGCTTCTAATTTTTAAAACACGTTAATTTAATTTTTAATTTTAAAAGAATCAGTTACATTTTCTGCAAAACTTTGAATACTGAATTGGATAATTACGTTCTTAATAAATAAAAATTTCTCGATATTTGTGATGCATTTTCGTAATTTTTTGTAAGCTGGTATCATGGGTAATGAATGTTTTTCAAAAGTTTGGATTCATCTTAAGCGCAACCAACCCATAATGTCTAGGTGGTTGTAGCTGTGTTTAATACCACCTGATGTCAACCACAGACGAATTCTGAAACTATATTTTTATTCTGTTAACAACTTTAACAACAGTTAAGTTTAGTATGTCCATTAATTTTTACAATTTCTATGTTTACTTGATTGTCTCTAATGAAATTAGAACATATATGCAATGGAATCAACATGGCATCGAAGTCATTTTTCATCAAATAAGTACGATGAAATCTAATAAAAGGCTGACTTTATTATCCCTTTTCACGTAATAGTGCAACGATTAAGCAGGATATATAGATTATAAGAGTATCTTAATTAATCGTTCATATTATTTTTATATATAAATACCATTTATATATAAAAAAAATTACATTGATTTTGAAAAAAAAAATACGGAATGGATCGTATTTGTGCACCAAGGCAGTTTCTAAATCGTAAATTGAACCCTTATCTGGCATTAGTTGAGCTTTATCACAATCCGGCGTTTAATTTTATTTGGGCTAATTTAATAAAGAGAGTTTTTTTACTTTGTTTTCTTCGTTGTATATTATCCCCATCTAGGTAAGCGATCTTGCTGAAGTAATAACCTGCGTTTATTTTTCGAAACTCATGGGTTTCATCAAAGGTTTTCAAATGTCAATCATGAAAGACGCTTTGTATGAGCCATTAAGGATATCGGTGTGGTAAATCTTTGTTGCTGTATACATCAATCCGACGACGGAACGATATTACTGTTTGAAAGACTTTTTTAAGTTTTTATAATAGCTGATGTCATCCTTCGTTAAATGTTGGTCCATCATATACAACATTTTTTGCTTTATGCATTATCTCCGTTTTAGTATTCCGACTGCCATCATTTCAGGTACAAAGCTTCAAATTGTCGAAGTAAAACGATAGCGGTTATCTTGAACGAATCTGAGTTTTCATTTTACCGTACGCCAATTTCAATCGCCACCATATGGCCACATTTCATGGCTTCCCAGTCCAGCTTGTCAGACTTGCATACAGCTGAAGTAATCGTAATTGTCTTGCTCAATGTCTTTCGTCTACCAAGAAGACTACATCATTTACCAAGATTAGTAAAATCCGGGTTAGCGACTTTCCAACTAATATTGTTTCAAAAGTCAAGCTAATACAATATTAACTGAAATGCAAAGCTTTTAATTACCGAAAGATAATTTCATATTAAAAGAAAAGCTGAGATTATTTCTGTTTTAAAACTTGGGAAAAATTCTTGAGATCCTCATAGCTGCGGACCTATTTCTCCCACAAGTGTCATCTGCAAAAGTTGAGCGACTACTCTTAAACAGCCTCTAATTTTTCATGGAAAAAAAAACTACATTTCGAATCGATAGGCTGGATGTAGAGCGCACAAAAATTCAGTTGAACAAATTACTCGTTTATCACAGGAAATAAAATATGGATTTCACCACAGATATACCTCACTTGCAGTGTTTGTGGACTTCAAATCTGCTTTTGATAGAGTTCAGGGAAAAAAATTTTCAACAAAAATTTTAGACTTAGGCATTTACAGCAAATGCTCAGACGGACTAATTAATTTCTTGCTCAACGTTTTACACCAGTAAGGTAAGAAACTGAGGTGCCTCGACATAAACAGGCTAGACAGGGACTGCCTAAAGGATGTCTTAAATCCAGCTTTGTTTAATGTAATGATTTATGATGTTATACACGGGATAATGTATGACATCACAGGTATTATTATTTGCAGATGATATGGTGATGTGGTTAACAGGCTCAGATATCCTAGTCATGAAATCTGCTTTAAATAAAACATCGAGAATATTATTGAATTGGATCGAAGAAAATTAAACGATTGTATATGCGAAAAAACAGATTACTAGTTATTTACTTTGAGCACCAAACACCATACACTTAAATTATGGGTTAAATCCATTAATTAGATCCAACTGTGTTAGTTACTTGAGCATAGCAATGAATCCAAGATTGGATTGGAGAAAACAGGCTCCGGAGGCTACAGAGATAGGTAATTCGGGAAGAAAATTAATAAAGAAACTGGTAGAAACTAAATGGGGGTACATCTTAAGATGGTCTTTGTACTTTTTGTAATAATTGTGTAAGACTTGCCATTGAATATGGCTATGAACTTCTCACTACTGCCACTAAAACTATTAAGAATAAAATGGACATTTCCCAAAACCATGCTCTCCTATCACTGGGACTGCTGCAATGTTAACATCCATAGAGGTGATGGAATCACAGACTGGATTAGAACCTCTAGATGACAGGAGAAACACAACAGTTTTGAACCTTAAAGGAAGGCTTTTAAGACGATTTGATTACTGACCAAACGATAGATCAGCAAAATAAAGATTGAAATCTCAAAAAACAACTCGTTAGTTATGCATGGTGTGCTGATTAGTTTATGCCTGTTGAGGAGTCTTCTGTTCCTTCTAAGAATTATCAAGACATTTATTTAGGTCTAAAATCCCTACAGTCGGTGGTTTTCGAACTCCAGCTGATTGTTTGAAAACTTCGTCAACTCTTTTCTAAGTGCTTTTATGGTGGGGTTGGAATGTTTAATTTTAGTGTAAAATGTGTTGAATTGTTATTATGGAAACCATTCTAGGTTTTGCATCCACATTAATTTATCAAAATCGTTTGTCATTGCATAATCAAAAGTGGTTTGGTTCTCAAAGCCAAGTCTTTGAAGAAATCTTCATGAGAGAAAATTAATTTTCCTATAAATGCTTTTGCTTGCTCAATTTTATAAGCCACATTAGTAAGCTTTCTTCTTGGGAGTACTGTGTTATTTGAAAATGTGTCATTTTAGTTAATACATGATATAAAGGTTTCACTTTAAAATATCTCCTAAAATATCGAATAATATTTAATAATTAATAGTTATGAAATTTAATTCATTTTTTTGTTTCAGGTTTAATTTTTTAACAACCGCAGAAGATGAAACAGAAGCGATACGGAACTATTCCACAAGTATAAATTTTGATGTATTTTTAATATAAAGGGATTATAAAAAGTAGCATATATTATTATGGAGACCAACGGTCCTCCGTTTTCGGAAGAACTTCAATGGCTAATACCCACAACAGAACTGAATGAATCGACTATAGCCATGAACGATTCGTCATGTATCGTGCTGCTATTATTAAATAATGAATCTAGTACGGTAAACACCTCTTCCACCAACGTTATTGAAGCCATTCCCTTTGTAGTGAACGTTACACGTGACGTACCCTTACGATATGCCATGCCTCTATTTGGTTACATTATGCCCTTTTTATTAATTGTGACTCTCATAGCTAACACCTTAGTTGTCGTAGTATTGGCACAACGTCATATGCGAACGCCTACAAACCTTGTACTTCTTGCAATGGCCATTTCGGACTTACTCACGCTCCTATTTCCAGCACCTTGGTATTTTTACATGTACACTTTAGGGAACCACGTTCGTCTTCTGTACCCACCAGCCGCCTGCCGAGCCCATCATTGCATGATTGAAGCTTTACCATCTTTTTTCCATACTGCATCGATTTGGTTAACTTTAGTACTAGCCGTGCAGCGCTACATTTACGTGTGCCATCCGACGACAGCCCACACTTGGTGCACAGTGCCCCGTGTTATGCGTGCTATGGCTAGCGTTTACTTATTGTCACTGATTCATCAATCAACAAGATTTTTTGATAGAGATTTTGAGGCAGTGCGGTTTCGGTGGAAGGGACAAATCCTTGATGGTTGCGCATTTGGAACTGCAAAGTGGGTGAAAAATTTGGTTTCGGAAAATGTGTACTTCACCATATACTATGGTTTTCGAATTGTATTTGTGAATGTTGGACCTTGCCTTGCTCTTGTTGTCTTTAATGTTCTATTGTTTCGTGCGCTGAGGCAAGCCCAACGCAAACGAGATAAACTGTTTAAAGAAAACCGAAAGAGTGAATGTAAAAAACTCAGAGACAGCAATTGCACAACGCTTATGTTAATCGTCGTAGTAACAGTGTTTCTAGCTGTTGAAATTCCGCTTGCTGTCACTACTCTTCTTCATGTCATGCAAAATGCTTTAGATTGGCGTATCGCTGGGTACGATGATCTAAATACAACCATTCTTTTCACAAATTTTTTCATAATGCTCAGTTATCCAGTTAATTTTGCCATCTATTGTGGAATGAGTCGCCAGTTTCGTCAAACATTTAGAGACTTGTTTGTAGCTGGAAACTTGGTAAGTAGTAATCGACGTGAAGGATCATCAAGATATTCGTTAGTAAATGGACCCAGAACCTCTACTAACGAAACTATTTTGTAACCTGTATGAATCACTAATTAAGTGGTATCGAGTTTGTGAAATTTGAAAGAAAACTAAAATAAATGATGATACAATCATACCGTGTACTGTCTAGTATATTTATATTAACCTCCTTTTAATTTATTATAATACACATATCGTGATATCAGAAATATTGCAAAATTATCAAGATGCAATTGCTTTACAATTTCGAAAATTTTCTCTATTATATTTCAGCATTATGTTCTGCGTTAGAATTATCATTTTACACGGCCATCCAGAATGATTGAATAAAAACTCTTATGTTACCGGGCCACGTTGGCCACCACGGGAGGATGAAAAGAAACCCACGCCATAATTCAAGAGCGAAAAAACCCTCATAAATTTTTTTTCCATTTAATTATAATAATATGACAATTCGTGTTTTTCAAATACTGCTATGATCATCGAAATTATCAAACATTAGTTTGATGCTCTTATGAAGATGACTTCTCTTTATCAATTTAATCTTTGTAATGTTATATTCACTTACCTTGTACAAGTTTGCTTCCCAATTAATCAAAAATTTGACAAGTCAATGATAATAAAAAAATTTTATGCGAGTTTCAGGTGTTCTATAATTACTGTATCTGGTATAGCATATTAGTTAAATCTCGTAATTCAATGCAAAAATCGGATTAGTTAAACAGAAAATTATAGAAATATTAAAAAACATTATATGATGAAATTAAAATTTCTTTAACATACACACAGCTTAATATGAATGCAGTAACTCTTTTAGAATGTATGTTTTTCAACGACCTTATTGAAATGTTTCCAAAGGTTGCAATTCCGTTCTTTCAGAGGTCAGTGTTTCCCTTAAGAGAACCTATATCCGAATGCCAAAAATTATGTCTGGTACCCGTTGAAAATTACACTTGGTTTGGTACAGCTACGATTTTACTCAATCAATATACATCACTATAATGATCTATATACATCAAGCACTATCTATATACATCAATATAACTCACTGGGGTAGCTAGCTTCAAGGAGAAGAGGGTTCCCATACTTCTTACTCTAATGCTTCCCCACATGGGTCCGGTTCATTCTGCCGACAATCACTTCATCGACAGGGTCGTTTCGCCGACACGTCATTTCACCGACAGGGTCGTTTCGCCGACACGCCATTTGGCTGACAGGGTCGATTCGCCGGCACGTCATTTGGCTGACAGGGCCATTTCGCCGACACGTACTTACGCCGATACGTCGTTACGCAGACAATTTATTACACCGTTTTTAGTGCCACAATTTATACTTATTGAAAATTAATTTTCTTGACTTTATTCCATTCAGTTCCAACTTTTTTTTCCAAAATTTAGACAACTATTTGTTTTTGAATCACATGTAGTATTACCCAAAAATTTGAATCACATACAATATTACCTAAACCATGTTTTTTCCTAAATTTGCCTCTGGTATTGGCTAATGGTGACATATTACTAAAATGTCATGACTGAAGCATAGGACTGTTGTTGTTAACTTCTGTGGTACAAAGACTACTAAGATCATGCTGCTCCAAACAAAATAAATTCTGTTATAGTAAGGGGGATAAATGCCTTTGTGGAGGACTTTTATGGGAAGCTGATCCGAATTCTTTCGCAAGCCTGAAACGAAAATGTACCATGATAAGCAGGTTTGAAAATTGCTAGCTCAAAGGATCCCGGGACTCCAACTCGCAACTCTATCTCCCTATGTTTGGGTTAAGACCGTGATGTTCTAGTCACAAACCTAAGTCGATTCAAAAACATAAGCGTAAGAAATATTAGGACAAAATTGCGCAGGACATAATGGTGAAGCCAAAAGTCTAGGACAGCGGTTTTTCTTCGGCGAACTGTGGTCCTCGGACCACTGGGGGGGTCCGCGAGATCCTCCCAGTGCCCCACAAAAGTTCGGAAAAGTACTAAGACACGAGCATTTACTCTTTAATGCTAAGAATAAATTATGAGGGAACGAAAAATTCCTTCATTAAAAGGTGAAAATCAGTGATGAAACACTAGAAATAAATATGTATGATGCAAATTCCGGGCTTTAAACTTTGAGTTAATTCTTGGGGGTCCGCGAGGGTGAGTGATCTCTGAAGGGGGTCCGCGGTCTAGGGAAGTTCCGGAACCGCTGGTCTAAGACAAATAGGCAACGGACAGAATGGCGTGGTTTTGGATAAGACATAATGGCGAGATTTTGCATGGGACAGAATGGCGAGATTTTGGATAGGACAGAATAGCGAGATTAGGAAAAATTAACATTAGCTCTACGGGAGCTAAGTAAGGAGATTGCCATAGGGCCAACATTAAATTTTACTCCAATGGGAGGAAGGGGAGGGAGCAACACCAACCCCTCTAATGTGTACAGGCAGGGCTGATCATGTAATAAAACCTCTAAATATCGGACACCTCAGGACTTGTGTATTTTCCCGCTATTTGGAGGTGTCCGTTATTTGGAAGGAATAATAAACACACACACAATAAATAGCTCTAATAATAGGGATTGGTAAAGTGTCCGTTAAATAGTATCCGCTTTTCAAGGGTGTCCGTCAAGGAGGTTATGAGGAGTATATATATATATATATATATATATATATATATTACTTATGGATCCAAGTATATGGATCCGTTATATTACTCATGGATCCGAGTATGGATCCGTTATATATTACTTATGGATCCGAGTATGTAGATCTGTTATATATTACTTATGGATCCGAGACATGAAGACTAACAATTGTAGCAATGCGGAAGTTGCAGACAACTCAAAGGAGCATGGAGAGGTGCATGCTTGGAATAACTAGGAGAGATCGAAAAAGAAACACTTGGATGAGAGAGCAAACTAGAGTACAGAAGACCATTGTTAAAGTAAAAAGGCTGAAATGGCGATGGGCTGAGCATTTCGCAAAAAGAAATGATCAATTATGGACAACTGAAATTCTCAACTGGATTCCAAGAGACCACTGAAGACTTAGAAAACGTACTCAAACTAGATGGGTGGATGAGATAAGAAAACAGGTTGGGGTGACATGGAAGCGAATTGCTCGGGATAGACTTGCGTGGAAATCATTTGGAGATACCTTCATCAAGCAATGGATAAATAATGGTTGAATATGAAATATATACACTGAAGTGCCAGAAAAACTGGTACACCTACCTAATATCGTGTAGCCTCCACCTCCCCCATCGGGCACGCAGCGGTGCCGAAACACGACGTGGCATGGGCTAGACTTGTGTCGAAAGTCTGAAGGTATCCTGGAGACAATTCACACCAGGAATCCTGCAGGGCAGTCCACAAATCCATAGGAGTGCGAGGTGGTGGAGATCTCTTCTGAACAGCACGTTGCAAGGCATCCCAGATATGCTCGATAATGTTCATGTCTGGCGATTTAGGTGGCCAATGGAAGTGTCTAAAGTCAGAAGAGTGTTCCTGGAGCCACTCGGTAGCAACTCTCGATGTGTGGGGTGTCGCATTATCATGCTGAAATTGTCCAAGTCCGTCGGAATGCACAATGGACATGAATGGGTGTAGGTGATCGGACATGATGCTTACGTACCTGTCAGAGTTGTCTCTAGACGTATCAGGGGTCCCATATCACGCCAACTGCACACGCCCCATACCATCACAGAAGCTCCACCAGCTTGAACAGTCCCCTGTTGACATGTAGGGTCCATGGATTCATGAGGTTGTCTCCATACCCGTACACGTGTATGCCCGTGCAGTATTCATCTCCAGCAAATAAGGGTGTGTATTTTCGATACAGATTCTTAATTCTTTTATTCTGTTCCCCATTGTTTACGTTTTCATACCCAACAAAATTACTTGGCATGAGCAGAGATAAATCAAAGAGTTCAAGAGTGGTTCTCTCGGTAAATCTTTCTTTTATATCGGACAGAACATCGTCCAAAAGATAGACTATCGAAAAAATCTTTTACATCAGTTGTAGTGCACATGTTTGTATTTGTTTTTTAGTAACTCTAGGTCTGGATATTTCCATTCCTAGAGTTTCAGCTACTCTTTTACATTCTTTGAATAAGACTTGAATTCCGAATCATAGTTTTCACTTTTCTTTTCTAATGTGTCGACAGTGTCTTTTATAACGTTGCGAGCTTCCAAGATATTCAATCCTTTCTTTTGCAACGAACGATTCAAAAGCAAAGTCAATATTAAAAAATTGCTTAAAAAAACATTGCAATTAAAAATTCGCTGCTTGTTATTGCAAAGAGAAGGATCTTTGCGTTGGATGCATTAATTTCTCCCCACGAAATGATAGTGAATGCATCGCAAATTTTGACAATTTTTGTTCGAAATTGTATCATACTGTCATGACTCTCAACCGATCTTGTTTGCACATGCCTTTTATCTGTACATGGAGCATGCGCTTTAAGATGATGTTTCTTTTTGATGATGCCGTAAAAAATGCAGCGGTCTCTTTAATTATTCTCACGGCATTACTCACATCTTGTACAAAGGAGGATTTGAAATTGAAAGATTTAAAGCATGACAGAGACAAGGACATCTAATTGAATTTTCAAAATGTTTTTGGATTCCAGTAACTGCACCTTTCACCTCTGATGATATGACGCTGCATCCATCTGTCGAAATTCCAACACAACTTTTAGGATCCAATGCATACTTAGTAAGTATATTTATCATAATTTTTCCAATATTTTGACCTGTAACTGTAGGTTTTGACCAATAACCCAATTTGGCAATTATTCGCCGTTTCCGAAGCATGTCTTTTTATATTGTGGATAATGGCCCTAGGCATGCGTTGTGTGTGTATGTTTGTTTGGATTTTTATGGCGCAAAAGAAACTGGGCTATACTGCGTCAGTATGTGTATGCGGAGTAGGGGGTGCAAGGTTTATTGTTATTCCTGCTATTTTTATTTAATGGCCCTGAAAAGGGCCTTTTTGTATTCTTTTGCTTACTTTTGCACGCCTACTTTTAGTGGGCATTATTCCTCTGGAGTTGGAAACTTCCGTTTACCTTTTAATTCAGCTTTCATTCTGTGTATGCTGGAAGGAGAAATACTAGTTAAATTGAAGACAATAGCTATGACATTTTGACAGCGTTTTCTTTTCTTTTTTGGTGATCTTCACGTATTTTTACAAAAAACATTCATAACAACCTTATCGGAACTTCCAAGTGGTTTTCCAGCCGTACGCGGTTGGAAGGTAAAAGAACTATTATTTGATATACGAGCAGTAGTCATTTTTACGAGTATGTGAAAATGCAGTCCGAAAGAAAGAACAGAAAATGAATTGTCTTCCAGTTCTCGCTTGGGGGAAGGATTGTTGCAATCTTAGGTTTCTCCAAATTGCACCAAAACATGCTTTGACCCTATTGGATATTAAAGCGATGATGTAATAAACACATTTTTCCCTAAATAAAGATGAAATGTGATATTATTGGGTACACATTATATATAAAATTCTAGATTAATTATATAAACATGTTGTTTGCATTTGACGATGAATTTAACACAAAAATGCAGTACTTAACTGACGAATTATTTTGTAAGGGCGGAAGGTTACAAGGCATAATTTTTAAATGAAATAAAATACAAGGTTTCTTTTAAATGAAATTAAAATTCCCACAATATTTTTTTTTCTCACTGTAATTGCTCTTTGCACATGGGTCTTTTGTTTGTTATTATTAGCATTGCAATTTACCGCATTATTATTATTATACAAAATCACAGTCCATGGTGTATTTAATCGGTTCCATTCGATTAGTTATCCTTTCTTAAGACCTTAGATTACAAAAAGTATCTCTGTGTGATGTGAGCTGTCCCTATAAGTGCGGCTTTTTGAATTTGGTCGCAGCATTTATAGTTAATTTTTAACGTGTTTAAGTAGTGCTCTAGGTTTGGAGAAACAGCATCCAATGAACTCACTACAACCGAAACAACTGTAGCCTCCAAAGGCTCTCCACCTCTATTTACCGATTCTTTTATTTTGTGACCATCTTCGTCTTCTTTATCGCTTTCATGGCGCAGTATAGCCCAGATGCTCTTGCGCCATAAAAAATCCAAACAAACAATCATCATCACCACCACAACCACCACCATCTTCTTATTATTTGTTATTGTTGTTAAATATAGTGCCTTTTTTTTAATTCGTTGTTGTTGATTTTTGCCTTTCCTTGCAATTAATGATGGTTTTCGGGAATATGGGTTCTCATGGGCGTCTTCAAACTCACGAAGTTTGGTAGCTTCTTAACTGAAACTAAGGATCCTTACAGTGGCGTAGAAGTAGCGTGTTTATTTTATATGCGTTTAAGCCTTGTATTGTAATTTCATTTAAAAGAAACCTTCCACCCACTGTCCTGTTAGGTTGAGCAGGAGTTATAGTTGAGTTTTGCCTTTCTTTCTGATTCCCAGAAAGAAATCCCCCCCACACACACACACTTAGCTCACAGCCAAAGGGGAAATTGTTCATTTTGTTCTGTTGCTTGAGGTCGTAATTAACGGACATATGACAGGAAAAAGATGAAAAGATAAAAAATCTTCAAAATTGGCATTTATTAACGTAAGATTACAAATTTTAAATATTACTTTTTTATTCACTACAAGTAGTAATTTTAAATGATTTTTGTTTGTTGAATCCAAAATCCCCAAAAACGTATTTATTACAGCTCTGGGGGGCACGGGTCCCCTTTTGTGGCCCCTTTTGGCCAGTGATGAGATAATATGTCAAAATAAGAAAATAGTAATAACTTATCAAAGGCCCTTGTGTAGTTTTATTTACTTCAATTGAGATCCCAAGCTGAAATTTTGCAGAGAGCTTTTAGAAATAGGAAGTAAGTCATAATTTTTTAATTTTTAAATTAGTTTTAAAACTCAAAAGTTAGAAGTCCTGTGGCATATCATATTAAAGTCGATGAAATTTTAAAAAGCATGGTATTTTTACTTTTGAAATATATCAATTCTGGGATGAAATTTTTAGGTTTAAATGCAGTCAAATAAGACCAAAATTTCACATTTTTAGCAATTTCCATTCACCACAACTCAAAAACGGGATGAGATAAAAAATTCATTAAAAATTTCATACTTGACATGGAATGACCCTATTACACAAAGTGCAAAACGTTTACTGTTGCCAACCCTCCGGTCACAAACTGTGATACTCCTGCTGTGAGTCAGTGGTTGCGATTCTTGCCATGGAGTAAAGTAAGTTATGCTAGATGTGGAAAAGGGCATTAAATAGAAGCTGGTCATTAACTGCGAGTCTATAAATTCCAAGGATGTAAAAAGACTAAAAAAAGTTAGTCTAATATAGAAGGAACCTCTTTAATTTGCCAATAGACTAAGTAAGCTGAAGCCTACAGTGGCAAATTTTCTACGAAAAATTTGCTGCCGAGAAGTTTGCAAAAGCGGGGTTGAATTTATTAATGGCCAATTAAATTATGAAGGTTGAATTGTTATGTTCAAAGGCGTAACTAGGCATAAGAAAAGGGAGAGCTGCCTTGGGCGCCTTTAAGAAGTTTAAAGGCGCCAAATTTGCGAATACTTGCGAAAAGACGAATTTGGAATAACTACCAGGGGAGTCAAATTAAGAATTTGACAAAAGCGTCAAAATCTCTGTTATGCCTTTAGTTATGTTTGGAAAAATTAGGCGACCAAATCGCAAATCCGCTTCTGTTTGCCTTTTGGTACACAAGTACTTAATTCAAGATCGAATTCCCGTAAAATCCATGCTCTGAAACGCTGAATCAGATGAATGTTCTACCACTACGTTATCGTGCGTATCTATATACAGGGTTATCGAATAAGAACGACGAGATTACAAAAGCATATCACGAAAAATAAACAACACATATGAACATGTTTCTTGTGCTAAAATATTAAGAAATGTCTAAAATCACAGACGAACCTCAGTATGTTTTACTATATGCAAGTCTCTCGACAGACGTCAAGACGATAATCAATCTTGTGCGCAGTTTTCCGATCCCCACCCGGATTTACGGTTGCAATTGCAGCCTTGGTCCGACTTCTTCAGTTGCCGAAATCAGTAATGTTTTCACTGTACACAATGTTCTTTACGTATCCTCAGAAGAAGACCGACGGAGGAAGATCTGGACTTCGTGAGGGCCACGCTACTAGGCCACCCCGTCGAATCCACGAGTTGGGGAACTTCATTTAAGGCTTCAGAGCAGGGAGTACCGCATAAAGTAAATCTTATTGCTAGTTTCGGCTTCTAAATCTGCAATTTGTGGAAAGGCGTAAACTTGTAGCAAATCGAGATAAACGTCTCCGGTAATGGTGTTCTCCGTAAAGAAAAGGGACCACGACGTGATCGTATAGAAGGCCACATCAACCAGTTACTTTCGGGCAACCACGAACGTAATGATGAATTTCAGTGAGTTGCTGTGACCCCTCAAATTCGGTAACTATGCCGATTACTAAATTTAAGTTCTTTTACTAGTCCACATTTTAATACAAGAATCATGTGGATACGTTTAATAGCTTTTCAGTGATAAGGTTTTATAATCCCGTCATACATTTCCTATGACCCTGTATTTTCTAGGAATCAGAACTTCTAAAGACCTATAAGGAATAAACTCCGGACTACAGTGAGCAATCAGCCGGTTTTTCTTTTACACCGATGGGAATCAAACCAGGCTAATCACACGCTGGGTGAACTTGTCACAAATGTGTCATCGTAGGACACGGTTAGTGAGTGATTATGCACACCTCATACGCCATAAAAATACGTTTTGACATACTTTTCTTAGTGAGACGTTACTGAATCCGTGTAATGAACTTACTATCTACCACAAGAACGCCACATGCCGTCAAGTCTACGCGTGTCTATTGCTATGGCAATGGGCAAAGGAACCTTTCCAGGCAACAAACAGGCACAGATTCAAAGGTGGAAGGCGTTTTCGTGATAAATAGATTACAAGTTTCGTACTGTCTAATTAAAATTTTTTATAATAGTTGCTTAGTTTTAGATTTCTTGGCTTCGGGTCTAATAAAATCGTGTGAATACCAGGCTATGACTAACCAACCTTCATAGCCTTTGCTGCGGAAACGTTTGTGTTTCATGTGCATAATAGCTACTTCCCGGCGTTTATCTAAATCAGAGCCGTAATTTTCCATTAAATTCTTCAAATCCACTCTAGAAAATATAATATTTATTAGATAAATTAAAATCACATCTTAAGTAAGACGCCGGGTTTAAGAGTTCAATATTTTTCAATCTAAGTTTATAAAATTGTTGCGCAACGGCAAATGAATTTAAACCTATTAATGTATTATATATTAATCGGCAACAGCAAATGTAATTTTTAATTTACAAAAGTTATTATATATGTCGAATGGCAACGGTGGTTGTGAAAAACAAACAACGCCAACTAGAAGTAGCAACAGGTAACTGGATATCATCGGGTTGAGTGTAGGAAGGTGGATGGCCATAATGGTGGACGTTGCTTCAGCTGGTTGTCGGTAGCGATGTACAAGGTTTACTTAAAAATTTGGTTTCTTAAAAATTAGGTAAGGGATTTTTTTTTTTTGTGTGTCTGCAATTAAAGTTTGAAACCTAACAAAGTTTTATTGATTATAGTCCTGAGCAGAAAAGCTTTAAGCGTCTGCCAATGTTTGCCCTGGTGACCACATCAACATGGGAGCCCACGTGGGGTGCAGGGGGATTCGAGCACACACTAACGGTTCAAAAATTTTATTTGCCTAATTCTGCTATGCATTTAGTTTCAAAGGTTTTACAAGTAGGTTTTAAAATAAGGTACTTTTTAGCTCATTACTAATTGTCAAGCAGTATCAATTATTTTTGTAGCATTTTAGTATCTTGTACATTCACTAAGCTGAACTAAATTGTTTTACAGACTTG
>QLNU02014802.1:2847697-2876676 GCA_006491805.2 Dysdera silvatica | reverse complement strand
GCAATGTTACCTGTCATAGCAATTAGTAAGCAATTTAGCCTTCTGTACAGAAGAAACCAGTATGACTTAAGGCAAGAGGATCCAGAAAGCTTGGGGCTGGAGGGTGATTAATTTCCAATTCCTATTTTTTAGCCAAGTGTCCGGTAAATTCCATTTAATTTTTCATGATATATCCCGGCTCAAAGAGGGTGATCGTCTCATCCTCCCCCGATCTGAAAGTGACTTAAGATTATTTTTAGCTGACGTTATGATTTTTAAAAAATATATATTCTGTAAATATAGCTTTCTGGAAAGCAAATACATGTTAAAAATTGCATTCAATTGCTAAAATTAACCTAATTACTGAAAATATTAAATCAATTTTATTATAATTTAACCTAAATATGTTGATATTGTTGAAGCAAAAACAAAACAGTATTTACTTATAGTTGTTTAAAGAATATTTAGGGGCGGTCAAAATGACCGCCGCCGCGGTTCTAATGTTAGTAGACTGGACAATAACCAAAACCAATTCAAAAATTCTAACTTCCAGAAAAAAAAATTAAATTTGCAACAAGACAAAATCAGTAGCCATCATCTTCAGATCGACTCAAATTTAGAAATATTAAGCAATTTTGTTTCTATAAATATACCTCACTGTTTTGAAAATTACATTAATAACAAAAATAATAATGTCTATAAGGTATTCAATGAAAAGATTGAGAATTTTTACAGTAGCTCTGCATCATGAATATTAGCCCTAAGAAATGTCGCGAAGTTCTGTTCCTTTGTACATTATATATATATATATATATATATACACTGTCCTAAACACTGAATGTAGGTAGCACTAAATATTGAACGCATACATCCACCTTTAAATAAGCATTTATAGGATAAGCCGTTTATAGACATCCAGTCACTTAATACAGCATTTACAGAACAACTTTTAACTGAATATTTCCAAGTCACAGAGTACAATTTTAGTTTTAATGGTCCTTTATGCTTAAAGAAAAATTGCAGTTCCTCCACTGGTTCAGTTAGAAGTTTCTTGTAATCTAGAAGGCAATAAAAGGGAGGGAAGGGGGGGGGTGGAACTTCTAATGCATGTAGATCAACAGTATCCTGAAATTGGGAAATTAGCATGACAATGATACATCACATAGGAATTACGAAAAACGTGAGAGCTAAAATTTCCCTGATTATGAAGTAATTTTAGCGAAATTCCCTGACAAGTTCTCAGAGTGATAAAATCACCTGATTTCCCCAGTTCTGTTATCACCCTGAGCAGATTGTTTGCAAGAATTAGGTTCCATTGCATCTTCAACATGTCGAACAGATGTGTGGAGTTTTTGAACAGTTTGGCCTGGCTCTCAATCAACATCCCAACTTATCCCAAAGATATTCAATGGAGTTGAAGTCAGGGCTCTGGGCTTTCAGTTCTTTCACACGTATTTCCTTAAATCACTGGGTTCTGAACTATTACATTGTCATACTGAAAATGAAACTGGCCAATTCTAAATTGTTTCCACAGTATGAATAGTACTAAATTGTCCAAAATTGCTTCATGGGAATTGGCATTCACAGATCTACTAGACGCAAAAACTAATGGACCAAGAACATACGAAAAATAGCACCATGCCAAGTTCCACCTTCTCCGAACTTCAGAATTGGGAATAGATCTTATAAGTAACATTCACAAAGTAATTATCACGTTTATCGGATCTCCATAACATGATCCATGATTCTACATGATGCGCATTGATAGTCACTGTGCATTCGTATTTTTTAATGCCTTGACATACAACAAATTTTGATGATGAATCATTAAAAGAGTGTCCATATTTGTCAAGTCTATGAAATGGCATTGGAACATTTTTTAGCAAAATGAAAACCACGATTTTTTAAAGCATTTAATGAACAAAAGTTCCTGATTTCCTTTTAAAAAACTTAGTATATGGAAAGCTTTTCTATGGAATGACCACAAGGATTTACAAAAACATCTAACACAGAGATTTATATTTAAATACACTATACAACACAATACATGCATTTAAAAAAAAAAGATTGTTTCTATATATCAAAGTTTATTTCATAATACTGTCGACTTTGATATATGGCGGTTCTGGTATATATATTTCCCAAATTCTATTTTACTCCACCGTGGCAAGATCCAACATTAAACATAAGCCCCTTCTATTAAAATCATACAATTCATTGGTAAATTTAAAGAAGAAGCCTAAGGAAAAATTCGCATCAATTGTGAATTAAGAAAGAACAAATATAAAGTAAAGTAACAATAACAGAAGAAATAAAAAATTATATGCATGAAAAGGATACTCATTATAAAGTAAATCACGCCTTTCCCCGGTTGACTTCACGGGTTCGCCCATGGGTATTTCTACACCATTTTCGACAACAGTGCCTTTAGCATCCGGTTCAGTTTGTCCCAAACCTAAAGCAAGGATAGATAAGAAATGAATTCAGACACAATCACTTAAGAATAATTTAATTGTGAAGGAAGTTTTCTGCATATTTTAATCATTCAAAACAAAGATGATGGTCTGGGATTACAGTGCCGCCATTGGTGGCCACCCTCCCCAATCCACCCCCCCTGCATACATACATACACAGATTATGGCAGGAAGAAGTAATCATCTAGAAATAGAAGTATAGTATCTATGTAACAAAAGAGTCAATGGGGGGAAAAGAAAAAATATACTAAAATATACCAACGTACACTTTATTATACTGATTACATAATTTATATGTCATTTATTAGTTATTTGCAACCTGCGTATTTTGAACAACTGTACAATTTGCATATCTGCTGTTATATTTTGCTGTTGATCAATGGGGGATGGGGGGGGGGCTATCACTTGAAATTTCATAAAAAAAAATATTATTAAACATTGTTAATTTTAAATTTGAGTTGTTTTCAGGGAAGTTCCATCTCAAATTAGAACAGAGATATTACAATTCTTTACTCATTTCTTTAATATTCTCGATGATAATTGTTTAAAAATTTGTTTGTTCGTTTGTTTTTTTCAATAAAAAGAAATTCAAGTTTTCTAAAGGAACCTAATATATGTGTTAAAAAATGTAAATCTTAAAAGTGTGGGTTTTAATTCATTGCAATTAATACATTAATATGTGGAATTCATATGGATAGCACTTAAAATGTCTTTTAACCCTTCATCTACCAAAATGGCATTTGAAATACAGTTTACCGAAACGGTTGACCCAAATTCAAGTATCATATTTTTCATTTAAAATAAAATACATAAAACCATAAATACACTTGGTATCATTTTTAGTTAATACATTTGATTTACCGTTTTTAAATGATTCTCATTTTTATCACATTTAAGTTAATCAGAATTGCCCTCATCATTTGAACATGAAATACACAAACACGTAATTAGTCTTCCACCATACATGAAGTTTGCATACAAATTTGTTTCACTTGTCACATTTATCTGAGTACTTATTATCTCTGTGAATGCTTATGAAACATCTCCCACGTTTCTGTGCTTTTTTTTTTTTTTTTTTGTAGAAATTTCAGTCTTGCCACTCACCCTGCCTTTTGCTGCTGTTATAGCGCTAATGACGTTTTTCTGAAATCTTTGGCATCCTTTTTTTAATCTTTGTAGACCTTCTTTCCCTTAAACTTTTTCAAATAGTTTGATGTTTATATTCTTAATTCTGATTGGTAAGTCATTCCATATTTTAACCCCTTTATAATTAATATTATTTTTTCCTAATTCTGTTCTTATTTTGAATAAACAATAGTCATTATATTTTCCATTTCTTTCTATTTCTCTCTGTTGTGTTATTATTCCAGTATGTTTATTTTCCTTTATACTCTCAAACATCTTATTCAATACACAGTAGCTGTATATTTTATTCATTGGTAAAATTTTACAAATTTATTCCCATATAACAGGTTAATTTTTTTTTTTTTTTTTTTGAGGGGGGGTAGGGAATATATTATTTAGTAGATGCATATCCAACCCCATATACTTATTGTTACAATAAATCACATGAGAATGTATCAGTGAGTAATATAATTAAAGTTTACCTTTTGGTATAAACCATCTCAAAATTGACTTAATATTCCAACCCCTTTACTAATATTTTACTTATTTTATTTAAATGTATGTTTCAATTTTATTTATTAGTTAGTGCTAATTCCTGGAAAGTTATGCTTTCAACAATACTACTTTTTTTTTTTTTTTTTTTTTCAATCACAATCTTTCAATTTTTTACATCAATATCAACTTTTTAGTTTTATTCATAAATAGCATTATTTTAGTTTTATTTGCATCATCTGTTTTATATTACACCATTTTTTCATACTTTAAGATTTCTTCTGTAGATGTTTTTAATGCATCTTTTATATTTTTGTTTGTTATTATGATACTAGTGACCTCCCCAAATAGTGTTTTCTTCTCTTTTGAAACATTGAATGTATCATTGATATACAGTGAGTATAACAGTGGACCAATATATGATCCCTGTGGAACCACATTTGTAATTACCAATATAAACAAACTGCTTCCTATTCGTAAGATAACCATATAGTAGCCAGTTGATCCTACTACATTGATAACTATACAACAGATCTATCAAATATACATAACATTAAAAAAATAGAGGTAGTAAAAGGTAAAGTTTATCCAATGTTACAGATATTCTGATTTTGAGTAAAATAATTACCTTTTGTACTATGTTTATCTTTTGGCAATTTTCCCACATATTCAGCCTTGATCCTCTCATACCTGTAAAGTATTTCCAAATATTGATGGAAAATTCCTCTTATGCATTAAAAAATACCAAATAAAAAATAATTATAAAGAATTAAGTTTTACGCCATTTAAAGTCAGTTAGTTTACAGCTGATATGCATAGAACATGGTGTCTAGCCAAATTCAATTTCAAATACTCCCGATGTTTCCAGATTTCTAAGACTGCATTTTAATCTATTTCCAGTTACTTACATGGCAGGTTGTGTACAAACTGGATGAACGAATGTCTCTAGGCTGTACTTTGATTAACCAACTGTTTCAAGTCAAACTGGTATAGAAACATCTAGAGTCCAACTCCTATGCATCAAACGATAGATAACTCGAAGTGAACAATTGGCAAAGCAACTGCTTACTTGTAATTACAATCAAACATCTCGATCATTATGTCAAATAGATTGTAAATTTAAGTTGACTGTGACAGGGTGTCCACACAAATTCTATTTCAAACTTCCGTCTTTTCCAGATTTCCAGACCAAATCTTAAACGATTTCCAGTTATTAACTAAACAATACACAATGCACTAAAATTTACATAATTAAAATAAGTTTCAAGGCCATTAAATCGATTAATGCAAACCCCAAAGCCATTTATAACTCAATTAAAGTGAATTTACAAATTCAAAAGCTGTATTAAAAAGTGTATTTCTTTACACTAAAAACTTGCACTAATTAAATATTTACAGCAACATTTCCATTTGGCCCTTTTCAAGTTCATTATAAAAGAGTTTAACTATATAATCGCAAAGCTGATGTTTCATCTATTTCATTTAAAATGTGTATGACTATAAGGCAGGGGTCTTCAACCTTTTTCAGTCCAAGGGCCAATTTTGCTTATTCTTGTAGGCCCATGGGCCGCACTACGGTATATGCAGTATTAGAACTGAACAAAGGCGTCTAGAGGGATTGATTAAAATTAAAAATTTCCATTTATGCAGATGGTTTTCCTTGGCATAGTTTTTTTTTTAAATGACCAAAATATGACTCCATTCCCGCCCCAAGATGAAACTTTCCAGAAATGATGCTGAGCTGTGAAAGTTTGTGAATTTTTTTCATAATTTTAAAAATAGCACTTTTTGAGAAATTCAAGGTCAAAGAGTTCATGGCACGAGATCCCAAACTGCCGCAAAATTAGTCACGTTGGATATCACATGAAAGCTTATAAAATAATCTATAAGGTTTTTATTTCATTCATCTATCTCATTTCTAGCTTGATTAGTAATAGTTTTTGAGGCCTATAATTTAAAAAATACTGCAGTTAAAAATCTGAAAATTTGGATTTTTCACTATCTCTGACAGTACATCTAATAAGCCAAATTTGAAAAAAATCCAAGAGGGTGAGGTTCAAAAGTGTTAGAATTTGGGTTCACTTGACACGGAATGACCCAACGAATGATACAACGAACGAATTTTTTGGTTCCATTCAATTTCCTATACTTATAAGGATATAACAAACAGTTATTTCGACACTGGCGTAAGGTTTAAAAACACGACGTTTCGGGAGCCAACTGCTCCCTTTGTCAAGTGAAGGCAGAAATTCTGCCGAAACGTCGTGTTTTTAAACCTTACGCCAGTGTCGAAATAACTGTTTGTTATGGAATCTCCTGGTGAAACTCTGTATTGTTTCGTTATAAGGATATATTTACATCGGATATAGCAAACCAAAAGTTAAGTCCCTTTGATGTTTAACTGTAGTTTAAATGTAATGGATAGTGAAGTCTCTTTTTTCGTCAAGAAAAAATAGTGGTTTATTAAAAAAGTTTTAATCAAGTAAAACAATTTGAGCAACAATGTTTTACATGTAGTTAAAATTTATTTAAAAATCAAACGTTTTCGGAGGAAAATGGATCCTCCTTCTTCAGGATGATTGCAAACAACTTATGAGAAGTTGCCAGATGTTAAATGGAAAAATTACTATGGCTCAGCTCAGGTTATGGTTTCCAAAGGGTAGGTCCCGATTCAAGGTGTCGACTGGCACTTGAGACGCTTCCATTTGCAGTGTGTGTTACTGTGTAAACCCTCAGACAAGCATGCTTTCATTAATTCACATGAGCAGACTGAGCAACTTGTTAAGGTGCAAATGAGCAAATGTGCAAGAATAGCAAAGGTCATGTGGCACTGAGCCCTACAGTTTTCAAGACATCTTAACTATAGTAGCAAAGATAAGCAAACCCTGGACTATGATAGGCAGAGAAATAGAACATATTCCCATTAAACACAGGTTAATAGAATAGACTAATGCGTTCCCACTACACGATACCTACATCCTCCCAAGGAAATTAAACATTTCACAGTCTAGGAAACCAACCCCTGGAGTATAGCGAGTAGTTAGTCGGTAAGACTTCTTTTTCACCGGCACAATTGCGAATTGGAATTAATAACGAGGACATCTCACAGTCTAGGGAACCAACCCCTGGAGGTAGTTAGTCAGTGAGACCTTTTTTTCCGGCACAGTTGCGAGTCGAATTGGGATTAATGACAAATTAGGTTAGTATATTACCTCACTGAAACTGTATGGTCTATTCTGCATTTGAAAACTGCCTGTATGTTAAAAATAATGTACTTTTAGTGATAAGATATATTTTGGTATTCAAGCCTATTATTAAAATATGAAGTTCTTAAATTAGACATAAAAATGTTTGGCAACTTTTTCTCTAATTTTAGTTACTAGAGAAATGCTTTCAAACCAATTGTTGGAATAATGCTGTTTTAATAAAGTAATGAAATCCTATATGCATACTTTCAATTTTTTAGATAAGTGACATTATGAACTTACATATTTCCGAGGGCCACTTCACACAATAACATAAGACCAGTAGGTTGACTTTGATTTGTAAAGCAATAGTTGGCACTTTTTGACACCATATCAGCAAAGTAGATACCTTTCCCAAACATATATCCAGTCTAAAATAAAAATGAAACACACTGAATGAAATCTGTTTCTTAATGTGATGTGCAATGTATTTAAACTATACATATAAATATAAAGGTAAGTCTCAAAAGTGTAGTTACAAAAGATATTCAGCATTTAAGGAAAAATTATAACAAAAACAAAATATTAAACACATCCATTTTACTATGTAATATATATTGCACTGATATATAAATTCACAACTGCTGATATTTAGTTCATTCATTAATTAAAATATAAGCTTTAAAAGTTGCTACAATTTGAGTTTTCCGGCTTGAAAAATCAAGAATACATTGTTAATTTATACTACTACTGTTACATTGACTTTCTAAACGCTACTTTATATGAAAGAAAAGGTTTTTCATAATTGGAGAGCTAATTGTATACCATGCCTTTCTTATGGATACCTTTAGCTCTTCTATGGAGAAATACTGCTTACCATCGGCAAAAACTGTGTGGTTCAGTGGAAAGCAGCAATAATTCTGTTGGAAACATGTTTTCCGTGAGTATTTGTTTGGATTTTTATGGCACAAGAGCACCTGAGCTATACTGTGCCGTAAGTGTACGATCTCAATGAAGAATCTTATTTTAAACGTCCAAGAAATACTCTAAAGCAGCGGTTCTTCAACTGTGGTCCGCAGATCCCCAGGGGTGTGCCAAACCGTATCAGGAGGGTCTGCGAGATCCTCCCAGTGTTCCACAAAGGTTCGGAAAACTATGACAAGAGTATTTACTCTTTAATGCTAAGAATAAATTATGAAGGAATGAAAAATTCTTTCCTTAAATAGTGAAAGTCAGTGATGAACAGGGTTCGTACAGTTCATGGGGGGGGGGGGGGGGACATGAAATCATGAAATATTTGTTGGGGAGCAATTTTAACCTAAAACTCAAAAGTTCTACAATAAAAATGTTACCTGAGGTGAAAATCGCATCGCGAGATCAAATCATCATTTTGCGGCACTAGAATGTCTTCTAATGCATGTGACCACATAACTTCCAAAACGAAGAAGGGAGGGAGTATGCGCCTATTCTTGGTTCAAAGTGGAATCAGCCACTGCTTGTGGTTTGCCTCACTCAGCGCATTGCCATGTGCAGAGATGCCAACTTGTACAGATTTTACCATCACCTTGTGATTTTACGATTGCCTTCCATGTTTGGACACGACGTTTCCGACTTGTCCTCATGTTTCTCTGTTATTTTTTACGTCCAGCTTTGTATGTGAAACTTGCTTCAAATTTGGATTAAAACAACGAAATGAAACGCAGCCGTGATTGTGAAACAGCTGGGGGAAAAAAAGGGGGCAGACAATTTACCTGCAAGTGTATCGCGATATTTGTAGTAAGGAATGGCCGTTTTGCGAAGCATCGAAAGTTTTTAAATTTTTATGTGAACTCGCAGTTTTACCATATTTTGAATAACTTTTTACTCGCAGCATTTTATTAAAATTTCAGAAAAATTTCCTCACGATACTTTAAAATGGCTCATAATTTTAATCTTTGGCAACAAATGTTTGAAAGATTATACCCCCCCCCCCCCTTTGGCTTTCGTTATCTACACACGCAGAGGCTTGCAGATTAATTCAGTAGTAAATTTAACTAATCAATATATTTAATTTATTTACATAATTTATAATCCTATTCTGTGAAAAAACGCCACCTGGTGCCTGTTTCTAAAACTTTAAAAGATTGACTCAAAAAAATTTTAACGTTAATTAACGAGTGATGATTTCTTTCGATGCACGATTTCGTTCTTGATGCACCACCTATCGGCAAAATTATGAACTTTTTAAACGTGCTTAATTCACGATTGTTGGTCATTTTTTAGTATTTTTCCATCAAAATAGAGGAATTTTGCCCTGATACACCACCTACTGGCAGTGTATGAAATTAGAGGTAAGGAAGGTTTCAAGTATTACGTAAGAACCTTGTGGGGAGGGGTTGCCGTTGGTCTTATTTTCCTATGTTAGCCAATGTTAATTTTTGCTTTCTGAGGTGGGGGTGAAATGGCCAAAATATTGCTTACGTAATACTTGAACTCTCCCCAATTAGCCATATTTTGCACCTATAAATTTCCATCTACAGAAATAATACGCCTGCAGTGGAAAGTGGGCAATTTTATTTCACAGGAGCTAATTTACATATTTCAACACTTTTAGCTTCTCAAGAATAGGGAAGAGGTTTCAAAATTACAGAATAAGAAACAAAGAACTTAACATTTATGTAGTTTTACTTTTTCAATGAAACATTTGACTTTTGACCATCATGCTCATTTGTTTGATTGAACTATTTTTTTATGCACTGCAAAACTCATGTAAAAACCAATTTTCCTGTACAAGATAGAATTGTGGTGTTTATCTTCTGCAAAACTGCAAAAGTTTTTTTCTCTTCTACAAAACGTATGCAAAAGTTTTTTTTCCTACAAAACCGATACCGAAAGCCATTTTTCTTGCTACGAAACTGATACGAATGGTATTGATGAGAGTACAATCACCGCGTAAGTACATAAACATACGCAGTTGAGTCACATTATCAGGAATATTTTCATGTTGTTTCAGGGGTATACACATTACTCTGTAACAGTGCAGGTGCTTTACTTATAAAAAAAATTTCTGCAGGAAATAGAGGATCGTGGGTTTACTGAAAACTGCTGAAAATTCTTGACTTTTTACTGATGACTACTTTCTCAGGTTGGTTATCTCTGCATGCGATCACATGCTTTAGATTTGGACACTTCGTCTAGCACATGTAGCATAGTAACTGCCCAATATTTTTCAAACCCTGAGTTAAGGAAACAGCTGAAATATTTAGAACCTGATGTTTTAGAGCTCGAAAAATCTGCAGACAATTTTGCAATTAAATCGTAAACTAACCGTGACTTCACATCAGTTTCAAAATCAAATAGTTTATATAGAATTGTACCCAAAAAGAAGGTTCAACTTTTGACTGTGCAAAAATGCACATTGATAAAAAGTTGCAAAACTAAAAAATGCCTAGTACAAACATTAGTGTGTGAATATTTTTTGAGCAATGTGTGCATACATTACAAGGTGTAAGCAATAATCTTCAATCTAACTTCATTGTTTATTCTAATATAGGATAATGGATAATAATTTGATTTTGGTCATTATTTTATATATTTTGCAGTAGAATACGTTTCAAAATTAATATTTTATTTTTATTTGTGAATTTAATTTAATACTGTGACTCAAAATTACATTTTAAGTGAACATCGTTTCGACAGCTGCAAAATGTTTTTAGTTTGTAGTCATGAATTTTTTTTTTTACCCTGAGAGTATGGAACCCTGGATGAAACACTAGAAATAAATATGTATGATGCAAATTCTGGGCTTTAAACTTTGAGTTAATTCTTGGGGGTCCGCGAGGGCGAGTGATCTCTGAAGGGGGTCCGCAGTCTAGGAAAGTTAAAGAACCGCTGCTCTAAAGGATATCAAATTGTTTTTAAGAGTCCCTTGGTAGTCGTTAAAAGCTTTATTTTTCATTTAGAAAGGCAAGCGATGTTCATCCATTAAATCTAAATCCATCCAAGACAATCATGGATACTCCCCCTCCTCCTTTCTACCTACTGAAAAAACTATGTATCTTTCTCAAATCATGTCAATTTGATAGCCCAATCATCAGGAAAATCACGATTCCACGTTTTTTCGTTACTGAATATAACTGACAGCCATTTTTTTTTCATCAAATGACATGTTTGCATGCCCATGGTATTCTATTCATTGTGTTATAGTTTCAAAAGTGGTTTTCCAGCCACTGCCTTGGTTACCTATCATACATACTTCCTTAATCCTTTGGAGAACACTACCTTTTGAAATTTTACGTTTAATTTCTCTTTTTATCTTAAGGACCTTCTCTGCAAAGACAGCATCCTCACAATCCTTTTGTCATTGAATGTAGTCGTTGAACATGGTCTTCTACAGCAAAATTTTGCCTTCCAACTATTGTATCTTGTAAATATTTGAGGCGTTGAACTATATAATTGCACTGCAATTTCCTAAACATTCTTCCACTGGATTTTGATCTCCACAACAGAACTACCTCTTCATTATTCAACCTTTGAGCTTTCGGCATTCTGATGATAGGTATTCCACAAAATAGCCAAAACTTCATTCTAACAGTTCTTTCATTCAAGCCGGCATTCAACAAAATTGGCATATTATTAATATCAAGGTAATTTTGAAGTTAACTGTTAAGAACTCTATTTTTGACAACTACATTGGAGTAGACTTGAATGTATTGAAGTTTCCACAATGTCGAACGTCTAGCTTATCTGCTTTATTTGATTGAAATGTGGGGGGAGAAAGAAGAGTTGAAACTACTCACCACTGGAGCTTCTGGTGGAGCAATACGCAGACCTTGTGACAATATACCTGCATAATTGGTGGTCCTTGATCCATGCCATAATAATTTCTTATTATGCAATTTTTCAAACTTTTTGTATTTATCCAATTCACCATGTCTATTGATTTTGAAGACCTAAATTTTAGAAAAATAATACATATATACACACATAAAATTTTTGCATATTCCACACGAGAGGTAAATTTTATACTGGATATTTTAAAGAAATAAAATTAGTTAACCAATCCGAAAAGGCTTTTAACAAATGAAAATCTGCTGTATGAGTCGATTTTCATAAACAAATGAAAATACATGTTTGTTTTTCTATACTCTAAGTAAGCATTTTTTTTTTACATGATTGTTCTTGTACTACATGGAGAAATGAACCTTTCGGCCAAAATATAACATCTTTTTAAGTCCTGAAGGATGGAAGATTAGGAGTTTTACATCTCCATTCACCCCCTCTTTCTTTTTGTTGCAGAATTTAACTTTTTTCCTACATTTTTTCACCCTTCTTGAACTTGTTTCTTAAGAGTTCTAAATGTATTCAGTGATCTATCTCTTATCTTTTTGGATATTCTAGTCTAATAGTTGTCTGATAACTATTTAGTTTCTTCCCGAACACAGGGGTCATAGTCACAACTTAAAAAAATATAGGACATTTATGAAAAAAATATAGGACGTATCAGTAGCACCAAAAACAAAAATAGGAGGGGGCTAAATTTCTTGACCTTTTGATTTTTCTTGTGAAAAACGTCTTTTGCGAGACGGGTTTAAAACCCAACTACCCCCCATCCGCCATCTATGTCAGTTTGACAAGTGTAGTATGGCAAATATTCAATTCTCACTACACAATACACACGTTATTATACCAAATGATAGGCGTAAGTTCAAATGTGAACCTGTGCCACTGAATTAAAAGACAACAAATATATCTAACTGTTAATAATATACAGTAAATGCAAAAAAAGTAAAAAGAAAGAAAAACGAGAATTTTACTACTAAATAAGGTGTACATGAAAAATAAGACATGGTCACCCATGTAGCAGAAGGACTGAATGAAACCTTCAGATAGTTATGTTAACAATTTATATCACATGTGGTACAATGTTTGAAATCACCATTCGTCCATCTAACTAGTGTTGGGTTGAAATCCCAACATAACAATTATCCTTGCTAAAAATTATTTTTCATTAATATACATATAAAAATAATTAACAAGTGATTATGCTCCAGCAACCCCAGTGCAAACTCATCGGGTTTTTTTTCCAACTTTTGTGTTAAGTTTTTGAATTGTAACAATTTATAATCATTTTTTTCTTTTGCATTTGTAGCCAGAGGCCTAAAAATATGATACGAAATATTTTACTGTTACTTATTGACAATTTTTGAGTTTCATAGCCATTTGAGGGCCACTTGAAATTAACGACTTGTTGCCATTAGTCAAAAGGAGACCAGATACTGTCCTTTCTTTAATTGTGTTTGCTTTCCACTGTGATGTGACTATTGTGTATCTATCGGAGAATTAATAACTGCCGTATATTCTATCATGGACTATAAACACCAACAGAACTTTCATTAAAAGACAAAGGACTACCGTGGAATATCTACTACAATTGTCAATGTGCAACAGTATTGGTTTTAATCAAAATTAGAATTTAATTAAATTAATTAATCCTATATTTCAAATATTCGCATTCTTTTTAACATAATCGGTCTTCTTATGTATTATTTTATTTCGTCATATATTTTGCAATCATTGTTGATTCATATTGTACTTATAAATTAATTTCAATTTCAGAAATATTCCTAATTTAAAAATATATTAATTGAAAGTATTGATGTACGTATTGTATTGTATTACGCAATTATTTCAGAAAATTCCAATGTATTGACCTAAGTCCTTAAAAGTGTAACGTTTTTTCTTTCATGTATGAGTCACCCTCGTTTAACCGCCTTTCCAACTATTTCCAATGTGCAGCTAGGCTATAAGGCCATTAAAATGTTAAGCCAAGCATCCCCCCCTGCTAAACAGGCCCCTCCAAGATTGCGCCATTTTCACATCTGTAATAAGACTGGTATAGTTGGAACGCTGGACCTTACTTTCACCTTTGACCTCTCAAGTCATAAAATTGAACTTCCCTCAGTTGACCTGTGACAAAAACCGGATGAAAACCCCATTATCTCTGCCACTTCAGTTGTACATAACCACCGGATAGAGCTACAAATATAAGTTTCACAAACTTATGTCATCATAAAAGAAGAATTATTGCTTTGTTTTCCCCCAAAAAGTGGATGAAGGGGCCCATCTGGCTCGCCAACTTACACCGAAAAGATGAATATAATCAAATATGACCAACCCCGGATGGAGCGGGTAGCTCTCCCCCAATGGGAATAGTACTAAGGATGCCAAGTTTGGCAACCCTGTATAGAGAGCAGAAAAGTTTTCAAGCCATCAACCGCCAGTTTGTACTGGGGTTTCAACGAAGAAAGATGTAGTCGAAGTGGTGAGAAAGAAATATTTCCCTTTTTTTTATTCCTTTCTAACTTCCCTTCCATACCCTTAAATAATATCTAAGTAACATTCATTTAATTTTGATAAATTTCATTAATCTTCCTTTTATGCTATTTAAACTTAGCATTTTATATTTTATAGCTTTTATTTTTCATGGTCATGTTTTTGTGAAGTTGTTTAAAACCATAGCGGCAAAACGAAATAATGCATTTCCTATCCGTGTGTATAAAACGGAAATAATTTTTAATCTTGAGACTAAATTACCTTGTAAATTGAAGTTGCGAAAAAACAAACAAACTTATTTTTGTTACTTTGTGTAGCTAGAAAAAAAAAATGACCTGGCATTTTTAAGTCTCAAAATTGTAATGTTTTAAATGTCAATTTTGTTTATTATGTTTATTCCATAATAAATGATGATTTATTATTAATTAATTTCTTGTCTCATTGCCCGTTGTTCATGAACCGTGGGTTATTGCTATTATAATTATTAATATTTCCTTAATCAATGCAATGTCAATATGGGTTTTTTCTAATTACTATACGATCCGGCCGGTTGGATGGGTAATAACCTTACTAATGCTAAGCAAGTAAATACTTACAAAAATTAGTGATTTCATAAATCTGTATTATTTTAAGTTAATCAAGACTCAATAAATTGGTAAAATAACTAGTCTTCCACCAGTACCAACCAATAAGTGAACTTAACACCCCTTTCAAAAATAAAAAAAAAATTCAAATTCTTAATTTATCACTTAATTAAATAATAATAATACAAATATATATAGTAGGTCACCAAAACAGGGCATTGAAAAAACCATTCAACACTAGAAGTCGGTACCATAACGTTAACCAAACTTTAGATGTTTTAGAAACAGTCATTCATGTGATCATTTCAAAAATAGAATTTTAGATAAACTTTGTTAAAATGATTTCTTGTTCTACAATGACTACTTCTTAGCCCTCTTTATCTGTGAGAGCAACGTAGTTTCTGCATGCTTCAATTCGTCTGTATTTGTTATGAGTTGTTTACGCCCCGACTCTAGCAAGGCCTGTGCAGCTGACATTTTTTTCATATCCGTTCTTTTAGTACCTTTTGAAAGTCTTTCATTAGCTTCCCGAATCAGTGAATGACTTGTTTTGATTAATTCCTGTAGCCTTTTAATTTTTTTCTCAAGTATTTCAACATCCGAAGGATAGTTTCATTTTTTAGCTGAAGGTTTCTTCTTACGCTCTTCCAAATAGTTTCTGTACTTACTATGTGCTTCTCGGCAATACTTCAAGCACAGCAGGATAATAGGTATGTCATAAATGTCATTCGTTACTTTTACTGCAGCCTGCACAGGTTGAAGACTGTTCACTTATAATTCATTTAACAGTGGACGATTTGAGTTAAAGTTTCTGTTAAGTGAAAACCTTCTTTCAACGTCCACCTGACCATGAGAAAGTGTCAGTCCACTTTAAACGAGAAAGTAGAGGGTATTTCTCCCCAAGGTTCTTTTTCAGGACATCAGACCAATAAATATCTATTCTTGTTACAGGGATGGAACTTTTGTTTGCAGGTTCCTCATCATCTTGAATCTGATTCTTCAAAAGGATCATCTACATTATCAATTCTATTTTCCCTTGTTTCGGTTGTCAGAGCATATTCATTCACTTGTTCAATCATGTATAATTTCCACTCATCAGAAAGCATATCTATATTATTCTCCTGGAAAACGAGTGGCATTTCTTTGACCGAGGGTCGGTGGTTACGTTCCAACTTTCTAACGTCGGTACTTGAGGGTTAGCATAGATGCTGAACTGGGGTTAAATGGCATGACAAACAAATGTGTAAATGCTATGCCCCATAAGGCAGTGGAGCTATGCACCCCCACCCTCCAATCCAAATCTAACGAGGGAAGCTATCCCTAGACTGCAATGGGCTTGTTAGAAAGTCTTTTTTGGTGTTTTTATTACCATTGAGTCATATCTGGATTAACGACACATTATGTGATTGTGACACCAAAGGGCCAACACTTACAATAATGTTGTCTACACATCTCCTGCAACTACTCAACCTGTTCTTCACAAGCTACATTTTAGGGAACAGGGTTCCCACATATTGGAGGAGAAAATTTCTTGCGTTTTCCAGGTTTTTCCCTTACCTTTTCGGCAAAAATCCTTAACCAATCATGAAACTTTCAACCAAATTTTTGTTGCGGGGAATGTTCATGGAAGATTTAGGTATTCAAAATAAATGTTAAGAAAATTTTCCCCCACTTTTATTGGTTTTGACCAAAAAATCTCACCTTTCTCTGACAAGCTGTTAACTGGGTATGACATTTTTCGTCATTGAAATTAAATATCACTGCGAATTAAATATCGCTGAAATTAATTGAATATAATAAATATATTTAATATCACTGAAATTAATTAAATATCACTGCAAAAAAAAGTCCCCAGTGTGAAACGAGTTTCACAAAATTTTATTCCCCGGTTAACAGGTTAAGGACGAATTCAAATTCCCTAACAATTCCAGGTTGTGTGAGAACCTTGGGGAAGGTAAAAAGTTTTTCCCTTTTACGCCAATTGCCATATGAAAAAAGATTGTTGTAAAACTTATTTAATTAGTTTTTATAATTGTATAATTAATGGATATGCAACATGGTTTATATTATGAAACTTACCTCTTCAAGGTGCAACTTATATTGAGTATGCGTTGGGGCATGGGTGTTCTTGATGTATGTTTTAATTCTTTCAAATTCTGCTGACTTTTTATCCAGAACCTCGATGTCGGTCTTCAGCTTCTCATAATGTTGATCAATAGGACTTTCTTGTGATTCAACATTTTCTTGCAATAATGTATAGGCACATTCTATCTCCAACAATGATTCCAGCATTTGAGTTTTCGTCTACAGTTTGAAGAAATCAGTAAAATAGTACATAACTTAAAATCATAAACAGAAAGTGAGAACATCACTATTATCAGTAAATATACTAATTTATCGGAGAACAAAGAAATTCTTGTCACTACACACAATTTAGAGATAAAAGACAAATTCCTTTTTAAAACTGAATTTTATGAAAAAATACTAATTTATCCCATACATTATTTCAAATTTAGCAGAGATGGTGTCTCATCTTTTCTTCCGTTTTTTATTCACAACACGCATTTAAGTTTATATAGAGAGTTTCGCAAACCATTCTGTACACACACATATATATATATATAACAATTGAGATTGTTCTCAGTATTAATAAAGAGACCCTTCTAAATTACTAAAATATTGTTAAACTAATTATATTCTGGATTTATACTATTTTTAACTAATTTTTGATCAATATTGGTTCATTCAGTATTGATCACAAATCTCAATTATTGTAGTCAGAAAAAGCAAACCAATAACAGGGATTTTGTGCGGTCCCTGATGAAGAACAAAATTCTTGGTATTGTTTAATCTTTTACTCCTCTTCACCTTTTACTACTACAATTGCATTTTTTATTTTAATCTGTTTCTACTACTTAAATTTACTTGGTTTGACTACCTAGTGTTATATTACTTTTCTACTTTAACTTTGTCTAAATTAATATATGCTTAAGTGTAGTGTATTCATGTATATTACATTAGAAAGTACTACATGTCACAATCATACTACAATTTTGCTATATATATATATACACAAGGCTCGACAAATTCAGCTACCACTGGCGGCTAGATTTCAACAGCTGACGAGTTTTTGTTTGTTTGTTTTCTGGCAAGTAAGGTTCGTCAAGATTTGTAGAATCCTGTATAAACATACATCAGCAGGGTGGATACACAATCTGAAAAAAGAAAAATCCCTGACATTTCCCTGATTTCCAGAAACTTTGATTAAAATTTTCCCCCCGATTCTCTTTTTCTTTGGTAGTTGCCCTTTACTTTATGCTAAGTAAGAATTGGAATTAAAAAAAAAAAAATGAGGTGCTCTTGATTATTTAGAATCATGTATATACATTAGGGATAGACCAAAGAGACATGAGAAAAAAAGACTATATATAAAAACAGAGCATGACGAGTCTTGCTCCCCCAGTCTTCCTTCACGAGTCTTGGCCACTATACTCTGCCTCATGTACCAATTAATGAAGCAACTGGAAATTTTTTATCAAGAACAAGGTCATCAACATGGGGGGGGGGATAAATGTCTTTGTAGAGGAGCTTTCATGAGAAGCTAATTCGAATTGTCATAAACATTATTGGAAAATGCACGAAAAGCTACTACAATTAGCCCAATAGAAAATTGTGAGCTTAACAAATCCAGGATTCAAACCCACAACTATATCTCCCTATGGTTGAGTTCATTGACTGTTTCATTAATTTTGCATTTCAATTTCATTAATTTTCTCTTTAGCCGTTTTTCCAAAACTTTTTGCCTTACAGCAGTGTACAATAACTCAGTTCTACTTTCTACGATAGTTTATCTGATAATTTGATTAGTTCAAACACTTTTCTTTCCAATCATTGCTTTTTTGTTTTCAAACTTTCGAGTTCTCTCTTCCTTTTTGAGGGATAAGGGTTTAGAAACAAAAAATAGCTATTTTAGAGACAAATTACAAAAAAGGAGACAAAAAGAGACAACAGTCTAAGTATTGAATTTTTTTTTTCTTGGAAATCTCTGCCTCCTTCAGTTTTTGTTCCTCTTCCTTCTTTTACTTCTCCTTTTCTGTATTCAAGTGCTCTTCTTTTTCTTTCAGCCCTCTCTGCTCCCACATATGCTTGGTAATGCTTATGGGGAGTATGTGCCAAAGATATCGATTTCTTGATAATTGGTAAAAAAAAAGTTTATTTTTATATTGCTTCATTCCATCTTTGATGACCAGAATTGAATTCAATGTTCTGAGAGACATTTGTGGACTAACATCAAGAATTAACTTGGAAACTGAAAATTGTCTTTTAATATCAGCATTTCCATGTGAAAGGCATAACGTTGCCTTCACCACCTTGGATGTAATAGGATACTTGGGAGATCCATAAGTAGTTTTTAGAGCAAAAAAGTGGCTCCAATATTTTTCGATTTCAATTGCATCTGACTTTTCACTTTCCATTTGAAGATATTTCCCCTCACCTAGGAGACTATCTTCACCAATATCCAAGGGAAGAACTCTTGCAACTAAACCATCGCAATCTATCGACAGCTTCTCTCTGTTTTTCTTTCTAACTTCTGTAAACACCCAAGAGCTTTTTTAAGCCTCAATGAAGGTGTGAGAGCTTTCTTGATAAGGTGCATACAACCAGCAATATAATGTGATTGGACACACATCTGAAAAGTCATTTTACCTTTCTGACCTAGCAAAGAAACTTCTTTCTCAACTTCTCCAGACATATTCATAGATGACAGTTCTACAAAATTTTTCTGCTGAAGTTAGTTCTCATTTTCCCAGTCAAACATATGTAAATTTTTTTAAAACAGATGATCGACAAGTGCAATCTGCCCGCTTGTGCACTACTGAGAGCAGTTGCGAAAACGGAATATGAACCAGTGGACGATTACTTTGAAAAGTTTTAATGAAGGCCTGAAATAGCTCAGCAGATGAAACAGTAAAGTGGAGGTCCGCCAACATCACAGGTTCATTTAATAATTCATCAACATTTTTTTTTTATAAGAGCTTCTCTGAATAGTGTCATTACTTTTCCTTGCAGGTACGAATTTCAAAAAACACTTATGAACAGCAGACTATTGCTCAATCAGTCTTTTGGCAACATCAATAAAAGTTAAACACTTGGAAGAAGTATGTTTAATGAGCTTATGTGCTGACAGTTCAAGTCCATTCTGGATAGTGAATGTACCCATGTCACCTTGATACAATCACCAATATAGTTGTGAATGTTTGTCAACAAAAGTGGATGCATCCTCACCAATATATTATAGTTCAAGACGCAGGAGACGAAATTCCTTGGAGTTACTATTCAAGCCAATTTAAAATGGGATACACACATTAACCTATTGTGCTTAAAAATTGGTAGATTTTTGGGAATATTGCGCAACATTAGTATTTATATACCTATAAAATTTTTGATCAATCTATATTATTCTTTTATTTTTTCTCATCTTTTTTATTGTTTATCGGTCTGGGGATACACTTCACAGGCTAACCAAAGTAGAATTTAGTCATTACAAAATAAATTCTTCAATATTATTAACCATAAATTACCACAACCAATGTCGATCCGTGAGGTTCCGCAAAGATTCAATTTATTAACTTTTAATCAACTTTTAAATTATAAAATTTTGTTATTAATGTTTAAAAAAATTAAAAATACTAATCTATTCCAATTGATTTACAGCAACCTACACATAACTATCCAACAACAAGTAGACATAACTACAGACCTCAATTTTCTCGTCTGGAGCTGGGTTGCCACAGAGTGGGTTCTTCAGGTCCTAAATTGTGGAATCAGCTGCCTTCTAATATAAAAGAGATAAATTCCTATTCTAAGTTTAAGTCTTTAATCCGGATCCTCCTTACTAATTCTATTTAATCAATCGCATACTTAATTTAATTTTCGCTGATGTTTGCGCAGTGATATCCCATGGGGCTGCTTTGGCTATCTGGTATCTCCTGGGTGGTGCAGGCTTTGTCAGACTACGTCTTTACCTGCGCTACCCAGGCAGACATGGACAAAATTCTATTTCACAGTATATTAATTAATGTATTGATATTTTTTTTTTAATTAATTTTGATGTATTTATATTTTTGTAATTAATTTTATGCATCTATATTTTCGTATGATGTTAATGTAGATATGTCTTTGTTCTTATAATTAACTCAAACTAACATTGATTTGTAATCCCAATGTATATTTTTTTGTTGTTCATGTTGCTGCCTAAATAAAGTTGCTAAAAAAAAAAAAGTTTCAAGAGCTTTAAGGAATGCATTGTGAACTGTGTGGATTGGGCAGGTTTCAATATCCACCAAGACTTTGAACCTTGTGTGTAAAAGATTCTCATTGAATAATCTGTGCACCCTTTTTTTAGATCTATCAAAGCCTATCATTAACAGGTTATTTAAAAGTAGATTTGCACAACTAATTACTGAGGAAATCTCCTACTGAAGTGTAACTACATCAGCTTTAACAAAAACCACTGTTTCCAAATGTCAGGAAACAACTTCAGTTCTGGTTTCTGACCAATAATGAAAGTGATTTGCAACTCTTTTTTTGTTTTCAATATTAGTCATTTTATCATATGAAATAGTAAAAAGTATCAAGCCTAAATCTTCTAGCATTTGATCATAAAAATATCAACCAAGTGCATCCATCATGAGATACCGCATTTTTTTTGGACTGACAGAAAAGTAAAATGGAACTGATCCCGGAAATATGGCATCTAAAACTTGCTTCCAGTCACTGGAAGAATTAGCTGAGAAATTGTTGCAAATATGCTTGAGTGCGCGAACTAACTCAGGAGTAGTTCCTTTCTCTTTGAGCTCATTAGTACTAACTGTTGTTTGGATTAGGCAAAATATCTGCAGCAATGTTAATAAAGGAGCTATCAGATCATTCATCTTGAAGTGTTGAAACAGGCCTACACAAAGTCATCTGTTTTGGATTCACAGGTCTCCCACAAGGTTTTCTTGTGTTTGACATCAATAGCATGCTGTGATATGAACACCTATGAATACTAATGAATGAACACCCTTATTTTCAATATTTACCACAGAAGTACATAGTTTGCAAAACGTCTCACATTCACTTTGTTTACCACACCACAATGAAAGTTCATGACCAGGACTGTCTTTTTGTTTTAAACATGAGTTCCGAAACTTGCAATTACCCATAAAGTATCTTTAGATTTTGCACTAAAATGCTTCTTTTGTTAAGGTATTATTACCCTCCGCAGGGATAACACAATTGCCAAATATGGTCAACACAAGAAAGCCTCCGGGGCGAGAATTTTGTGAGTTTTCGTGGGGGAATTTATTATACTATAATTTTTGCCACCCACGTATTAATTACAGCTCAAACTAGAGCTTATGTAATTTTGGAGAAAAAGAGACGCTTTCCCCATCCTGGGCTTTCTTGTGTTGACCATATTTGGCAATTGTGTTATCCCTGCGGAGGGTAATAATACCTTAACACCTTTACATACGGAGAAAGAGAGCGTTGTTTCCTGTCCTCATTCGTCTAGCGGTCCAAGACACTCCGGGCTAAACGGAGGGACCCTGGTTCGAATCCAGGATGGGGAAAGCGTCTCTTTTTCTCCAAAATTACACAAGCTCTAGTTTGAGCTGTAATTAATACGTGGGTGGCAAAAATTATTGTATAATTAAAAAAAAAAATGCTTCTTTTATTTTTTCTTGCCCTGAAACAATACAAACATGAGGTAGAACCTAAATATAACGAAATGGACAGTTCCATGAAAAAAAAATTGTTACGTAAAAAATACTCTAGGTGGAAACGATGTATTCATGAACCAGGGCAGTGCAATATGATACCACAATTAAAATCCCGTTTTTCAGTAAACGACTGTTTCTCATAAATAACATTCAACCATTTAAAAATAGAAGCTTTTAATTAATTGTACGTATTGTATTTCCATGATATTAGGGAACCCGATGTGGCTGACATGACTATCTGATTTTCTGTTTTAGTCGTTAAAAATTTCGTTATATAGAAATTTATTCCGTTATATAGAAACACTTTCATATGTAATGACCATGGGAATTTGCCAAAACTTCACTATATGGAGAATTTCGCTATATGGAAGTTAGTCATATACAGGTTCTACTGTGTGTGTGTGTGTGTGTGTGTGTGTGTGTGTGTAAGGTGTCGCATTTCAAATTCAGTCTTATCCATTTTTATCAATTTTGAGTATACACATATTGGTACTCCCAGTTTGCTTCCTCATCACAATGCATTCTGAGGTTGAAACAATCAAACACATACCCATTTTTTCCGCATTTAAAATATGCAGTGTGAATAGATGTGTTAACAAACAACAGTTTATCATGTTTTTTCAAAATCAACAAAATGGATAAGGCGAAATTTGGAACTTAACATCGCATATATATATATATATAGAAGACATACTTGCAAAATTCTTTACCAAATGTCTTAACAGCGGTAACATACCAAACCAATGGGATTCTGCAACAGTAATTCTTTTGCATAAAAAAGGTGATAAAGAGGATTTGAAAAATTACCGACCAATTAGCTTGTTACCTGCTATTTATAAAATCTTCACAAAAGTGCTAACACATCGCCTGCAGAAAAAATTAGATGCAGCTCAACCAAGAGAACAAGCTGGATTTCGAAGTGGATTCAGTACAGTGGACCATATTCAAGTATTAAGAGAATTAATTGAAAGAACACATGAATATGAACTTCCATTGTGTGTTGCATTTATTGACTATGAGAAGGCCTTTGACTCTATTAAAACATCAGCAGTCATCAACTCTTTAAGATCAACAGACATTGAGGATGTGTACATTGACATGGTGAAACGTGTGTATAAAAATGCAAGTGCAAAATTTCGGTTACATAAAGATACCAAAACTATCAAACTTGGCAAAGGGGTGAGGCAGGGAGATACCATTTCTCCAAAACTTTTTACTTCAGCTTTACAGATGATTTTTCAGCTGATAAATTGGAATAACAAGGGAATAAAAATAAATGGTGAATATTTAAATCATTTGCGGTTTGCTGATGACATTGTTATTTTTTCAACGAACCCATCAGAACTCCAAGACATGGTACAGGAGCTCTCAACTAGAAGTAAAGAAGTTGGACTCAAGATGAACCTACAAAAAACTAAGATCATGTTCAATAATTTTGTAGAGGAAACAAAAATACAAGTTGACAACATTGAGCTAGAAATTGCTGATTCATATATTTACCTTGGCCAGCTGATTTCAATGGATGGCAACATTATGAAAGAACTCAACAGACGTATTAAACTTGGCTGGAGTGCATTTGGAAGAAACAGTTTTATCCTGAAGGGGAAATTGCCTTTGTGTCTAAAAAGAAAGGTCTTCAACCAGTGTGTATTGCCAGTCCTCTCTTATGGATCAGAGACATGGAGTCTAACAGTTGGAGCAATACGAAAGTTACAGACAACGCAAAGGAGCATGGAGAGGTGCATGCTTGGAATAACTAGGAGAGATCGAAAAAGAAACACTTGGGTGAGAGAGCAAACTAGAGTAGAGGACATCATTGTTAAAGTAAAAGGGCTGAAATGGCGATGGGCTGGGCATATTGCAAGAAGAACTGATCAACGATGGACAACAGAAATTCTGAACTGGATTCCAAGAGACCACCGAAGACCTAGAAAACGTCCTCAAACTAGATGGGTGGATGAAATAAGAAAACAGGTTGGGGTGACGTGGAAACGAATGGCCCAGGATAGACTTGTGTGGAAAGCATTTGGAGAGACCTTCATCCAGCAGTGGATAGATAATGGTTGAATATGATGATGATGATATATATATATATATAAATTAAATAAATAAATTGATAACTCTACAGAGTAAAATTTAAAAAAAAGACAATCATGACATTATAGTGAAGTTCAGTTTAGTAAGGGCAAGTTTAATCTGGTTTGTTCATATTTCATTAAACAATTGGATAGAATGTTTTATTAATTTTTTTGTTTGTATTACGATATTGGTATGTGATTGAAGAACCATTGCCAATTTATTCGAAAGAAAAAGTTTGTAGAATATATGCATATTAGATCAGGGATCAAAATTAACTTTTTAAATCAGGTGCACAAATGCACCCAAGTCTTACGACTTACGTGCATAAAATACTAGTTATGTGTTTAAGTAACACAGAATAGAAAGTAAACCTCAACATTAGAAACATGTAAAATGCAAGTGTAGCAACTATATTTAAGCATGTAAACTACAACAAAATGCAACTTTTCAAAATAATGGAACCTTCGTATATCATAAAAAAAATTAAAAATAAAATATCAAATACAGATACGTTGAGAAAATTACATAAAATTATTCTATAGGTCACTGTTCCTGAAAAATAAAGTAGCCATAGTTTTGAATAGTTAGGTGCACTGTGTGCACCCAAATTAAAAATTTATGTGCACATATAAAATTGCATGTGTACAATGCATCCATGCACCCGCTAATTTTGAACCCTGTATTATATTAATTTAAATATTCATAACACAATATACTATCTAATTATCCACCTTTTCTCCAGTATATTTGGCAACAATTCTTAAATTGCATGTAAATAATATCATTATACAAACAGTAAACAAATTAATACAACATCTACTTTAATTCCCTGATAAAGAGTAGCCAAACCTGATGAAACATGTTGGAATACATTTACTAAATTACATTTCATTATAATGTTAAATGTCTTTTTTAAATCGAAATAAAAATTTTATTGGATATACACAAATTATTAAAACTGATTTAAAAAGCGCTTAATATCTCTCCACTCAAAGAAAAAAGCAGAAATTGAACCAAAATACCTGTTATGGTGAAAATTCAAAATTCTCTTTTTAAATTAACTAATTAAATTTAAACACCCATGAGCACATAAGTGGACAATTAAATTAATAAATATAAAAAAAACCAAAAAAAAAAACCAACACACACTCTCTCTCTTTCTCACTATTGTACAAATATATGTGTCAATGTCATTAAGTGTTGTGTTTATTTTTTCGAGATTCTGCCGCTCTTGTTTTTTAAATTTTTCAGACGAGATTGTATTTTCCCTTCATGACGTCCATATCAATTAATGTTCCTCATCTATTGTTCCCCTACGTTCATGGAAAACTACTGTGGCAGCAACTTAATCTCTTCAGCCCGAATCCAGTGCAACATCATCATATAACCTCAAGTAATCATCAGACTTCACCAACAGAACTTTATTAAACGGACTATCAATGGAACAGTATAGTTTTTTTTTATAAAAATCGGAGTTTGATTAAATTAATTATTTCTATAAGTAAAGTGTCTATATCATTGTCACATCATATGATACTTGTAAAATTAATTTCAATTTCAGAAATATTCGTAAGTTAAAATTATATTAATTGAAAGAGGCACGTGTGGTATAATATTATGCGATCATATCTGAAAATTCCCTGTTTACCCGCTAAACCTTTAAAAGTGTAAGGTTCTTTTTCTTTTTTTTCTCAAGCATGTTACCCTCGTTAATCCCCCCATTCTCACCATTTGCAAGATGCAGCTGGGCCATAAGGCCGTTACAATATAACCTAAACATTCCCCTTATTTCTGCGAAACAGTCCATACCAGCTTGCACCATTTTCTTCTCAACAACTAAACGATACCGTGGGAGCACTGGACCCTTTTTTCGCCTGTGACCTTTCAAGTCATAAAACTGAACTTCTCAGGACCAGTGAACAGAAAAAAAATCAAAACAACTTCAAAGAAATCCCTGGTCGAGGGGAAGTTGTATGAATCACCACAGCGTAAAACCGCTTCGGCCACCCACATGCTGGATCTCTCTAACGTTAAGATTTCCTCCCCCGAGGACATCAGCAGCAACCCCAGAAATACCACCAAGGCATCTCCGCCAAACTCCTGATTTTATGAAACCCGGCCCCATCTAGAAACAGCTCAAAAGATTAACAAAACCACAACCTTGCCTCCCCTGCGATCCAATCAGCCAATTGAAGACTACCGATGTTTACGTCAGCATTCAGTGGCAATCACGATCCACGATAATGATCCGCGAGATGAAGCAGCTTTCTGGCAATGCCTTGATATAACTCCATTGTCTATGAAGCTCATTCATGCACGGCTATGATGTACAGACAAGTTCCATAGAGAGCAGATTTATATCGCGGTGCTGGCAGAAAGCTACTTCACCTCAAGAGCTGCCAATAAACATTATATCATCTAAAAGCAAACATGAGAATGAGGAAATGTGACAAAAAGGTGTTAGCTATCAAAATATTAAATTCTGCAATTACAGTAGTTCAACTTACATGGAATAACATAGCAAAGAAAAGTGTCGGAATATATCTGTAATTTACAACATTGACGAAGCCTTCGTTGTTGAAAAATTCAACGATGTTGAATTGGAGGGGGAAAAATAAGAATTAAAAAAAATTAAAAAAACATTAAAAAAATTAGAGAGCAATTTCTTTAAAAAAGAGATTTAAGAGACCAAATTCCTAAAAAAGGTACTTTTAGCTAAAAAGGAGACTCGCTCCCATCCGTGATATTTGTTGAAATATTCAAAATAATTTTTGTACTTAGATAAATTATTAATATAGAAATATTTTGCAATTTTTGTAACAGTACGATTCAGTGGTCAAGCTACTGGTTATTCCATTGTTAAATACCATCTATTTAAGTCACAACTTTTCGAAACTGTTACCTATCAGCTTTGCCGTAAATGCTGCCCAAGATTCTGTGAATTTCTTACAGGAACAATACGGGCGTATGAAATCTTCCATGGTAACTGCAGTTAAAGAGTTTACAGCTGAAGATACTGTACTTAAAGCTGCACTGAAAACACCAGCTATGCAAAGTCCTGCTAATCCAGGGATGTGGGAAAATTGCGTTAATATAGCATAGGGCACTAACTGAGGGAGAAAAATATAACTTATTAAAATACGTTTACAGGCCTCACCAATAAAATGCAATAAAAATCCATTCCACCACTTCACATTACTTATATCCGATTACTTGTTACTTCACTTTGTTTAATGATTCTCGTGTTATTTGTTTAGAATATTTCATATATATACCTGTTTGTATAATATATTATTTATACATGTTTTATTATATCTTACTATAGATATGTTTTATTTATAATATACAAATCTCGGCAAACCCTTCTTTAAACATAAAAATAAGAGAGCTGTATTTGTCTTAAATTTTCTAACATAACAACCTAATAAGATGCTATAATATGTACAGATGTACTGGTAACAAAAAGTATTGGTATTGCAATTTGGAAGGAAAAACATGGTACTGTTCGAACTTAGTAACTACTCGAGATCAGCCATTAATCTACGTCATACATGCATTAGAATCATGACAAAACAGCATATTGCCTCGTAGTTTTGTTTGTTTGGCTTTTTTATGGCGCAAGAGCATCTGGGCTATACTGCGCCAAACATGGTAAAATCAAAGACTGTAGTAAAAGCCAGTACTTTTTAAAAATTTAAAAACGTGCGTATGGTCAGCATGGTCATTTAAAATGTCAGACAGTGATGAAGAGTTAAAAGTAAGAGTGCGGGCAAGTCTATAATAGGGGCATTGAGTTAAAATGTGTAAAACACTCATGGGTTCATTGCACACTTGGCAAATTGGTGCTGGTTTTCCTTCCAACAGATGTCTATGGGTGAGATGGGAATGCCCAATGCGAAGTCTGGCAAGGAGAACCTCCTCTTTCCGATTTTTACGGTATGAGGAGGGCCAGTTACCAATTGCATGTCCAACACTATGCAA
>QLNU02014802.1:2837427-2847597 GCA_006491805.2 Dysdera silvatica | reverse complement strand
TTAGTGTGGACAAGTTTAATCTAGTTTGACCAGATTTCGTTACAGAATTAAATAGAATGTTTTAATAATTTGTTTGTTTGTATTACAATATTAATATGTAATTGAAAAACTGTTGCCAGTGTATTCGGAAGAAAAAGTACATATAATATATGCATATTATATTACTTTAAATATTCTCATAACACAATACACTATCTAAATTCCTCATCTTTTCTCCAGTATATTTGGCAACAGTTCTCAAACTGCATGCAAATAATATTATATAAACAGTAAACAAATTAATAAAACATCTCACTTAATTCCCTGATAGAGACTAGTCAAACCTGATGAAACATTTTGGCACAAGTTTACCAAATTACATTTCATTAGATATTTATATAAATCGAACACTACGCAGATTAAATTAAACAACAATATAAGGTTTACTGGCGTAGTTATACCACCACAGACGTTATTATGTGGCGAGATGGTGAAATGTTCAAAAGAAAAATGTTTCTGCGTTATCAGACGTGCAGGTATCATTACGCCAATAAACATTGAGCTATATTGTTGTTTGATTTTATTAGATATACACAAATTATTAAAACTGATTTAAAAGTGCTTAATAACTCTCCACTCAAAAAGAGAAGCACAAATTGAACTAACATACCCCTCAGTTACGCTTCATCGGGGAGATTAACAATCGCGACTCGCGAGGTGAAGCAGCTTTCTGGCAATGTCTCAATATAACTCCATTCTCTATGGAGCTCATCCACGCATGTCTATGATGTACAGATAAGTTCCATAGAGAGCAGATTTATAGTGAGGTGCTGGCAGAAAGCTACTTCACCTCACGAGCTGCCAATAACCATTATATTATCTAAAACAAACATGAAAATGAGAAAATGTGACAAAAAAATGTTAGCTATCAAAATATTAAATTCTGCAAATACAGTAATTCACCTTACAAGGAATAATACAGCAAAGAGAAGTGCCAGAGTGTATCTGTATTTTACAACATTGGCAAAGTCTTCATTGTTGAATAATTCAACAACATTGAATTGGAGGGAGAAAAATAAAAATTAAAAAAAAAATTATATATAAAAAATCATTGAAAAAAATTTAGAGAGCAATTTCTTTAAAAAATGACATTTAAGAGACCAAATAAATTCCTAAAAAAAAGAGACTTTTAGAGACAGATGAAAAAAAAAAAGAGACTTAGCTACAAAGGAGGCTTGCTCCCATCCCTGCTTTTTCAGCAATATATATTGTCAAGGTAGGTCAGATAACTTTATCTAGTAAAAGAAGGGGACAAAAGCTTAGCAGTGACTTTCGCATTAAAACTCCACTACAGAAATTCATGCGTTTGCAAATGATGCACAATGCCACATAAGATTTCTCCTGTAGACTTTTAACTTTCCCGTTTTTGTTGAACGAAAACCCTCTTTCAATAGTTGCCTGAACATGGGGCAAAATTAAAAGTATTTTTTATATATCCCACACCTTCAAATACCCCTTTCTAAACATGTATTCGTGCAAGAGGGTATCACCCATTTTTGGTTACATCGAAAGAAGAAAAGTGGCAAGAGGTATGTTCTCCACAACTTCTTCATAATCCGACAAAATCTCACCACAATTTTTTTTATTTACACGACTGCAATAAACTAAATGCGATACAGGATTTTTCATTTTCTTGAGACATAGATCTTTTTGGGAAAAAATTGCAATTGGCTCTAAACATGTTAAATTCCTAATAAGTGAATAATTTAAAGGACTTCTTTCCATAATTTTTTCCACTACTGCATAAATAAAGCACTGGGCTTTGTGTTTAAGTGTTAGAATTTCTTTTTCCGTAACACATTTTTCTGCAAAACGAAACTTCCCCATGAAACATAGACTAACTTTACATATTTCATTAATAATGAAAAAAACCTGTAACTTCATCTTCAGTAGGAAAGAATTTGAAAAGGCAACTGGGTCTGATATGAATAAAAATGTATACAGTAGATGAAGTTATACTTGTTTCAAACATCTACTAAGGATAAAAACCGGTTTCACTCCCACTTTTTTCCCTTTAAATTTATGACCGATCTAAAAATTAAGCACCTTTAAGGATTGAAGCCTAAATTAAATAAAAATTAAACACTTTAAGGGCCCTTAAAAACAATGGACAAAATTAAGCACTATTAAGCACCCGTAGGAACCCAGTTAGCTATTCGAAACAGATTAGGAAGGTTTCCCCTGACTTTTCAGGTTTTACCAAAGTATTTAATTTTACCCCGACTTTTAGGGACAATTTCAAATTCCCTGACAATTCCAGTTTCTCCATGTTGCATGAGAACCCTGTCAATACCAGGGGTGATTGTCAGTCCAAACCAGATTCCCTGAACATACCAGAAAATTCCCTAAAAAGTTGCGTAATATTTTTGGTAAAAACACTGATTTCCGAAGGAATAACCCAAAAAAATTATAGGAAATAAAACGAAATTTTTGTGATTTTTAAAAAGAAATCCAGGAAGAAGCAAATTGAAATTCACGGAACGCGTGTGTGCATGTAATATCTACGAAATTCCCTAAAATAAATATCTGAATGGTGAAGCAAAAACTTACCTGCAACAGAATCTCATTATCCAGAAGTGGAGGTTTTTTTAATCCAAAATCATGAGGGATCAGAGTATAGAAACGGTTAGAAGCATCTAAAATTTTGGTTGCACTTTTATCGCCTTTTAGAATCTAGAGAAAACATTTAATAATTGAGGCATTCTTTTATCTGGTAACAAAACCTCATTTGCATACACAAAAAACAGTTCGTTTAAAAAATCTTACATCCTGCAGTTCACTCAGTACTAAATAGGCACTTTGAATCTGCTTCTTTGACAATTTTCCCAATGGCATTTTCTTCAAGTCAATCTAAAACAATGATAAAAAAACAGAGTAATAAATAGCTAAAGAAAATAAGGCTTTTTTTTTTCTGAAGATTAGTCTACAAGTTTTTAGAATTTAAGTAGAAATTATCAGTTGGACTGACATATGAAAATTAACTCTTCAAGAAATTTAAAATTATTTTTGAATTATATGGCAACAAGCTGGTATAATTGTTAAAAAATATAAAATACACAAACAAGCTGAATCACATTTAACTAAATTTTCAAATTACAATATAATTCATTAAAACATACCTCAAATTCCATCATAGCCTTTTGCATAGCATCGACATCAAATATCAAACATATAAGTTCTTGAATGGGTAAGGCTAACTTAGAATTAGATTCTGGTTTAAGAATCTTTAACTTCTCCGACTGATCCTGAAAATAGAACATTATGAATTACAAAGGGGAAAATTTATTGCTACTGTTCTACTCCATGAAAAGTTCCCACTCTCAATAGTCTAATTTTGTTTATATTACATATATATATATATACACACACTTGCAAGTTCAGCTTTGTACAACATCACTGTTAAAATAATTACTTAAAAACCTGATGGTCGTCAAAAACAAAAGTGCACAACCTCGTGAAGATAATGCGTTGGACTGTAAAGTAAGTCTGTTAAAGACCACATCTATGAACCTCTGAAGATCCGAGAAAAATTCGACAAAAGAAAAAACGATTCACCACTTTTAAACTTTTAGTTGGGATAGAAAGATGACTTTTCTATAACAATGATCAATTTTAATTGCAGATTAACAGAAATATGACATGCACACGTGTACCTAAGTCTGAAAGTTTAATTAATACTAAAAGTTATTTTCATAAGTATTGGGGGAAAAAAAAACTCATTAAATCACTTTTACTTGACTTTATTTTAATTTAAATCTTTGATAGTACAGAACAGGTAGATTTCAATAAATCTGTTTCGTTTAGTATGACACTTCTCAAAACAAATTTTTTAACACACTGTGTTTACTGCAAATGATTCTGCAAAATCGTGGCAGATGTCCAACATCATCATATCAAACTTCTACCATTAGCTGTGGTACAACTTTTCGATGTTCCCTTGCTGGCGTCGGCTCAGCGTCTAGTTCAGAATGTTCCTCTGATTCGGTTAATGCTCTAAACCGAGTGGAAAACGTTTGGCCATGTCCTTCATACTTTACAAGTGCCAAACGCAAGTTTATTCTGTAAGCTAACAGACTAAGTTTCTCTTTCCTTGGAACCTCATTCTTTGCACAATATCATATGTACATGATCCAAGAGTTAACTATAACCAAATCTACAAAATGATCGAATGCTCTTGTTGTATACCTTTTGGAACGAAAAGCATACCTGTAATAAACTAGGAATATGTCAGTAATAAAATAAGACTCACTCAGAAAAGTGAAATTGACATGTAAAATATGCAAAAAATATTTTTTTTGGGGGGTGGGGACGGTCAGTTCTCTATTACAAATATCGTTCACCTTGATGAGTACTATGACCCCTTGAAGTTTGTAACCCTGGTGCTGAGACGCCCTGTATATACAAAATTACATCGTAATAAGGGTTATGACCCCATCAACTCCCATATTCAGTGTTTCAAAATATAATAATAATACTAACCCAAATTATATAAATATTAGCAACTTTATTCCAAAAGCTGGTACTCGTACGCTTAATTATCAATCTGCAATTGTTATGCTGATTAAAATAAGCAACCTTACAACTGGAAGTGAACTTCCAGTCACCAGAACTCCAAAGCGCACATTTACTTAAAATTATAATTAAATATAATTAACTTTAATTGCAATATCTTAGTGAAATTTGACGAGCCTGGAATTAAAGAAATGAGTTGAACAAAAAAATATTTACCTGACCATAATCAATGTCGATGGGATAGAAACAACTTGGTTGCTTAACAAAGTTGTCTCGGTGATCCCACTCATTTCCTGTTTTATCCAAATAGATTCGTTTAAAGTGATCTAAGGCTTCATCAAATGAATTATAATTTCTTGTTTTACTATCACCAATTGTAGTACCGACACGTCCCCAAGCACAATATATGGCATAACTAAAATATAAAGCAGAAAATATTAAAAATATGTGTGAAATATCACCAATTAAAATACACATCACGAAAAATAAGAATTTTTTTTATACACAGTGAAATACTGGATTTTTGTCTTTTTGGGTACTCTTTAAGAGCATGATGTGAGGGAAAATACACAAACAGCGAAAATGTCATTCAATTCAATTAATAATTCATTTCCACAGGGATTTTAGCAATGTACGGTTGAAAAAAATGGGACTAAGGACCAAAAATTTTTGATTACGGACTACTGCACAAAATACATATGTACATGTTGTGCAAAATACAATGAAAAAGGAGTTTTTCTTTGTTTAAGAACATTACCAAAGTAACCAGTTGAGAGAGTATCTGAAACGTTAATTGGCACACATTATAAGATATGGGTCTAATTAAAAAACAATTACTGCAATTCAGTCATAAGGCTGGAAAATTCTTATGTAAATCTCTACAATTAAAAACAGCAAAACTAATGGGTGTAGACTTAATTCAATTGAAACTGCAGATGAAAAAACATTTTAAAACTTGATGAAAATGAGGTTCATTTCAACGAACTCTTGGATTGGGAATGACTTAAAATGTTAATTGAAATTATATTCTTTCGCAAGACGTAGTAAGAAATAGTCATTGAACATAGTGGTAAAATTAATGACATGAAATGAAATTATAAATCCTCGGTAAGGTCTGGTAGCCCCCACCACCACCACAACTAACTAACTTTTTTCCAACACAGGCAAGAGAATTTTGTACAAAACTTGACTACACTGATCTTACTGTCACTTTCCAAAAAAACAGCGATGCTGTGATAGGCTCGCAAGGATATCCAATGCACAGAAATCTTGGAACTATTTTTAGAGTCTAGCATGAGTTTCGGCAGCAAGGAAGTAATATGCAGTTTCCCTAAAAATTACTGTATAAATGGGCGTTAGAAATTCCAAACAGCACTTTGCATAAAATAATGCCAATATGAATGACATAATTACATATTTGGTTAGTTGAAATTTTATGGCACATGGTTAACAAATGTCTTTCTGCACCAAACAAGATGAGTACACATTTATGTAGTTCTTTTCAAATACAAACAAGTTTTTTATTTTTCTTTCGGAGAAGAACGATTTGTATTCAACACTAAAGCTAATTTTAAAGCCTGGGCCTGTAACTCGTTTCTAAGAGCTTGAAATTTGACTATAACTAGAATTATAATAAACACAAAATACCTTTGGCGATTGTTATTCTTTAACAGTTGTAGCTTGTAATATGAATTAGTGCCTTTGAGAACATTCACTTTCCCAAGCACAGCATTGTAGATATTTCCGTTCTTTTCCACAACATGATGGCTATCTTCCAATCCTGTTAATAAATAGTCCTGGTATAATCATAAGCAGATTGCTTAATATAAAAAGAAATTACGTTTAATGTTGGAAACTTTTACAGAGCTTGAAGGCACAAAACTAGGTTTATTGCATGGCTCAATTAAACCCATTAAATTCATTACATTTTATCGTAGCAATCCATGCAAGGCCATAAAGAAGCAAGGTACTTTATATTACCAAAGATTTTAAAGAAGATTCAAAGATTGATTTATTTTTAGTTTAACTAAACATTTAACTTGTTCTTTAAACTAGAGTGGTAAATTTTAGTTTTCATAGATACAGTGAAATTCATCTACAACAATATTATGAGGCCAGGGAAAGTATCATTATAGTCAGCTTATTGTTAGACAAGGAAAGGTGAACCAAATGTGTTAATGGAAGTTATTTTGGATGTAACATTTTTAATAGTATCGTATCAAACAAATTACTAAATATTATTACAGATTAGGAATGCAGATGATCATAAATCACAATAATTTAATTAGTTCAGAAATATACCATGCATGCATTTTAACTACAACCCTATTAATCTACAAATATGTGTGCATAATAAAATTAAAATTGAGAACTAAAAAATGTACATACATAGAAAGTGAATACATAATGCATAAATTATATAGATATGAAACAGAATGATTAATCATATTTAGAAAATTGTGTTAGAGTAAATACTGAACAAATTTTGAAATTACACGGAGAGGTAACCAGATATCTGCATTTATTTTGTTTATGCGAGGTGTGCTGCCACCATGCACATCTGGGACATTTGGTGTAGCAGGAACATAAAGTTTCAATTAACAATATCTAACAATTGAACTAGGTAATGATTTTGTCAAACACTGTCTCTTACCCAGTTTCATTATCAATAATCACTAACTCCCCATCCAAATTCAAATAATCTGTGTTTATGGAAGGGTGTATAACCCAGTCCAAATATACATATCAAAAGTAAGTGTTGGTGTTTTGTGTTCAAATGCTTTTGTTTCTAACCCCAGATAATTATCGGTACATAGTGTATATAAAATGCAGTTACAAATTGCCTTAAAGCAATTGACAATGCAATAATCTTAAGGTAAAATATGTCTTTGTTGAATAAGTTGCACTTTATGTTAATTCCATACTGTTAAAAAAGGTTTCTTATGTATATTTGAAATGTTGCTTGTGCTTTATGACGCAAGGACTACGAAGGACATGCAATTTTCTAAGGTCTCCTCCTTTATCTATCGAACCAAACCTTAAACCCCCAAAGAAGAATGTGCTTAAAGGTGTAACGCACGTCGCAGAACAAACAACTTCACTGCAGAACAATCGTGGGCTAAATCTTTTTTTTTTTAAATAAATAAATAAAAATCGGCCTGACAAATATTTTCTGCATTTCTATTAAAAAAAGGAATTTATGTTTTATAGAATTTAAAAACATATATGATACATATATATGCATCTCCCAAATAACATTTTTATTCATTTGAAGACTTGTTGCAGAACACTGCAAAACATTCTACTTTGGGGCCTTAAACTATTGTGAGCAGAATTAACAGCAAACAACCTTATCACACATTATCTCTACATTGTCGTGGAGTACCTTAATGAATCAAAAAATATATTGATCGTAATAACACTGACAGAAAGCATTTTGTACCTGATGAAGAGTCTACAGCTGCTTTACCACCAACTGCCATTTTTACTTTCTGGGAGCTTGAGCTGCTTGATAAATCTGTTTACGAATATAAAGCAATATGTGCATTTACGGTAGAACCTGTCTATTCCGAATCTCGCAGGAACAAGAAAATAATGCAAGATAAAAAGATTTGTATGTATACATTACATGTAGAAATGCAAAGAAATAAGGAAATATATAAATTTTGAGATATTGAGGTTTTCGAGATAAATAGTTTCTACTGTGACTAATGTTAATATAAAAAAATAAAATAATGAATGCTAATAGAACAAAGACTAAAACGAGTAAATTTTATATCACAATTATATCATATTATAACATACAGACTGAGAAAATATAAAGACTATGTGTGCATGCACACTCTCTCGTATAACGATTGTTATTAATTCATAAGTAATGAGAAATGTACGATTTTCTTCAATGGAGAGGCCATATTATTTTATTTAACACATAAACAAATATACTACTGTATCTATGAAACATGTTTGATACATTTAAATGATTTCCGTTATTGTATATAATGTAGGTTTCATCGTTTTCTAAACACTGATAAAACATCAATGGCTCATGAACTGTTGATATTTGCTTTTCTAAATACTACGAAATAAATTTTAATCATGCAAAATAAGTTAAATTATATAAACTGATATATATGTCTGAGACTACAGCCCTTTTAACGTATTTCTAACACAATCAGCTTAAACAATATCTTGTGGTTAAAAAAAAAGTAGGCAATTTTTAAAAATAAACAGGTCGCTTAAAATACAATTATACTACTAGCTAAAAAAAATTCAAATGTCATGTTCATTTTATTACGTGTGTGTATATATGTGACCATGATGCAGGGATGGTAGTGGGTTTGGAAACAAAAAAGCTATTTTAGATACTAAAATTACAAAAACAAAAGGGACAAATAGAGACTAGAATTTAATAATAATAATAAAAAGATTATCTTGACATGGATTTGCCTGAAAACAATTTTTTTTTAAGATTAAAATCCAAAACCTCAAAGAACTATTGAAAAAGTTCTGCATCAGCTTCAACTATAAATAAATAAATTAATAAAGATTTGAATTTAATCAAAGCAAAAAAAGTGCAGTTTATCGTCTGCTACCTCGGCATGTTGCTGAGTGGAAGACTAGATGCAGATTGTTATATAAAAGTCATTTAGCACAAAATTGATGGGAAAAAAATATTACAACTGACAAAGCATGGATTTATTTAAATGACTTTTATTTTTAATTTATTTAAATAAAAAAAGATTGATTTATTATCATAAAAGAAGCCATAGAGACTCAAAATTTGGTTCAAAGAGAGCAAAGAAATTTTCAGCAAAGGATTTATGGTTAGCGCTGGCATCTCTTATAACGGAAAACTAAAAATAAGAAAAGTTGGAAAATGCAAAATTAACACTACATATTATCAAAATAATGTTCTGACTCCTATTTTTAAAGGAGATATTCCAAAATTGTATTCTACTGATTTTTAAAATGTGGAACTCCATCAGGACAAAGCGAGTAGCCACACCTCCAAAAGTACAACCGCATTTCTAGAAAAAAATGAAACGAACTTGAACCAAGTCAAGAGCACTTAGCCACAGTCCTACCAAGTCTCCAGATGTAGCACAGATGGATACCTGTACATTTTTGCTTTTAAAACAATTTCTTTCAAAACACATACTCACTACCTTGGATGAACTGTGGAAATCTATGGAAGAGGTATGGGACAGAATTATGCTTGCAATATTACAAAAAGCTGTACTATGATGGAAATCTAGATGTATTATGATAGTTCAAAGACAGGGCTATCAGATAGAATACATTAGAATTTTTTTTTTTTTTGTATTTTATTTATGCTGTCAAAGTTGTTATAAATATGTGCAAACACTCCCTGTACACATATATATGTGAAAGGTCTTCAACCAGTTTGTATTGCCAGTCCTCTCTCGAAGATCAGAGATATGGAGTTTAATAATTGTAGCAATACGGAAGTTACAGACAACCCAAAGGAACATGGAGAGGTGCACGCTTGGAATAACTAGGGGAGATCGAAAAAGAAACACTTGGGTGAGAGAGAAAACTAGAGTAGAGGGCACCATCGTTAAAGTAAAAAGGCTGAAATGCAATGGGCTGGGCATA
>QLNU02014802.1:2810847-2837327 GCA_006491805.2 Dysdera silvatica | reverse complement strand
TATATATATATATATATTACAGTCCTTAACATCAAAATCCTACTCCAAAAAGTAGCTTTCTCGACAAAGGTGGATACTGCCTCCTTTTTAAGCTCATTTTCCACTTTCATTAAGGGGTCCAGGGATTTTCTACTTGGACTAGTCATTGTAAAAGAATGATTTGTGTACCCTACATTCTCAGTAACATATATAAAACAAAACTTTGTTTCTAAATTATTACAGAAATGTATTGACAACTGCGAATTGAGAATCTGACTGCCTGAGCTTTTGTTTGTGTGCAGGGGGAAAACTGAAAAGGGTGGCCGCCAAAGGCAGAACTGTAACCACAGACAGATATGAAGGCTTTGTGAACCAACAGCCTATGCAGCTTGGGGGGGGAGATGGAGGAAAGTCATTACGACTGGCATAGAGAGTTGCACTGCTAGTACTGTTGTCATCACTTAACGTGCACTAAAGACCAATGCCCGACTGATCCATTCCGAAAAGCAACCGATTGATGGCATGGAAGAACACCTCGAGGTTGGCTGATGTTCCCACAGGAACCCATCAAGCCTTGTTTGATAAGTGCGGGAACCACAGAGAAGTGGTTGGAGACAAGTCCTGAATTCAAAGTGCACAGCCATTCATACATCCATCCCTATCCAGTGGCCTGGCCGATGTCCTAAACACTCGCAGGCAGAATCAAGGATCTCTGTAAAGCCGACAACCGCAGTACACAAGCAAGAACCAAAGCCCACCAGTTCCGAACCGAAACAAAAAGAAATTCACACAGCTTCGAAGACAGAACTGGTCTCTGCCTATGCTTTTGGGGAATAAAAATTTGGCCATTCAAATTCAACGGCATCGTATTCCCACACTTTTTAAAATAAACACTTTTAAAAATAAATTTTTCTGCTAGAGACTAACATTAAGCTGCACAACTAGTTGGTTGGTTGCGTATCATTAAAAATATAGAACCAAAAAGTAAATAAATAAAATATAATCATTCATTCAAAATCCACGTACCTGAAGACTTGCTAACTTTAGCAGGAAGTGTTTCTTCAGGCTAAAACAAAACAAATGCATTCAAATTCAAAATTACATTAGAGATAAACTGCACAACCGATTTGCTCCTATGGGGCTTGTATTTCTTTTGTAATAAATACATACTTCTTTGCCCCATGAAAATATCATATGCTTCTTCATAATCACTGGAACTAATGAAGTGTTTCCATTGATTGTTGGTAGATCATCCAAAAACTCTTCAGCTACCACATACACTGAATGTGCCTCCATACTCTTAAATTTTTTCTTATTCTTTTCGGCTTCATCTAAACATGAATTTATTACTGTCAATTGAGATTCAAAAAGAAAAAAGAAAAGAAAAGAAAAAGGAAAGAAAAAAGAAACTATAAAAAAATACTTGTAAGTCCTACCTTTTGTAGTGATAACGCAAGTAATGTTTTTATCAAACTTTTTCATTACTTTTCCACCATACTCCGTAATTAATTCGTCGACTTCCAATTTTTTTCTTTTCAAATTTCCGATGATTGCAATTCGGAATTTATTCAATGGTTTTGAACTATGCGAAGGACAAAAGGTTTACGTACACATACATCATAAACAAGTTTTAAATTTGTGAACATGTGAATCTCGTAATAATTATATAAACGTAACAGAATTAATAGACGTTCACTGTGTATATATGAGCCAATACTGAATACACCTTTCCATAGCATTGTCTCAATACAATGTGCAATCAATAAATTTGAAAAGAAATTCTTTTTTTTTTAATTAACTTAACATTTCATACAAGGTTTGGTTAATTTACATAACACAAAATCTTTAACTCCATTAGTTTAATAGTTTTTCCTTTCTCTCTGCAGAAATCACAGAAGTTTACATGCTCCGTAAAAAACTATATTAACTATTTTTCAATATATTCGAATACACAAAGAAACGTATTTGTAGCAAACATAGTGTGTTTATGAGGTTTTCCGGAAAATTAAAACCTTTTGTCATTATGATTAAAATTTACGTTTGTATATACACCTTAGTCAACATGCAAAAGTGCTCAGAGTTCACACACATCAAATCGAGCAACAGTGTTCACCCTAAGAAAAAATAATAGGCGAGATTTGCCCACCTTAACTTCAAAATTAAGTGGGATTTAAAAAATCCGAGCAGGAACTTAAGTATTTTTAATTCTTTAAATTAACTTTAATTTAATTTCACAATCAAACTAAATAATCACATAAATGCACAATGTGAGTCAGATTATATATTATATATGAAACTCAATTAGCAACATACTACAAAAAGGAGCTATCAATACAATTTAATGATCCCAGAGTTGAACCAGGGTCCCTCCATTGTGCCTAAAATGTCCTGACTGCTAGATGAATGAGAACAGGAACGCTCTTTCTTCTTTCTCCGTATATTATTATTTTTTGTTTATCCTGTTTTGAGTGCTTTTAAAGGATCGCTCAAGGGAAGCAGAACTTATTGGGATAGCATAGGTGCCAATCCTTCCGATTTTTTACGATCTTCCGGGCAGAAAATGATTACTTCGGATTTAACTTTTTGGAGATTTCGTCTAAAATCTTTATTTTATTTTTTTTTTAAATACTGTCTTTTAAATTTTTATTCTTCTAAATATCTATTTTTCTTGGTGCATATTTTATCATTTAACTTTTCATGCATATATACATATTTAAACAATCATAAATACCAATAGTAAACAAGTGTGAAAACTTGTGTGTGGTTGACACATGCCTGGTGTGGCATTTTAGCTTTTGCCATAAGATAGTGGATTTCACTGTGCATCTTGATTGTTGGGAGAGGAAAGAAGGAATGTTAAAACATGGATACCCTTTTGGTCAAGCACAGAACTTGGTTTAGGGAAGCCATGTGTTAATAGTTTAGAGAAGCCATGTGTCTGATGTTGCCCTTGTTGGTATTTCTTTGCTCCTGAAAGCAAGTTTTCTTTGTAAGTGTTTGAAATTAATGTTAGCGATGTCAAGTCAACCAATCATTAATAAAAGCAGGGCTCAGCAGTTTCTCGTCTGAAGTCCTTTTTTTTAACTGTATCTTCCCAAATTAATTGATTAAATGTAAATAATCCACAATATTCATATGTTTACAAAGGCATTTCCTGAAGCAATGGCGTTGGGATTCCATGTGCATCAGTTTTGCTTAGCCGCAGGTCCGATACGATGTCTTTCGTTACTCTACCTCCCCCAATAAGCCTCGGGTATTTTTGGAGTCTTATTACAGATATTGTTTGAGGGGGACCTGTCGTAAGATTCCCCTCTGGGAATTAAGGAAGAAGAATGGAAGAAAAGGTGTGTGGGGGGAAGGAGTCAAAATGGAAAGATGAAGGAGGGGTCAGAATAGAAAGCACAAAGTTGGAGAATTGTGACACTGGCTTTGGGGGTATCCTTTTATATTGATTGCCAGGAAGAGAAAAAGGGGGAGGAAGCTAGGATGGATATGAGAATTTGATTGCGGGAAAAGCATGCAAGTTATTTATTTTTGAGTGGATTTAGCAACAAATTAGAGAAATCATGCGATCCCACACAGTAGTGCAAACCCTGATAAATAAGCTTCAAAAAAACATTTCTGACATATTTGACTAATTTTAGTAATTCTAAATTTCATGATCTTTAAAAAATCAATATACATGTACACATAAATGTCCCTTCCTTTAAAGTTTGATATATTGCTTGTTTTGTCTTTGATGAAATTACAGAAGGGTTTTCAAAAGCAAATGGAGACATACGCGGGACGATCATCGGGAGTTAACATGTATTTTCGGAGATGCTCCAGACATTCCGGAGCAGTGGGCAGTTACACACATATACAAAACAAAGAGTGTCAGAACATAGATAAATGAGAAACTAGTTTGTTTCATTATGATGCAGGAACAGCTAGCTAAGGTTATGTTGACACAAACCTACACCCCCCACCTCAGAGAGATTCTACTATTGTCTGGGGAATCAGATCTTGAACTACAGAAGGCAGAAAACTGTCCCAAATTCTACTACATCATTAGGAATCAAACGCAAATTTTAGACCTGTAGAAAACAAGATTAGTTAGGTGACAAAACACTACACAATAAATCATGAATTGAAAAAGAACGTCTTTATCCGTAGTTTTAAATTTTTAATAACGAAAATCGACGTACATTTCAAACAAGCATTGGTCGTCCCTCCTCAGGAATGCAAGTGGTCTCAAAACTATTTTGGGAGAATTTGCATTCCTGACAAGGGACGGCCGACGCTCGTCCGAAACATACATCGATTTTTGCTATTAAAAATTTAAAAACTATGCCAAAAGTTGTTCTTTTTCAATTCATACCCGTAGAAAATGTCACTTGATGTTCACACAGTTTTCCGAGGAATCAGAACCTCTGTTATGTAAGAAACCAACCAAACTCAGACCAAACCAAAACCAGAGCTTTTTTTGCAAAAAATCTCTAGTTTGAGCTAAATATACGTGGGTGGCAAAAATTATTGTATAATAAATTCCCCCACGAAAAACTCACAAAAATCTCGCCCCGGAGGCTTTTCTGTGTTGACCATTATTTGGCAATTGTGTTATCCCTGTGAAGGGTAATAATATCTTACATCCTCATATACGGAGAAAAATGCGTTTGTTCTTGTCCTCGTTCGTCTAGTAGGTCAAGACACCGCGGGCTCAACGCGGGGACCCTGGTTCGAGCCCAGGATGAGGACGGCGCCTCTTTTTCTCCAAAAATAAAAAAAGCTCTAGTTTGAGCTAAATATACGTGGGTGGCAAAAATTATTGTATAATAACATATATTTTCCTACACAAGTGGTTTGTGTTAAAAACAAAAATTGATAAAGACTTTTATGATAAAGCTAACCGACTTAAAAGATATACAATTGAAAAATTACCTTGGGGTTGACGATGCTCGTTCAGTAGATGGCTGTGGATTTTCAGGAATAAGTCTTTCACGCTTCACATATTTATACTTTGCCCTGATTATATAAAACAGTAAATTGAAATTATTTCATTGGCAAATAAAGTTCTTTGAGCTATTAACGAAATAACTAAAAGACATCAACATACATTGAATAACTAGATTTTTTATAGAAAACACATAAAAAAACCTAACGAACAAGTACGTATTTATCCATATTTAAATGCATGTAAGAAAATTGCCATACATCACAATGAAAATTGTAATACATTGAAACACTATTTTTTCTGGGAAAGGTTAGGAAAAAACACACGAAAAAAAAAATATAATTCTACTCAAGTACCAATTTTATTTAGCAGAATTAATATTTAAGATTGTTTTGGGGCAAGAGGCGGCATCAAAATAAAAATAATGCATTATATGTGAGATATGTCAAATAAGGGTTTCACTGCAGCACTTTCATCACAGTACATTTAAATAATTAAAAAATGCTACTGGTAGAACAGAAATTAAGCACCATTTATCTAACAATAAAAGAGAAATTTATATAAATCGAACACTACGCAGATTAAATCAAACAACAATATCAATCAACGTTTATTGGCGTAGTGATACCAGCGCCGATGGTATGGCGTGATTAGATGGTGAAACGTTCAGGCCCCACCGAAGGCAGAAATATTTATTTTCTTTCGAACGTTTCACCATCTAATCACGCCATAACATCGGCGCTGGTATCACTACGCCAATAAACGTTGATTTATATTGTTGTTTGCCATAAAAGATAAAGTTTATAGTGATCTGGAGATGAAGTCAGAAAATCCTAGTAATATCATCACATATAATGTTTTAAGGTTTGTATGAGTAACCTTAACTTTTTTTACATATCCTGCTACTTTTAAATATTTTTAATTCATTTTGTTTTAATAAAGTACTTGTTTTTAATTAATTTATTTTAGCTATTTTGTGATTCGCAACTACTCTAGTTTAGCTTATTAAAATTTTTCTCAGCCACTACCCCCAAAATATTAAGTTGTTAATGCATTTTTAACGTAAATAATTTATTATAACACAAGCAGTTTTCGGAACAAAGCTATCGCATTATAGGAGATACTATTATAAATATTTCAATTATATAAAATAGTGTTTCTGATTGGCATCTAACCCCTTGTTTTTAGAAGATCCTGTTATTCCACAACATGAATTCTTAGTAATGAGAACTTTTTCAGGAACATAATGTCACCTTATATGAGAGAATTATCTGTATAGTAAAACTGTAGAGTAAGTAAATTAAAAATGACGTATTTGAAATAAAGTGAGCATACAAAAAATCATAATCGCCATCATCGCTGTCTTTAAAATCAGATGGAATCTTAAATGGTTGTCTTTCGGGTTTCTTAGTCGTGTAAAGGCATTTTGTCCAACCAGTCAAATACCCTGTGCATTTATAAGTATATGACCTAAAAAAAATAATAATTTGCATGAATTTAAATAAAAGTATAAAAAATTATAAGGAACAAATGATGCATAATAAAAGCACATTTTGCATTTTATTTACGCACATGTTTTGTAACATGTCAATCAATCAATTTTGCAGCTAAATCCTGAAGCCACTTGTGGGTCATTCCATGTCAAATCACAGTTATTTTCTTCATTAGCTCAGATTTCTATGAAATTTGGCAAACTTGTTAAGTTGCTTGTATTTTTATGGTGCAAGAACAGCAAAGATCATTCTGTGCCAAACAAGGTGAGAACATGCAGACGGTTTTAAAATAAAATTAAAGCTAAAATGATACAAACATATTGAAAGTAATGTATTAAATGTGCCAAACAAAACAATATAAAACACATGAGATGGGAAAGCTGATATTAGATAAAAAGTAAGCATAAAATGTTGTGAAGGGTAAAATTATCTTTGTTAAAAGCTGATGAACGTTGCTGGTAAAAATTTATTGGGTTAAAATGTGTAAAACATTTAATGGCTCACCACATGTGACACACATCGGGGCATCTTCTCCCTTTAAAATATGTTGATAGGAGAAGCGTGTATGCCTGATGTGAAGTCTAGCTAAAGTGACCTCTTTATGACAGTCACTACTATAGCTAGACTGCCACACCTCAAGACGAGGTTTAATGCGGTGAAGCTTATTAAAAAATTGCTTGTCCCATTCCAACTGCCATTTTTTGTACAGATGGGATAAGACATGAGTGTTAAAATCTTGAAACAGAATGGTCATAAACTGAGGTTCTGCAGTTGCTGTTTTTGCAGCAATGTCAGCCTGATCATTGCCGGGCATGCCAACGTGGAACCCAACAGAATTTCATAATATATTGTGAGTAATTTAAATCCACAAGTTGTTTGTAACTCTGTCTGTGGATTCAAGTGTGGTGTAAAGTGTTGAATAAAGTCAGGCCTTGCAGAATGTTGAGGGAATCTGTACAGATGACAGTTGGAGATAAGGAATTACCTAAGATACATTATAGAGATAACCTAATGGCGTGGATTTCTATGAAAATTAAGCAGAATTTTGGCAGTTGTTGACTCCGTATGACATTTCCACAGACAAATGTCATACCAACATATTCATCCACTCTTGATCCGTCTGTGAAAATGAAGGGTCAGCCTACATACATACTAGACAGATCAGCGGATGCCTGCCGGTAGGCTATGTCTAGGGTACTGTCTTTTGGATAGATAGGTAAGTCCAAACAGATGTCACTGCTGATATGAAACAAGGGAGGAATGATGTTTGGCATCGCATCCGCCAGCATGGTTTTCGAAATGTCCAATTCACTAGCAGCACTTTCCATCTTCATGCCAAAGGTTGGAATACATGAAGGATGGGCATTAAAAAGTGAAATGAAACGAGATTGATGAAGTGATGGTGATGCAGGATGGTCTTTTAGTGATAGAATTTTTTAATAGTTGAGAGACAAACATTGGTGATGTAACATTAATGGGGGTTCTACGGCTTCAGCATATAAACTAGTCCAAAAGGCCTCAGTGCACAGTCATAAACCCTTGTGATGTACGGCGTCAAGTTGTTTAAGCAATGACTTGCATGCTGAGCCGTAGCTTGGACAGCCATAATCTAATTTAAAAAGGATTTATGCCTCATATAGCCTCAGCAATGAGCATCGGTCTGCTGTTGACCACTAACAACTTTGGACATGTCCTTTTTTTATGAAGCCATTTGCTATATAACAGGCCATTGAATACACGTAAGCAGATAAAAAGGGTTTTAATGACTTCTTCAAAATAGAATTTATCAAATGAACAAAAAAAATTCAAGCAAGCACAGATTACAACAGCACACAGGATGAAAAAAGGGGGTGTTGGTGTTGCCACACCATAAATAGCTACATGACAATATTCAGCTATAAAATAACTAAATCTTTGGAAAGTTGTTAGATTTAGCTATAAAAAATAGCATTTTATAAAAATTTCATAACCTGGCAATGAAAGTCATGAGTGTTTCATGACCATTTTTCAATTTCATGAGTTTTTCCATGACTTTTGCATGTAGTCGACACCCTGCCCTAAGACCACATTGGTGATCTCTGAGGATGCCGTATTTCCAAGTTCGATTGCATGCCTTTTCTATATCGAAGAACATAGATACAAGGTGTTCCCTTTTAATAAAGACGTCTCTCATAGAGGTCTAAGTTTAAAAGGTTATTATTTAGATCGTAAGGTCATCGAGGACAGGAACGGAACTCCCTCTCTCCACATTTAAAGGTTGTAAGGTATTATTGCACTCCTCAGGAAAAACACAATTGCCAAATTATTGTCAACACACGCCTCAGGGGCAAGATTTTTGTGAGGAATTTACTATAGATAATAAATCCGACATCCATGTTTTTTAGCTTGAACTACAGCTTTTTGTTACAGGTGAGAAAATGAGGCATCGTGCCGACCTAGATTCGAACTAGTGTCTTTCCGCTGAGCCTGGAGCATCTTAGACTGCGAGGTCATCTAGGGGAGGAATGAAACTCCCTTTCTCCGTATTTAAAGGTTGTTAGGTATTATTACCCTTCTTAGGGATAACACAATTGCCAGTGATAAAAACAAGGATGATACAAAAATTAGTGAAAATCGTTTTTAAAACTCACGAAAATTTTAGTTGACCTTTACACTCAGGACATGGCTTTAAGGCACCAAAAGTAAGACAATCTGCTAGAAGATCTAAAATCTGCAGAAGGGGAAAAGTCATTAGAAAAATTGTCTGCATAAGAATTTCAGAACTAAAAAAAAAATATTAATTACTCAAACTTGGCTCTGTAGTGAGAAAAATGATTGCAATCCCATTCATATTTCCATTTCATTACAAAAAAAAATGCTGTTTTATCACCAGAAATTGATAAATCAAGGTGAAAAGTACGTAGTAAAAGATTGCCTACTAGCCACATGAAAATACTGTCCACAGTGGTGACTGGGTGACCACACTACTTGTCAAGCACTGCTTAGAACTATAACGAATTTAAATAAATAGCACACTGTGATTGAGTTTTTACATCAAAATCAGGTTTGCAGCAATTTCAGGGTTCATACTTTGTGGGTAAAAAAAATTTCACGACTTTTCCATGACTATAAACTAAAAACATTTCGGGGCCGTAGAAACAATTCATGTTCACTTGAAATATAATTTTGACTCCCAGTATTAAATTAAATTCACAAATAAAAATGAAATATTAATTTTGACATGTATTCCACTGCAAAATATATAAAATAGTAACCAAAATCATCCAATTGTTATGCAGTTATCCTATATAATATATATAGAATAAACAATGCAGATACATTGAAGATTATTACATACACTTTATACCAGGTGTCTACCCAAATTCTATTTCAAACTTCCCTGACTTTTCCAGGTTTCCAGACCAAATCTTAATCGATTTCCAGTCGCTAATTACAGTAAACAACACACAAGGCACTCAAATATGCGCAATCAAAATAAGTTTCAAGGCCATAAAATCGATTAACGCAAACCCCAACGCCATTTATCATTCAATTATAGTGAATTTACAAATATAAAAACTGTATTTAAAAAAAAAAACGCAATTTTTTATACTAAAAGCTTGCATTAATTAAATATTTATATTTTCATTGGGCCCTTTTTGAGTTGATTATAAAAGAGTTTAATTATATAATCGCAAAGCTGATGCTTCATCTTCTATTTCATTTAAAATGTGTATGACTGTATATAAGGCAAAGGAGATTGGTATGATAAAAATTCCTTACAAATTAAATAATTTAGCTAAAAACACTTTTTGTTTTTCAAGTTTTAGTTACATATTTGGCAAACATTTTCTTCTGAAAAATATATAGTCTTAATAATTTTATATAAATTATATTAGTTTTGGTGCAAAATGGTAACTTTTGGAAGAAGTTTAGTCAAAAATACAAATTTTTCAGTAGGTAATGTGGTATGAAAAGCACAGTTCAGGAAAATTATTTTAATAAGTTATTTATTATAACAATGAATTTCAAATTTCCCTGACTTTGGCCTTTGTATTTCAAATTTCCCCAATTTTTCCAGGTATTCCAGATAAATACACACCCTGGTTATAAGATATGCACACATTGCTTAAAAGAATATTCACACACTCATGTTTGTAATAGGTATCTTTTCGTTTTTGCAAATTTTAATCAATTTTCATTTGCACATTCAAAATTTGAACCTTCTTTTTGGCTGAAATTCTATGCAAACTATTTTATTTTGAAACTGATGTGAAGTCACGGTTAGTTTCTGCTTTAACTGCAAAATTGTCTGCAGGTTTTTCGAGTTTTAAAACATCAGATTCTAAATGTTTCAGCTCTTTCCTAAACCGCTTTATGTTTCCTTGAAGCAAGTTTTTTTTTTGTTTTTTTTTCACATCAATGTCTTTCGGACATCTTGTATGGGGAGAACTTAGGCTTGGTAAATAAATTTGGCTTTGGGTCTGAAGGGCCACATCACCTCGTTCCTGAGCTGCAGAGAGGTACAAGTCTGACTGGGCAACATTCTCTCTGCCTCTGCTAGGTCCCAAAGATGTGTTCTACAAGGGAGGAGTCTTCTGGTCTTTAATGTCCTTATTGTGGACCTACCAGCCCATTTTCCTGGCTACATTCAGTACTCTGTCTTCGTGGACGATGTTGCCATCTGGGCATCAGCTGGTACTGCAGAGGCCCTGAAGCGCAGGCTAAATCTTGCCATTGACTGGCTCTCCACCTTCTGCCACTACGATCATCTCTTCAAAGTGCGAGAAAGACTGTTCTATCTTCCTGACTTTTTCCCAAGGGGGAGGAGAGGGGGATACAGACCAGACTGCACTGTTTTAGGCTCGGCTATGCATTTACCAACCAGTTCCTCTGTCGCATTAGGCAACAGCCATCCTCCATGTGTCTGCAATGTAAGGAAGGTGCTGATGAAACTCTAACACATCCTTCTGCAGTGCCCGGCATACAGCTACCTCAGGGCCGAGCTCATTCTCATCTATAATCATCTGGGTCATGCATAACCACCAGGTCTGTCCAACCTCCTGGATCCATCCAGATCCACTGATCTCTGCACCACTCCCTTGTGGGTGTTCTACACCTTCCTTGCCGGGTTCGGCCAGTTCCTGTAGGGGCTGAAGCCATCCCCGGGATATTATCCAGTTTGCATATGGTGAAGGCAGTCATGTGTGCCATGCATGATCGACTTTCAAACATCCCCCACTTCCCCTCAACCCGCTTATGACGGTTGATTATGCTGTCTGAGCATTCTGTCTGAGCTTAAAGTGCCATCTTTGGCGGCCACCCTTCCCAATGATCCCTCACCCAATAAGTAAGAGCAGACAGATACTCGCTCTCTTTCCAGCATCTTAGGAGTTATGTGGTCACATGCATTAGAAGAGTCTGGTGTCGCAAAAAGATGATTCATTCTGGTGACACGATTTTCACCACAAGCAGCATTTTCAATGTAGAATTCTGGGTTAGAATTGCTTCCACACAAATATTTCATGGCTTTTCCATGACTTTCATGTTTGTTTTTTTAAATTCCATGACTTTTCTGAACATGGAAAATGGAATTGATATGACTTTCCAGGATTTCCATGATCCGTACAAACCCTGTAATTTATTATCACTAGAAAATTTCCAGGAACACATCTCTAGCACACACAAATTGTAAGCTACCTGCATTTTTTAGTTTTAGATTAGCTGAATACAACTAACTTGTCATAATCTTAAACTATCTACATATCTCTAAGATTACAACATGCATCACAGAAAATTGTAATCTTTATTAAAATTAATATCAACTCACAGCACTTTCACCAGATGGGACTTCTTGAGAATTTTCTTCTAAGAGAGTTGCCATTTCTTTTTTCTTAAGCTTACTTTGAAGCTGATCTCGATATCCATAAATGAGCTTGCTCTGAGCCTAGAAGTTATGTAGAAAGAATTTAAAAAAAAACAAAAAACTAAAAAATATATACTTATTCGATTATAACACATTGCGCTTTTTTGGCAAGAAAAATTATTAAAATCTGAGCAAGGGTCATGATATATGTATTATTTTAACAGTATATGAAAACAAATACAAAACTTACACTAATGCAAAGGCTTACCAAAAGAGTTACACAAAATTTTATTCTCCCCCTCTCCTCTGCCATGCATTGTCACTATCTTAACAGAAAACACTTTTATCACAAACAAAAACAATGTTCATTTTAAAAAACACATTGAAGATTTCTTGTAGATGAAGAATTTTATTGTGATGTTTGTAAAAAATGTTCACTTTAAAACCTTTTAAATGAAATCTTAAAAATTGAAACAAAAAGTAGACTACAATTAACAAAGCATAGAACGAGCATTAAAAAACCTGTCTTCTTACCAATTGAATTCAATATTATTTTAAAAAAACCATTACATTATAATTATCATAATGGAAACAAATTTTTTTTAACCATTTTTCCCCAACACAAAAAGGATAAAATATAAAATTCCCTAGATGAACTTTCTCAAAAAATATGTATCAAGAATTTTTAACCATTTAATGGGAGGTCTATTTACTCTTGTTTAAGATACAAAAGCATTGCCAAAATATCGAAGGATTTTAGCATTAAAAAGAACTAGCAAGATTTTTTTTTATACATAATTTACAACCCAAAACTGCACTACAGGCCATCTGTTAATTAGCTATTCAGAACAGAGGTTAGGAAGAGCTTCCTTGACTCTTTCAAGTGCCACCAAAAGTCTTTTTTTTCCCCCGACTTCAAGGGATGACTGAAAATTCTCAGATAATTCCAAGTTCCTCAACTATGCGAGCAGAGTTTAAGCTGATTAAGGTTTTTTTTCACATTTTGCGAAAGGATTTTGTATTTTGCAAAAAAATTTAATACCACTTTCGCTAAAAAGCGAAAACCCTGATAATTAAAAAAAAAAAAAACTTTATGTCAGCAGCCATCGTACGACGATGTTGAAGACCTGTACTGTCATGAATAGATGAACTGAAATCAGTTTGATTTTGAAAATGCCTACAAACTGTGATGTGTAAGAAAGCCAAGGAGAATTGTACAAATATATCGCCGATTGCATAATTTTGTACAAAATAAATTGTTATTTGTAGTTCTAAATTTTAATTATGTTATTTTGTTTAACGTTCTCCTAAAGTACAACATTTTCAAAACTATCGAAAAACTAAAAGAAATTTAAAAATGCTAAAATTTGTTTTTACATTTTAGCTAAAATGCTAAAGCAAAATAAAAATCTTAAACCCTGTACTTGAGTACCCTGCAATACCAACCAGGTAGTAAACTCCCAAAGATTTTTGTAGCTTTTCGGCCAGCTTGCACCCAAAAGTTCTAGCTGAATTAGAAAAGTTGTAGCCGAACCAGAAAATTTGTTCTTAAGTTCACAAGAAATCCTAATCAGAAACACTCAATTCCACGCAATGCCATTTAATTATTTTCATATTTTGACTGGATTCTCCATTGCTGGTGCATACACCATGCATAATATAAAGCCTTAAAATCAAATTCCTTCCTCTATACCCCACTGATTGATATGTTCATCAAATGGCTTACATTGGCGACATAGAGTCTATTATGAATACACATCATCTTTCAAATTTCATTTGGAGTTTTTTGGCAAATCGAATAGCAGTTTTTTTAACCGAATGTTAGTTAATGTTGCCTTTCGGCGAAAAGGCTAGCGACAAGTTAATCCCTGATACAAACCCATAAAGAAATTAAGAGGACTATGAAAAACAAAGGTCTGAAGAAACATGATTGTGATTCAACAAAATAACTACACGAATGTAGCAAATATTTCATAGTAATTTAAAAAAAATTACTAATATTATCTTAGTATCTGAACCAATTATCCTATTTAGCGATTATTTTCAGTAACAAATGGTTATTTTGACACAGGCGTAAGGTTTAAAAGACATGACATTTTGAGAGCCAACTGCTCCCTTTGTCAAGTGAAGGCATAAATTCTGTCTTCACTTGACAAAGGGAGCAGTTGGCTCTCGAAATGTTGTGTTTTTACACCTTATGCCCGTTTCAAAATAACTATTCGTTATGGAATCTCCTGATGAAACTCTATATTATTTCGTTATTATTTTCAGTTTTAAACCAAACTACCAGTGAAAACTGAGACTTGGTCTTATGCTGGAATTGGACAACTAATCCGTTCACAAACACAAAACATGGCACTTGAAACATTATGAAGTTTTCAAATTAAATGGGCATGTATAAGGAGTCTTGATCAGTAACAAAAAAAAAACTATACAATAACACTCCACACAATACAAACATATTGGCACTATAACTTTTATTTTAATTCAAACGCTATGTTTAAAAAATGTTAAAATATTGCATACTTTTAGAGCTTTTTCTTCTTTAGGATCTGTCTTTGGTTTTTTAGAAGGTTGCTCTTCAACTTCAGCCTTTCGTTTCCTGAATGGGGAAAAAATATAAATTTATATGCAATAATTAAAATAAAGTAACACCATTTGTAATCAGTGCGCAAGCACTGCGACGGTTCTGCCTCACTCTTATTTTATATATTACACTGTACAATATGTATTAAAACTAATATTCATTTTGCATGAGCAAAGGGGACAAATAGATACAGGATGGTTTGAAACTCTATAAACTTTAATGGAAGACAGAACACTCAAACAGGATTCCCACTCACATTTTAGAAAAAAATTCTTTCGACTTTTCCAGCAAAATTCCTTGACCTATCACAAGCAATTTTCAACTGAACTTCAGTTATGAAGAAAATGGCTTCATGTTTGTGGGAGACTTAGCTATTCAAAACAGAAGTTTGGGTTTTCCTTGGCTTTTCCAGATTTGACCAAAAAAAATCTTGTTCTTCCCTGACCTTTGGGGTTCAAATTCCCTCACAATTATTTCCAGGTGTGTGGAAACCCTCTAAAACAAACTTTTTATTATTAAACCTTTTTCCAAATTGTGCAAGAAGCATCAAGTAGAATTGTGCACTTCCCAGATGAAGCTTCTTCCACATGAAGAGGAGAGGAATTAACTTTCACAATGTTCACGTCACTATGCACAGGGCAATCCGTATGATGTATGAACCTGGGTTGGCTTTCTGCTGGCAGAAACTAATAAAAGTACTGAAAACAGTATTGTATTATTTAGTAAATGAAAGATAACATGTATATTTTGTTTTATTACAATAATTTAGTATATTATAAAGCTTTATATTAATAATTTTAATAATTAAAGTATGTTAAAATAATTAAAAAATACTCAGAGTAAATCAAGGATTCGTTAAAAAACATCTTTTGAAGGCCATATTATTTAACTTATTATGCCTATTTCATCTTATTTACCTTCTTCACCTTATTAAACCTTTAGCTATAAAATAAAAAGCAAAAACACTAACAGACTGGCTGTAAAAAAAAGCCTCAATGGTTTATGACTAATCGAATAAGTTGTATTACAGTGAATGAACCACACTTTTTGTTTTTAAGTCTGTTTATTTTAAGTCTTAAATCATCACAAAGTGATTGACTAAAGGAATACATAAACATTGTGAAGCAATAAATACCTAGAAATATAAGATAAAAAAAAGTCAGGTAGATTGCTTGGAATCATTCATAGAGAATCATCCATATTACTTGCAGATCATGAAAATTATATGGATGATATATAAAGGTGCTGTTCCAGTTATAAATAATCGGATGATTAATAAAGACGTAAAAAGACTTGTTGCAGCTTTTAAAATCTATTGCTATTGCCCTGTATAAGATTCGGAAAGATGACTTTTCTATTCCAGATGCTTATGAAATTTCGTCGACCCTAATAAACGATAATCTCATAAAACTAATTTGAAAAAGGGCAAACAATAGACTTAATCAGACAATAACTCAACATCATATATGCCAGTTTATATGCTTCATCCAAAGTACATGTAATCTAAATTGTCACATGAGCAGGATGAAAATAGTGGAAATTCCTTAATGTCATTAACCCAAATTTTATGCTTTACGTTATAGCTTTTTGAGCAAAACCATCTCGTTTTCCTGAAACATACTACTCCAGTAAAATCTTAAAAAATGTCCCTGCTTCTATGTGGTGGTCTAGTTTAAAGGAAACAACTATAAATGAAGATTTTGTAACTCCTGTTCAGGTAATGATGATACTGCCTGCAGTATTGGTAGACTTGGAAGAATATTTCTCTCAAGCTTCCTATTCATAATAAATTAAGAAATTATTTGAATTAGGAAATCGCACCAAAACTGATATTTTATTATAGACTGCTATGAAAAATTATAGAATAAATATATAGAATTTGTATGAAGTAACCTTTGAATAAATACTATAAACATTGTAACTAAACCTATTTTACTTTAGAATGCATTCCTTTTAGGGATTTGGGGTATTTTGGTAAGTTTTTAATGCATGAAATAATCATTTCTGATTTTTCTACCGTTACTGCAACTTTTAGAGAACTAGTTTCGCTATACCGATTTAACGTCTTGGCAGAAACTTATCAACCCTGTCTAATTGGCTGAATAAAAAATGTGCTTCAGTTAAAACTGCCAAGTGTCAAAAACTTAAGTTCCTGGTTATAACCAAAGTCATTATAGTCATATTTGACTGTGTGTAAATCTTTTTTACCACTGTTTATGTCACATACAGGTGGGGAATTTCAGAGATACGTGTACACCATATAGGTATTGAACTATTTAGTCTGATTAAATAAAATATTTAGTTTAATTTAATTAAAATGCACCTTTTTGTAAATTCACCTGGTTCAGCATAACAGAAGCTTGGCAGTTTCGATAAAGCCTGCAAAATGGTCCTTTTGACAGCTGTGCCACCGTGAATATGCAATTCACATACATCTTCACCTGTAAAACTGTTTGGTGCTAAAAAAAATAAGGAGCAGATGAACATTTGTTTGGTTTTATGACATAAATAAATAAATGATCTATGTACTGTGCAACCATATACTAATTCAAAATTAATACCATCACAGTTTTGTAAGCTGGCACATCATGTATAATTACTTAAGCAGGCATATGTCGGCACTAGCTGCAAAATGAATGTAGGCTCTGATGAAGACAGGATGTATACCCATTGAAACGATTATAAACGACATGCCAGTTTGTAAAATTGTGTTTACGTTAACTACAATTTAATATATAATCTCATGACATTGAAATACGCATATAAATATACTATTGAAGTGGCGGATTTCTAAGTAGGCACACAAGGCACTAGCCTAAGCGGGGCACTTCTCGGGGGTGGTATAAATATAGAGCTTAAAAGTAACATTTTCCAAACTGGGGACAACGTTGAAAATAATGTTACTTTTTCAGTATTGCCCTGTTTCCCCCAACAGCGATTATATAGGAGCCTACTTTAACTTGCCTGCAAATGCAAACTACAGAATCGAAAGACAAAGAGATATGACCATATGATCATATTGTTTACATTACAATATCCGATACTTCCCACCAGAAGTGGATGTATCTGGTATCAACACATGGAAATTGCCATTAGTTGTTGATGTTAACTTTCTGACTTTGAGAAAAGCCGAATATAAAAAACGTTTTGCAGAAGGTAAACAAAACGATGGTCAATGTTGGTAATGGACTTTCTGCGCAATATGAGCTGCATGTTATATCTATCACAGATACTGTGCAGTTTCGGGTTCCTATTTATTTTGGTAACACCGCTCTTTCATTACAATTTTATATTTGTGATTGTGTTTGCTTCTTTTTTTTCTTTTACCAACCCGATCAAATCAGAAGTTCCAAGAATCCATACTAAAATTATTGTGGATTCAAAAAGTGTCTTGAATCCACAAAGTTGGCGAATATGGTAGCATGGGCACCCACAGGGGGTGCCACTTGCACCCACTTGGCTTCTGGGAAAAGAGGACGGAATCCACAAGAAATAAAGAAGTCGTGTACTGTTTACATATACTGTTTTTCGTGTACATTTTACTCAATTATTTCCTTTTCACAAAATAAACAGAATACAGCACACAAGAATACATTTGCAATCAGTGAAAACAGCTTATATTCAATGCGAACAAACATGCTGTTAAGTAACTACACACTTAGCCAGCATCAGTCGAACAGCCCAACGAATGCAGGAAGACTGGAGCAGTGTTGCCACCCTGTGGGAAATTTCCCATGGATGACGAAAATTTTGTTACAATTTGAACATTCATTGTGAGAAAAATAACAAAATCTACCGAATTGTGGGAAATTCCAGTGTCTGGGATACGACAGAAAAAATTTCCCACACTGTTTTTTAAATAAATGCATGCACACGTATAATTAGGAAATCTCCTAAAGAAGTAGTAAACTACTCTAAATTTAACTCAATTTATTTTGCTTCGTTTTTTTAATAGCGATAATTAACCACTAATGAGATGGTGGTGTACGTAATAAAAAGCAATTTGGTGTTAAAAAATGGTTTGTTTGGTTGTATTAAACTTTTCTTTGAATAATTGGGCGTCACTGCATAATAATCTCACCCTTTGGTCGCCAACGGAGCCAACTTCGTTCCTACTTATCGCAATGTTTTTAAAGCTGTAAAAACAATCTTTTCTCTGTGAATCAGCCAACAAGGATTATGGTGAGAATATTTTTTAAAATCATCTTATTTTTTCACTGCCACTAATGCAAACTTATCCCATTCAACAGGTCGCTTTGAATATGGTAGCAGTAATTTGTTCGTTATTTCAATCAAAAACGATCATTTGAAGCTACACAAAAAGGTAGATTTGTATTGGGCATAATTGGAGCAGCAATTTTTAAATGAATATATATATATCTTATTAATTTGCTCAATGAACTAAATACACATATATTAAAGTAGTCATTGTTAAAAGGGGATATGTTGCAAAATCAACATTTTTGGGGAAAAAAAAACCTTTATATTTAAAGAACATTTTTTTTTTTTACCATTTATTAGTCTTAATATACAGCTGTAGGAATTGTACGCTATAATTTTCGTACCGTTTTGCATCGAAAGATGCGTGTAGGCATCTAAATATGAGAACACATAATAACCCATTTTCTCATTTAAACAAAACAAAAACAAACAAAAATGAGGGAAATTTCGAACTGGTGGGAAATTTTGCCTTCCTTTGAGGGAAATTTTCTTCGGACAGGTTGGCAACACTGGACGAGTCCAAATCATCGTTCTGCCCGTACAAAAGCTGCCCGATTTACCGACGTCTAACAGCGCCATGTGTTGAACGTTCTAGTTGCCGATTTCAACATTATTCAATTGGCATTTTCCTGGACGCATCCCTTGATATGATCCTACAGGCACCCATGTATGGTAGCAATAATTTTGAGTTGTATCTTATTAGTTTGAATAATTATATGAAAAATAGCCGTTACATACGAAACGCTAAGAGTATGATATACTTTCTTTTTTACAAATATTCTTTTCTTTGTAAAGGAGGGAGGGGGCGGCAGTACAGGCTGTGCCTAAGGGCGGCAATTTTATAAATCTATCACTGTACTAATGGTTTGATTATCTTTCTATGTCCTGGGTGAATTGTACAGACTCTCATTGCAATCCCCCACCTCTGGTTAATCCAATGCCCTCACATTCATTTTAGCCAACTGTAACAACCCTGGTAATTCCACTACACCCCACTCCCAGGGAAGTAGGTATCACTCGCAATGGGAAATGGTACTCTATATACAGTAAAGTATTGATTATTAGAGCTAATCGAGACTGAACACAGCTCCAATAATTGAAAATTCACATAAACAAACACACGATGAAAAACAAATACTATAATCATTTCTTATAAAGATTATAATTAACCCTTTGCACTCAAGACCTTTTTCTCTCGGGCGAACCAGCAACTCGAGACGTTTCTCGATGTTCTTGGTGAATTTCTTACCTCTAACTTAAAACGATTACACTGACAAATTAATGTATAAAACTTTTATATTTTAACATTTTATCTATCTTTACAGGTCTAAGAAGATAATTTCTTAAATATTAATCTCTGTACTATCGCTTAGTGTGGTATTTTACAAAGTGATATTTTACAAGTACTCTGTGTATAAATGTAATTTTATCATTCAACACCGCAAAATCAAATTCATCTTCACTTGAGCTTATTTCATTACTAATTTCCATGCTTATAGGTCTCAAAAACTTTGAATGTAGTAATCCTTTTGCCATGACTGTCAAGTTCGAACTGATCTCGGAAGGTTGACCGTCGAGAGCCAAGTCTGGGTCTCTGTAGACCCGACTACAATCTGATATCTCCAGTGCAACACATACACAAAAGTCTCTCCTCGATAGAGAAGAAACAATGTAAGAGCTGTTCAAACGCCGGGTTAAAAAAGACCTGCGCAAAGGCAAACGCCGGTCCGCGATCGCAGGCTAATTTGAGATAAGAAAATCTTGTCTCTGTTTGAAGGGATGTCATTCTGCACTTCATAAGATTGTACCCAAAGAGCTTAGGAATCCATTTGAAAGAAACTAAACATAAATAGTCATTGCCACGCATCGAGTTTCCGTGTCAAACCAAGTGGTGAGTGAGAGTCATCTCTCGAGTTACGGCATCGAATCATGTGGTGAGTGAGAGTCATCTCTCGAGTTACGGCATCGAATCATCTGGTGAGTGAGAGTCACCTCTCGAATGCAAAGGGTTAATTGAATAAATTGAATGTTTGTATTTTACAGTAGAAGGACATCTACAGTGTTCCAAGAAATTAAGAGTCTCTGTTGCCTAACCAACTGAACTCCAAACTACGGTGGGCAGAAAAAATGGCACAAGTTCTAGGGAGCCAACAGAATCAAATCCTGGTTAACAGCACGTTAGATGAACCTGTTACTCTAATGTCATCATAAGATACAAAAAAATAACAACTCATTAAAATATTGACATTAAAATAATATTAAAGTACTGACATTACATTTGTAATAATGATGGCAACCTTTTTTCTTGTTATCAAGAACTATTCCGTTAACTGAAAGTAGTGGTGCAGGAATGGTTAGATTACAGATTACACAAAAATTTTCAGAACCTAAGTATAAATAACTCAAACTATAATTTTTTTGTTTCAGGAGAAAAAGAGAGAGAGAGTCCCCATCCTGGATTCGAACCAGGGTCCCTCCGTTGAATCTGGAGTATCTTGACGGCTAAACAAACAAGGGCAGGAAAAATGCTCTTTCTCTCCATATATAAGGATGTAAGATATTATTACCCTTCACAGGGATAACACAATTGCCAAATAATGGTCAACACACAAAGCCACCGGGGCGAATTTTTGTGAGGAAATTTATTACACAATAATTTTATGATCAACACACAAAGCCACGAGAACCTTTTTGTAGTTTTGTGGGGGTTACATAATAAATCACTAATGACATTTCTTTTCTACTGAAATAAAGAGCTCTAGCTTGAGCTACTTATATGTGTGCCGAAAATTATTGTATAATAAATTTTCCCACGAAAACTCAAACCCGCCCCGGTGGCTTTATGTGTTGACCATTATTTGGCAATTGTGTTATCCCTGAGCAGGGTAATAATGTTCTACAAAGGTTAGATTTTTATGATTCAAAGTCAGCAAAAATCATTCCATTCTGCATAGGAATCAGGGGGTGTATCAAGCCCCTCCCACTGTATATAAAGCCAGTTCACATGATTTGTTTTATTTCAGCATCTCCCTTCCAACGTCCCTGACTGAAAGTTCCAACCGTTGATACATCTTTCAACAAGCAAAGGTCTGTTTTCACATTGTATATTCTAATTTTTAATCTTACATTATTTCCATCACATTTAGCTCATATCTTCCCTTATTTAAGAACAACCAATTTACTACATACTCACATGGAAACCATAGCAAAAGGCCCTTATCTAAAATTTCTTTTGTCTGTGGGTCTCTGAATTTTCGAAGAAAAGCAGTCCTAGGTGCTGGCAAGTCTTGGAGACCAGCTATACGATATGGAACAAGCTTTGCACTTGGACCAGAAACTCTGACAATAGCCACAGCAGACATTCCTGAAGATGTTGAATTGGCAAAAATTGTTGAACGTTTTCGGAAAAAACTAAGGCTAACTTGCTTTTTAGACCATATGCGACAGCCATTTCGAAAAATAATTTTTCCCCTAGAAGTAACAAAACATCAATACTTTGTAAGAATACTACCAATACTTATTATTAACATACAGTGAAATATTTCAAACAAGCCATCTTGAAAAAAAAAAAAATAATAAAATGACGGTTGCTATGCCACTGGAGATCAGTGATTTCATCAGCGTGCAAAAGATGGGCAAATTGGGTATTACTGCACGTCACCATGTTCTCTCTTTCCTTTAAAATTGTTTGAAAATTGTAGTAGTTAGGCTTGTGACATCATACTCTAAGCAGGTGGGTAGTCACTTTTACTTTCCCTCACTTGCACTCTTTATTGACTCAACAAATTCAGGTTTATCTGGTGTCTTTTTGGTAGCGGTGGGGAGGGGGACACTCAAAAGGCATTTACTGATTCAGGAAAATTACAGTCTCCAAAAAAACTCCGTAAACTAAATTTTCAACATGGCATGAGCACTCCGAGGAAGGTGCACTTGCACCCCTTTGGCTTATGAAAAAAGGGGGAAAAGAGGACTGAATCCACAAGAAACTACAGTCCAACAACATTATTCAATTGGAATTTTTCCTGGAGGCACCCCCTTGCACATAATTCTGGAGGCACTCATGCAACATGGCGAAAGGTTATTTCACCCGTTGCCAGCCGCTTTTGATGAAGTTGAAAAAAAAATCAGTAGGTGACGGACTATGCAATTTCACCGGCCAATTGTTACGTCCTAACACAGTGGACCAAAGTGAGCCAACCCGCCCCTGACAACTAGTATGTACAGGGCCAGATTAAGGCTTTGTGGGATCCTACAAAAATATTTTTCCAGGCCCCCCTCATAGCATAAACTAAGCCATATATAATGAGGATCTTGGACCAATCAAAATGTTCACTCTATCCGTTCTGGAATTTAAATTTTAAACTTTGAAAATAAAATCGGTACAGGTAGTATATTTACATCAACGTACATACAAAAAATTCTATAATTTGTGGAAATTCGTGCCGTGATAAAAATATAATAACGTCCAATTAGCAGCGATTTTGAAGTAGTGCCAGACTCCTAAAAAAAGCATGCCCTAGACATTTCTTTCGTTTAACAATGAAATAATCCGGCCCTGAGTACAAAATTAGAAACGTGAAAACTACATTAATATGGATGTACTTATTCAACTGCATAAAGGACTAATACCAAATTCCTGATTACCAAAACGCATTCAAGGCCTTAATTTTCATGTCAAGGCAATTTCGTTTTGGCTTATCAGGAATATTCAAAGGTCATATTAAAGCATTGACCATGTCCTCGGATGACAAATAATAAAGTATTCAGATACAAATTATATAAACATAGTTTCGAGTGGTTAATTTTTATGGTGCACGGATAGTGAATGCAATTCCGTATACATGGTTTTTAATGTAACCATTGTCAACGAAACAAAACTTAAAATTAAATTAAGCACTTCCGGTTTCCTTAGATTTTCACTCATACATGTTTGTTTTTTTGTTTTACGGCTCAAAGACTACAGTGGTCATGCTGCGCCGGGACCTACTGTTTTCCGAGGAATCCGAACCTCTTAAGGCCTAGGGAACCAAACCCCGGACTACAGTGAGCAGTGCGATCTTTATGAGATCTCTGAGTAAGCGTTCTTTGCACTGCTGGGAGTCGAACCCGGATTAGCGGCGCACTAGGAGAACGCGTTACCACACTGCGCCACCGCAGGGCTCACTCATACATGTATAACGTGTCTATTAAATGGCAGTCTGAATTATGTATAGTTAGGGGGTCATTTCTTACCAAGTCAACTATCACTAATTACAGATAAATTATATCCAGGGTTCTACTCAAACTTTGTTTCAAACTTCTATGACCTTTCCAGACCAGCAACAAAAAATTTCGAGATTCAGTGTTTTTGCAAACTTAGATACAGAAAACATTTTTTAAATCAAATAAAGTAGCTGAACTCAAAAAGGATAAAATTAATTTAAACTACAATATCATCGTTTTTTAGACTTTTTAAATCAAAGTCATAATTGTAATGTTCTACCCTGCATATTTTAACATTTCATGTGTCACTTAAATGGTTCAATCATCATTTGAAGTCAGATAAAAAAGAAACTGTATAAACTTTAAAAAAAACAGAAAATACTGTTATTAGTTGAGCAAAGATTAAAAAATAATAATAATAAGACATGGTTCTGACTAAATTCACTTTCAAACTTTCCTTGGATTTCCCAGATCAAATCATAATCAGTTTCCAGTCACTAATTTCAGAAAACAATACATTACAATGCATTAAAGTTTGCGTAGTTGCAACAAGTTTCAAGACCATAAAATCCACTAGCACAAAGCCGTTTTTAACTTAATTACAGTGAATTTACAAATACAAAAATTATATTAAAAAATGCATTACTTTACATTAAAAACTTACATTAAATATTTACAACATTTTCATTCTGCCATCTTTGAGATCATTACAAACAAGTTTAGCTATATAATGGAAAAGCTGATGCTTCATCTTTTATTCCATTTAAAAAGCGTATATGACTATATATAAGAGAAAGGAGACTCGTATGTTCAAAATCCTTTATAGATTAGATAATTCGGCTAAAAACTTTTTTTTTTTTCGTTTTAGTTATATATTTGGCAAACACATTTCTGCCTGAGTTATATACATGGACCTAATAATTTTTATCAATTATTTATTTTTTAATGTAAAAAAAAAAAAAAAAATTTGGAGGAAGTTTACTTAGATTTTCAAATTTTTCAGTATGTAATGTGCTATGAAAAGGTCAGTTCAGGAAAATTATTTGGTGGAAGTACAGATACTGTCCCAACAGTGCGTTTTTCCCCTAGAAACATGAAGGAAAGTCGCTGTAGGCCGGGTTTTGACGTCAGATGTATGCCACATGATGTGTGTGATGTCACCCATGTAGGTGTGGCAAGAATCGCTCGCTTGAAGTATGCTTCGTTGTTACTTTAAGTATAATGGAAGTGTTGCAGCGATTGGAAAGATGCCGGAACGTGTCAATGTGGATTTTTTTGTTCAATTGCGGTTGAAAGGGAAGAGGAATGTTGTTGGATTGGTTTGTGGGAGAAGGTTTATTTGGTTTAGAGTAGAAGGGCCCGGTTTGCAAGGTGCGCTTGTACACTAGGCCTAACGTGGATGACTGTGTAGTTGAAGGGGTGAAGTTATCTGACAGATAAAAAGGAATAAAAGTTAGTATGCCGTTTTTATTTTGTTCGCTGCACTGAGAAAAAGGAGCAGGGGGAGGGGAAGAGATGGAGGAAAAGAGGAGAAAGCCAACAGCGGGAAAGGTTAAGAGACAAAGGGGGTGGAGGTTGGAAGTGAAAAGGGAACAGGAGAAAGGGATTAGAGGGTTAGGGGGGAGTAGGAAGAGACCGCCAAGAAAACAGGGGTTGGGAGGTAGAGAGGGGAAGGAGAAGGAACATGAGGAAGAGATTAGAAGGATAGGGATGAAGGAGAGAGAGAGGTTATAGTGGTAGGAGTGAATAAGAGAGCTTAGAAGGGGAGAGAGGTAGGGGTGAAGGATGGAGGTGGTAAAGGGGCAAAGCCTGTATTGTGAGGTAAGCAACATGGCGGCAAGCCAGGACAAAGTTGCCATGCGGGCTGGAAACACTTCCCACTAAAAACGAAATGGGGCGGTATCTGTACTAACGCCAATTATTTCAATAAGCTATTTATTATAACAATGAACCTCAAATTTCCCTGACTTAGGACCTTACAATTCAAATTTCCCTGGCTTTTCTAGTCAGAAAAAACTTCCCTGACTTTTCCAAGTTTTCCAGATCAGTAGACACCCTGTACATCAAGGTACGTAAAGCTATAATATATAGAATTTTCCCCTTCTATAGAACATCTGGATACTCGAAGAAAATCTCAAAATATTAGTTAAATTTATACTCTTCCAATCCTAACCCAAATCTTAAAAACATAAAAGCTAATATATTTATTCTTCTGTATTC
>QLNU02014802.1:2758275-2789626 GCA_006491805.2 Dysdera silvatica | reverse complement strand
GAAACAAAAAATGCAAGTTGACAACATTGAGCTAGAAATTGCTGATTCATATATTTACCTTGGTCAACTGATTTCAATGGATGGCAACATTATGAAAGAACTCAACAGACGTATTAAACTTGGCTGGAGTGCATTTGGAAGAAACAGTTTTATCCTGAAGGGGAAATTGCCTTTGTGTCTAAAAAGAAAGGTCTTCAACCAGTGTGTATTGCCAGTCCTCTCTTATGGATCAGAGACATGGAGTCTAACAGTTGGAGCAATACGAAAGTTACAGACAACGCAAAGGAGCATGGAGAGGTGCATGCTTGGAATAACTAGGAGAGATCGAAAAAGGAACACTTGGGTGAGAGAGCAAACTAGAGTAGAGGACATCATTGTTAAAGTAAAAAGTCTGAAATGGCGTTGGGCTGGGCATATCGCAAGAAGAACTGATCAACGATGGACAACAGAAATTCTGAACTGGATTCCAAGAGACCACCGAAGACCTAGAAAACGTCCTCAAACTAGATGGGTAGATGAAATAAGAAAACAGGTTGGGGTGACTTGGAAGCGAATTGCTCAGGATAGACTTGTGTGGAAAGCATTTGGAGAGACCTTCATCCAGCAGTGGATAGATAATGGTTGAATATGATGATGATGATGATGATCATCATGGACATGTAAATCGTATCAGCAGCTGAGAACCGCTGTTTTCGAGGTTCTGTAGCTTCCTCTAGATGCCTCTTGTCGTCTACCTTTCTCTTCATTAGAGCTCTCTCTTTCACCAGTAGCTCTTTGATTCACTGCATCAAGTCTTCTGCTTGAGCCGTTTCGTTTACCACCCACCCACCTGACCTTTCCATCTTCATCTGTAAAACACTATTCCTAGAACAGTCCTTATCTGGGATAGCTTAGCCGTTACGTGGGAACGAGCGTACCATTAAAATTTGCACAACAACTTATTGTTATTGAGCAGGGAGATTGGGAAGGGCGGCCGCCGACTGCAGTAGTGTAATCCCAAGACAGCAACAACAACAATGGCACTACATCCCCCCACCCCCACCTCAAATGGCAACTACTTTTTATTGGGTCCACGAGGTTTATTTTCTACATTACTAAACTATTGAGAAATCCCTGTGGTTGTTTCGTATTAATTCTTTAAACACTTGTAACAACAGTCCTTTTTATCACTCTTTATTCTTGTCTGTTATTTAACCACGGGCGTGTTAAAAAATGAAAGTTGTCGCTTTAATAAGGTTGGTATTTATGAAATTTTTTGTATTCAGTAAGTTTGTATTAATAATTTCCCAGATAAATATTTAAAAGGTTAAAGAAAATAAGATTGGAGTCAGTGGAATAAGTACTGTTTGACCTATATATTATAATTTGAATATATCCCATCCCGAATTTAACGTTACAAGTATGAAGATGAGGTCTTGTCCGCTGTGTTTCTGTTGGCAAGGTACCCTAGATCCAACTAGTGACCCCTTGGTTGAGACTAGGCTTTATTTTATTATTTCCACCCTTTGTCATAACTGTACCATGGACATTTTAATAGTGCACGAGTATGTAAGATATTATTACCCTTCACAGGGATAACACAATTGCCAAATAATGGTCAACACAGAAAAGCCTCCGGGGCGAGATTTTTGTGAGTTTTTCGTGGGGGAATTTATTATACAATAATTTTTGCCACCCACGTATATTTAGCTCAAGCTATAGCTTTTTGTGTTATCCCTGTGAAGGGTAATAATATCTTACGTCCTCATATACGAAGAAAAATTTGTTTGTTCTTGTCCTCATTCGTCTAGTAGGTCAAGACACCACGGGCTCAATGTGGGGACCCTGGTTCGAATCCAGGATGAGGACGGCGCCTCTTTTTCTCCAAAAAACAAAAAGCTCTAGCTTGAGCTAAATATACGTGGGTGGCAAAACATTGTTTAATAGTGCACATTCAAATAAGTTACCGACACCATACCATTTACTGGTGGTCATACATGAAAGCTTGTATCATGGTTTGGTTTATAAACAATGTGTTACTTTCCAGATAAATCTAATTTAAGTTGTAAATATGGAACACGATTAAAATGTACAATGTAAGTAAACAATAAGACTTCAACAGTGAAATATGTTGCTACACTCTCCCCCCCCCTTTGTCAAAGATGAAAAATGAGCTTAGCAACCTTGTCACACAAGGTTGATCAAAATTGGTTTTCAAAATACTTGAGTTGTTTTCACTTGGTGATGATGTACCTGATGTTGAAGCTTCTCTTTAGATATACATGGCAGTTCTGTTTTAAACAGTTTTGGTGTGTGTTTTGACAAAATAAGGTCCATGAAATATAAATCATGAATTGTGCATTATTTTATAAGAAAGCATAATAAGGTCAAAGGTTGGTGAAACTACATGGTTTGTTGCATTCCTTCTATCTCCTGAATTTTTTGCAATGTTGCCAAAACTGACTGGCAACAGGCGAAGCCACCTTCTGCCATGTTGGAAATTTTGTTGACGGAGACTTTTGGGCATGGTAATTTTCCTTAATCAGTGAATAGCGCATTTGAGGGGGAGGAATGTTCCATTCTTGGATTGGTTACTCTCAACCTGATCTATGAGGGTGTGGCCTATATGTAAAAGGTGACACTACAGATGAATCCCCTGTTTTGTCACCAACTCGTCGGTGATAGTACAGATACTGTCCCACAAGATCAATTTTCCCCTAGAAACATGAAGGAAAGTCGCTGTAGGCCGGGTTTTGACATCAGCGATTTCGATGCATGATGTCACACAGGGTGGAGCATCATATGGTGTTTTTCTGTGGCGGTGATAAGACTTATGGAAGTATTGAAGTGATTGGGAAGACGTCGGAACATTTCAATATGGATTTTTTTGTTCAATTGCGGTTGAAAGGGAAGAGGAATGTTGTTGGATTGGTTTGTGGGAGAAGGTTTGTCTGGTTCGAAGTAGAAGGTCCCGGTTTGCAAGGTGCGCTTGTACACTAGGCCTAACGTGGATAACTGTGTAGTTGAAGGGGTGAAGTTATCTGACAGATAAAAAGGAATAAAAGTTAGTATGCCGTTTTTATTTTGTTCGCTGCACTGAGAAAAAGTAGCATGGGGAGGGGAAGAAATGGAGGAAAAGAGGGGGGAAAGGTTAAGAGGCGGGAAGGGGATGGAGGTTGGAAGTGGAAAGGGAACAGGAGAAAGGGATTAGAGGGTTAGGGGGGAGTAGGCAGAGACGGCCAAAAAAACAGGGGTTGGGAGGGGGAGGATAAAGAATATGAGGTTAGAGGGGTATGGGTGAAGGAGTTAAAGAGAGCAAAAAGAGCGGTAGGAGTGAAGAAGAGGGAGAGGGTAGGGGTGAAGGCTGGGAGTAGGATGGAGGAAGGAAAGGGGAGGAGCCTTTATTGAGATGTAAGCAACATGGTGGCAAGCCAGGACAAAGTTGCCAAGTGCGTTGAAAACACTTCCCATTAAAAACGAAATGGGACAGTATCTGTAATAGCGCCAACTCGTCTCCAAAACTGATGCTATACTCTTAAAAGGGAGGGAAAGTTTTGTGAAGAATTAAGAATATGCACATGTAGTTGTAAGATAGCACAACTCAGTATAACTGGTAATTATTCCTTAAAAAATCGTGGCGGCCAGGAAGCGAGTGTGTGATGATGTAATCCGGGAAGGAGGTTGCAGTGATAGGGTTGCCATCCTTGGCGACAAATCACACAGGGGCACACGTGTGGTATAGCCATGTAAAAAATATTTATAACGTTTGTATTTAGTTTTTACAAAATTCATACCTGAAAACCAGTTACTCTTAGGTTAGTGAGGAGGGAGACCCCCACTTCAGGGTAAACTATCCGATGTTCGTTTGGGTAGACCCTGAATTAACGAAACAATACAGAGTTTCACCAGGAGATTCCATAACAAACAGTTATTTCGACACTGGCGTAAGGTTTAAAAACACGACGTTTCGGGAGCCAACTTCTCCTGAAACGTTTTTAAACCTTAAGACTGTGTTGAAATAACTGTTGGTTACTTCGAATTAAGTTGAAACATTGAATCACTTATTATTACTGATCAGAGAAAGCTTACTGGGGAGGGGGAGGCTTGAGGACAATAAGCTGTAGGATGACTCCTTTAAAAACCTGAACATTTCCCTAATACATGGAAATGCTCATTTTCAAATTGTTAGCTCTGGTCTGTTGTTATTTTTGCTGGGATATGAAACCAAGAAAACCATGAGGATATTAGAACTTTGCTAACTATATCGTCAGATTTGTATTCAGACACAGGATTGCTTCAATCTATCGAGTAAAGCAATCTATTGCTGTGAGAAGATAGTGGTACTCCTGGCATGGTGAGAGTGGTCCATTGTTAACATGTTGTCACAATTATTTTTAATTGCAATTATTTTTATAAGGAATTTTGATCTCTTTATAATAGTGAGCCCCGAAATTGTCGCCAAGATACTGTTGAAATTTAGCCAAAATCTGTTGTCTTCTGTTGTTTACATGGTGTGCAATTTGTGCTGCAGTTCTCATATTCACATTGTTTCTTTTATAATAATCCTTGCTTTTTTATGAATGTGTGATTAACAATCTTTAATTTGCTGAATAAAGAGGTGGATGCTATATAAATTTTTCAAGAAAGGGTGCTTTTACTTACGAAACAAATATGCGAAAATGGCCATAACGTACTGATTCAGGCAGCGCACATCGAATGTGATCGAAACGGTAGCGAAGCGACAAGCAGGGGGATCCCCCCTTCGGTCCCTGTGAATCAGGTAAGTGTACTAATTGCAACATAATATTGATTCAGTCTTTTACTGATTCGCATACGCCTTAGCGATATCATAGGTATATCTTGGCACCTTCGGCGATTTTGGCATAATCTTAAAGTCACCAAATGTTCTTGTGGGGGCTGTTATAATAAGGAAGTACCGGAATTTCATATGAAGTGTTTCCAACATTTTTATATTTCAATATGACTACACTCATTATAATATTCTACTAATGGCTGTTAACTTTATATCTATAATATACATTAATATGTATAATACATATAATTAATATATGTGTGTAATATATGTTATAATTAATATAACTTTGTTTCTTGAGTTTTCTTTGTTATAAATGTCTTTATTATCCAAATGTGGTGGCCGCGGTCAAGGAGGGTCACGGATCTTTTGGTTACTATAAAAGGGGGTCGCGGATTACTTGGCTACTATAAAAGTGGGTTGCGGCTTGAAAAAGGTTGGGAACCACTTATGTATAGTGTTAGACCTTGGACTACTTGCAAACAACACATGCACAAGTCCAAGTTTAGCAGTCTATTTTTATGTTTTCCACCTTAAACATTTCATAACCAACTTAGTTGTTGCCTTGATTCCATGCTGTGAAAATCAGTGCAATGTTGTGAAAATTTATTTTTTAAATTGTGATGGTATGCATAGATATATTCCAGTAATGTAACGTGACTTCAAAAGTAGGCCATCTTTAGTTGTTCAACACCCCCCCTCCCCACACACACAAAAAGGTAAAGTGACAATTTATGGCTATATCATCATGATAATATATGATTATTCCAGGTGGAGGGGATGAACATGTGAAGATGACTCAATTTTGAAATTGTGCTACATCATCAGTATATTCTTTCTGTTGAAGTATCGTAGAATAGAGGTTTTAATGATACTAGCGAAAGTAGTTCCTTATTTTTGTGCTTGAATTTTGAGGACTCTTGTAATTCTTGTTATGCATCAGCAAGTTTGTTATAGTTGATAGGAGAATGTGTTTGAATGACATTTATTCGGGATGGGTGTTGTCTGATCCTACAATACAGCGAATATCCATTGAAAATTGTACGATATATTTGAAATATCTAAGTCCTCTTGGAGAGGCTTCATCCAAGTTTTGTTAAAATACACAGAGAAGAGGTTTATAATCAGTGAAAGTAATTGTGTTTTGGATTTTTAGTTAGTATTAGATTGTACCATAAATAACTAAAACATTTTTCAGTTGTAACTTTTGGTAACTTTACTATATGCTTGCAAAATAAGGGAACTAGGAATGATGGGATTTAGAAAAGACTCTGAAAATTGTGAGCCAACACAACAAGCCTTCTATAGTTTACAATATTTATCCAAAGATACGTGTCAAAACTGAGATATACTGTTTTGAATGGATGAATGAAAATAAACTATGCTAGACCAGTGGCTAGTTACCATTTGTTCTTATACACTCTATAATAATAAAAAAAAAAAATTGATTCAAGAAAGAGTTGTCCGATTGTAATGAAATTTCGTATGAAAAGACATTTTGACCGAACATGCAAATGATTAAAATTTGGTGTCCAATGAATGAATAGCGGGAACTCCAGCGCATCGGAACTGCGCATTCAGCAGGTGTATATAAGGAGCGATTCTCAATATGTGGTCAAAATTTCTGTTGCATTTTGACTGCGGATATCTTACGTCGACTGTAACAATGCCTCGCCGAAAGATTCGTGCTCATTACGAGCATATGTCAGAGTTTGAAAGAGGCTGGTTGGACGAATCGAAGAATCGCTGGACATGTGGGTCGAAGCGATGCGGCGATTGGACGGTGCTGGCAAGAGTGGGTCAACAACGGCAGATGTCAGCGTCGGGACGGCAGCGGTCGACCTAGGGCCACAACAGAACGGGAAGACAGAGCGATTGTCAGAGCAGCTGTCACAGCACCGGATTCGTCATTATCAACTATCCAACGTGTGGCCCGCACACATGTGTCCAACATGACCCTCTGCAGACGACTGAGAGAGCGGAATTTACGCTCGCGCCGACCTTTACTCCGCTTACTTCTCACGCCTTTACACCGTCAAGTCCGATTACAGTGGTGCCGGGCTCGATCAACTTGGAACTGCGCTGACTGGGGACGTATAGTCTTTAGTGACGAGTCCCGTTTCCAACTGTGTCCTGACGACAACCGCAGACGTGTCTGGAGACGTCCAGGGCAGCGTGGGGATCCTGCCCTTACTATCGCACGCCACACATGCCCACAACAGGGCGTTATGGTCAGGGGGTGCCATCTCCTTTGATAGCCGGACCCCTTTGGTGGTCATTTCTGGCACACTTACAGCACAGCGGTACGTAGACGACATTCTACGACCGGTTGTGTTACCGTTCCTTTTGCGACACCCTGGACTTACGTTTCAACAAGACAATGCCCGGCCGCACACGGCACGTGTTGCTATGAATTGTCTTCAAGCTTGCCCAACACTTCCTTGGCAATCTGGATCTCCTGATCTCTCTCCCATAGAGCACATTTGGGACGCTATGGGAAGGCGATTGCAACCATCCCGGAATGTTGACGATTTAGCCCGACAGTTGGAGACAATTTGGCAAGAAATTCCGCAGGACACCATCCGGGATCTTTATCAGTCTATGCCACGCCGGGTGACAGCTTGCATCCAGGCCAGAGGTGGACCAACGCCTTATTGACTTCCTCCCTTTGTAACGGTCAAACTCTGCAATAAATCATTCAATTGTTCTGAAATTTTAATCGTTTCTTTTTCTATGTATGTTCTTCACATCCACCAATTTTTATCGCAATCGGACAACTCCTTCTTGGTGCGTCGATTTGTTTGTTATAATGTCCAATTCGTTGTTTGTCTTATTATGTTTCTTTTACTTTCTCTAGTGGTGGAAAGGACAGTTGCTACAACATGTTACAGTGTGTTGCAGACGGTCATGAAATTGTAGCATTAGCAAATCTTCAACCTGATGAAGGTATTTAATATTACAAAAAAAAAACATTTAAAATATTTTATCATCTAAGAGTGAATGAATTACATCTTATGAATCATCTATTAATGTTAATGCCATCATTTTCTGATCTATTAGAAAATTATATTCAGCATCTATATTAGCTTCAACACTTCCCATTTTAATCTGTTGTAACATCCAACTGTCAAAGGATGAATTTTGTGATGCAACATCATGTTTATAGTTCATAAGTTTTAAAATAATTGAACATAGAATTCCTCAATAATGCATATGCCTAGTTTGATACTCAGGCCTCGTAACGATGATTGTCCTGAATTGGTCTTTGAGGTTGCATGTCTGCAACGAAAGCATGCGTTATAACTCAACTGGCACCTCTGAGATTACAGTGAAGAAGGGTAGTTTAACTTGCACAAGTTGCTGTGATTTCCATCAGCTTGGCAATAGTTTCACCTTGAGAAAAAAATATGTTGAGCACAATCTTACCATTATTTGCTACTGTAAAACGGGCCTTTTCTCCTTGAGACTCTATGCGTTTTGGAGGAATTGGCATTTTTCATCTGGTATATACCAGTCAGTCTATAGGCCATGATATAAATGCAACCAAGCTAGCAGCCAGTACCAATGTGTCAAATGACATCTGACCTGTAGAACCAATTTATTATTATCATACATATTATAAGTTTCATATTCCAATTCAAAGATATAATTAGAAGTTTTGACAGTTTATTAATCAAGTCATTGGCTAAACAGCCTCTTTGAATAAGCATAAATATTGACATAGTCACGAAATTTTCAAAAATGTAAACTATAATGTATTTCAATTTAGATGAGATTGACAGCTACATGTATCAATCTGTTGGTCATAGTGCTTTAGCTTTATATGCTAAAGCCATGGATTTGCCATTGTTTCAACAAGAGATCAAGGGAAAACCTGTGAATCAAGAATTTGACTATAAACCAACGGATGGAGATGAAGTTGAAGATTTGTTCCTCCTCCTTCAGAAAGTGAAAGTAAGCTTTGTCAATTTGTGTATCTTGCTTTTCCATGTGGAAAAATTTCTTTAATAAATTTCTCTAAATTAAGCAGTTATATTTAGCTTAATTTACCTTTACATTTTTTGGGGACACTAAAAATGTACATCACAAATAATAGGCTTTAAAAGTTTCTATGAACGCCTTATCCATAAGTTGCATTCAGTGGTAAAAATATTACCTTGATCTGTGATGAAAACTCAATAACGGAGAGGTATAGAATTGCTCTTACTTCCCTTAATGCCATATGAATATGATCAACCAATCAAAAATAAGGAAAAGTGACGTACAGAAACAGTGAAATGTTAATTTTTTTTTCATATGGATACAAATTAAACATCATTCAATGTTTCAGTATATTAATTAAAAAATTGGAATTTTTTGTGCTGTTATCCATCTTTTTTCATTTAACCTATAATAGTAAAGAATACATATTTGAATGACTGAGATGGAATCACCTAAGAGTGAATTTAACGTTTACATTCCATGACTAATGATTAGAACTGATTAATCATGTTATTCTAGATTCATGTCATAGAAGTATATGTTGTACAAGAACTTAATAACATTGTGTTTTTTATAATGTACAAAAGTGATTTTTATTTAGAATTCTATGAAAATAGAAGGTGTTTCCGTTGGAGCAATATTTTCTGATTACCAAAGAATAAGGGTTCAGAATGTGTAAGTATTATTAAGTTTAAGTATAGAAACGTTGATTTTGATTAAAAAGTAGTTAGGATTCTTTTCTGTTCATAAAAGTGAAGGAGATGTGTATTTAAATTTTATGTAATGAAATTAAGAATAATATTGAAAATGTGTTTTGATATTATTAGTGATTATGTACTTGTTTATCAGAATAACTGTCTGCATAAAAGTCAAATTGTCTTCTATATACAGTGAAACCTCTGAATAGCGGACACCTCAAAGACTTGAGTATCTGTCCACTATTTTGGAGCGTCTGTTAGGGATATTTTACTGTAGTTTGTCGTGTTTCATTTCTAGCTAAGACCTATTCACACTAGCATTAATGAGCCAGAAGGCTGTGTGATGTTCATCTGTAAAATATAGTTATCCCCACTCTTTATTCTCATCTATAGAAGGACAGTTTCATTATCTTTTACTTTTTTAAGTAAAGGAATTATATTAGCCAAATTATTTATTTGGCTTGTTTTCTGATAGTCCATATAGAACACATAGTTTATATAGAATATATCGAGACATTTCTACCTGTTTTGGGGTCAGACGTCTTTAAGGGTTCGAATGTAATATTTTATTATATTAGCATTATATGAATATATGTGAGTAATATAAAAGCATTTACTTGCCATTTGTAGTTGGTTAGAAAGGAATAGAATTACCTTGCTATGAAAGAGTGTTTGATTCCCAAAAGAAAGTTTAGTTGTTGGGGCCTGAAATCATTAAACTATTAGGTCCTTCTAGAGCAGGGCTGTCCAACCTTTTTTGGGCAGTGGGTCACTTAAAAGTTTTTGCATGGATCTCGATGGCCAGCAGCTTCAACAAATTTCGTAGAAAATTTAATTGCAAACGGCTTCTTTTCAGAGTTTCTTCAGGTTATTTATTTGTTCAATCACAATATGGAAAGGGGTCATCCATGCGGTTTTTCCTGATTTCTGAAAAAAAAAAAAAATTTTATTTTGGATTTTTTTTTTCATTGCAAGCAATTGTTGGCCGGCCGGATTGTGATCCACGAATGGATGAATCGAATTCAGTTTGGTTTTGAAAGTGCCTACAAACTATAATATGTAGCAAAGCCAAGTAAAATTGTACAAATATATCGCCAATTGTGTAATTTTGTACAAAATAAAAAATGCTATTTGTAGTTCTAAATTTTAATTATGGTAATTTGTTTAACATTCTCCTATAGTTCAAAGTTTTCAAAACTATCGCAAGTATTTACAGTAGAAAAAGAGAACTAAAAGAAATTTAAAAATGCTAAAATTTGTTTGTACATTTTAGCTAAATTGCTAAAGGAAAATAAAAATCTAGCTTAAACCCTGGTCTCTTCTTATAAATATTTTCTTAATTGAAGTTTTCCGTAATTTTTCATTTCAACTTAAATAGAATTCTATAGTATATAAATTTTCGTATTATATAGACCATAGTAGTAACTTTTATTTTGACAGGTGTGGTTTCAAAAAGTATGATACGAGATAGAAATTCCACCCTTTATCAAGTGAAGGTAGAGGTCTCTGCTTCTTAATAAAGAAGGGATACCCAAACCTACATGTTTTTTAAAACTTTACAATAGTGTTAAAATAAAAGTTATTGTTGTAGAATCTTCTTGTGAAACTTTATATTGTTCTGATAGACAACCTCATTACTGCTGTATCGTTCATTTTTCTTATAAAATTTTAATTTTTGAGATTTCAAATGATTTTATTTACAGGTGTGATCGATTGGAACTAAAGATGTTGGCCTATCTCTGGCATAGGAATCAAGAGGAGCTGTTGCAGGAAATGATCAATTGTAAAATAAATGCCATAATTATCAAAGTGGCTGCATTAGGTTAGAAGCAAAATGCATGAGGCATCATATTTTAAAAATTCAAATTATTTCATAACATTTTTGTTTTGGAGGTGGGGGGGTAAATGTTCCTTTCAAATTGCATATTTTGTTGTGAAATTTGACATTTTTTATAAAACAAAAAGTGCTTTTTATGTTAGATTTCTGGACACTGAAGGAGCCTCCACGAAGATTGCACGTTAGAATTTCGAATGTTAAAGGTTCTCCAAGCAATCAGGCATCCCTGGAAACGACATTGTCGGCTAATCCCTCAAACACCAAACTACCTAAATGACTATGGAAACACAATCGCTAAAACGGCCTTTGTTAAGGCCAGCTCTAGTGACAACCTCAATCAGTATTGAAGAGCTCTCCGCAAATAAATAGCTGCTACTAGCTGAACTGTGCAAACGCACTGATTGTGACATACTAGCTTTACAAGAAACCCATCGAGGCAGCGATAACCGAAGACCAAAAATAGAGGGAATGAATTTAGTCCTGGAAAGACATCACAAAAAATATGGAAGTGCGATTTTCGTTAGACCAAACATCGAGGTAGCCTCTAGTTGTATGACAGATAAAGACGATATTGAAATTTTAACTATTGAATTAAAATCTTGTACAGTAACATCAGTATATAAACCACCAAATACCCCTTTTAATTTTGACGAGCCAAGCAACTTCAAATCAAAGGAAATCCAAATAGTCATAGGTGATTTTAACTGCCACAGTACTTCTTGGGGGTACGACGAGACAAACCACGATGGTGAAAGGCTGGAAACCTGGGCAGAACAATCGAATCTCAGATTAATACACGATCCGAAACTACCAACATCTTTTAACAGTGGAAGATGGAGACGTGGTTATAATCCTGATAATATCTTCGTATCTGATAGGATCACCCAGCAAGTAATGAAAACAGTCGAAAGCCCCATACCAAATACGCAACATAGGGCCTTAACCTGCTATGTAACTGCGGCCGTTAAACCATACATTGTTCCCTTTAAGAGGCGTTTTAATTTTAAAAAGGCCCAGTGGAATCTTTTCACAGCAGAGCTCGACGAAAAAATTATCGGACTTACTCCTGATGTTCAGTCATACGAAACGTTTACAAACCTGGTCCATAAAATCTCAAGAAGATATATACCAAGAGGCTGTCGAACACAACATATCTCAGGCTTAAATCAAAGATCTAAAGAAGCGCTTAAACTCTACGAGGATTTATATAACCAAGATCCTTTCTCAGATGCAACTTTCCAAGCTGGCGAGGATGTGCTAGCTGCCATATCCGAGACAAGACGAGAGAGATGGTGCAACCTGCTACAAAATATCGACATGAAGCACAGCAGCAGGAAAGCATGGAAATTATTAAAAACTCTTAGCAATGATGCAATAACGCCCCAACCGGATTATAGTAAAGTTACTCTGGTTGAAATAGCTCATCAATTGCTATTGAATGGAAAAACTAAAAAGAAGATCAGGGTCTGCAAAATTGATAGAGACGTGAGTAAAGAAAATCAGTTTCTATCCCAACCTTTCTCGACCAAGGAATTTCAAAATGCAGTTGGTGAAATGAAAAATAACAAAGCCGCAGGACTCGATGATATCAAAATTGAAGAGATAAGACATTTCGGAGAAGCGGCTCAAACCTGGATCGTAACATTAATAAATAACTGCATTAAGAAGATGCAAATCCCAAAACTCTGGAGGAAAGCGCGGGTTGTTGCGATTTTAAAACCTGGTAAAGACCCAAATAAAGCTAAAAACTTTCTCCCTGTATCACTACTCTGCCATTTATTCAAAATTATGGAGAGGATGATTCTAAAGAGAATAGCTGCCTTTATTGATGAGGCCTTGATCAAAGAACAAGCTGGCTTCAGGCCAGGACGGTCATGCTGCGGACAACTACTTAACTTGATGCAATACATTGAGGATGGCTTCGAAAGAGGAGAGATTACCGGAATAGGCTTTCTTGACCTCAGTGCAGCTTACGATACCGTCAATCACAAACTTCTCACTCAGAAAGTGTACCGGTTAACTAAAGAATACACATTCTCAAAATTTATTGAATGTATGCTCCAAAACAGATGTTTCTTCGTTAATTTGCAATCCAAAAAAAGTAGATGGAGAAACCAGAAAAATTGCCTTGCTCAGGGAAGTGTCCTGGCTCCTATACTGTTTAATATATACACCAATGACCAGCCGATTAAATCTTATACGAAAAAATGTATATATGCCGACGATACAGCAGTCGCCGCCCAAGGCAAGACTTTCGAAGCAGTGCAAAGTAAATTAACAACATCTTTGGCAGAACTCGCAACCTATTACGAAGACAATGCCCTTAGGCCGAATCCAAGCAAATCTCAGGTTTGCGCGTTCCACCTGAGAAATAGGCAGGCCAGGCGAAAACTTGAAGTCAACTGGAAAGGCCAACGATTAGAACATTCTAACAACCCAAAATACCTAGGCGTTAAGCTTGATAGAACTCTTACCTTTAAACAGCATTGCCATGACACCAAGAAAAAAGTCTGTGCTAGGAATAACATACTGCGCAAACTAACCGGTTCATCCTGGGGAGCACAACCAGACGTCCTACGTACTACGGGATCGGCACTAAGTATTTCTACGGCGGAATATGCAGCACCGGTATGGAGGTGCTCAGCTCACTCCAAACAAGTGGATGTCGCAGTGAACGAGACTGTCCGTATAGTTACAGGATGCCTTAAGCCGACTCCTATCTCAAGCATATATCCTATAATAGGTATAGCACCACCTGTAGTGCGCAGGAGAATTGCAACTGAAATCAAGCACTTGAAACAGAAGGAAGACCCTCACCATCCTTTGTACGAGCACAAGATACAGACTGTTAGATTAAAATCTAGAAAAAGTTTTATAAACTCAACAGAAGAACTGAAAACTTCTCCGGAAGCACGACAGATGTCGCTGTGGAAAGCAATGATGCCGCTTACTTCGATAAAACTTCTAGAATCAGGACTAAAAGGACTTCAACTACCTTTCTCTACATGGAAGTCCCTCAACCGCTTGCGGACCGAGGTCACCCGGTGCAAAACAAACCTAATTAAATGGGAGATGGGTAATGACGACGAGTGCGGCATGATTCAGAACTACGATCACTTACTGGTATGTCCGAGAACGTCCATAACTTGACCGAGGGAAGATCTGGCAAAGGTAAATGACAGTGCTTTATATGCTGCCGAATATTGGAAAAATATTTAATAAGTACTTAGGACACGAGAGAAGAAGAATTAAAAAGTACAGCAAATGCAGTGGGACACTCTTATAACCAAGTCTGAATTTAGTGAGGAAAGCGTGGATTTTGTTCAGTATAATATTAAAATGCAATGTAGGTACAATTTAATTGTTTTTAGCGAGCATGATTTTTCTACTTCATGGTTTCAACAAGGAAAAATGACAAAATTATTTAAATATACGGTCTAAAAAATTCTAAACAGCATTTAAGGAAAAAAAAATAATCGTGATGTCTCTTTAACTGAAACAAACTTTCCAGAGCCTGAAGTGGGAGAATTCCTGAGAACTCTTATCTCTTTTGCAAAATCAGGGATGCCTGTTTTGATGTTCCTGGGAATCAACTAAAAACGTCGAGTTATCGGAAGTTCAACTTAACATTTGTCGTTGATTGGACTTACATAAAACGTAAATTACTTATCGTAAGTTAGACTTATCGTTTTATACAGTAAGTTCGTTTCCAAAAAGCAGAGTATTACATTAAGAATTAGAAGTTATTCATTTTATGTACTGTATTATTTATTGCTCAATGCAACTTTTGCATTACCTAGCCATATTTTGAACACAGGAAACGGTACTTACATTAATTATGTTTTCTCAAAAAATCGGATTATTTTTGAAGAAATTCTAATTTTATGAAATTATTTACCTTTTGTAAAAACACGAACAAAATTTCGTATACGTTATCTCTACTTTCAAGATACCGTGTCACGAAATTTTGCCTTTTCTCTCTTCCCAGTCTTAACTGGACACATCTTTTCCTTCAAAGTCCCGAATGCAATGCTGTGCCTTGTCTTGAATTTCTCAAGCCATCCAGGACTTGCGTTGAAGCCATCCACTTTCAACAGACTTTCAAAGTCCATAACTCTTACATGTAGCATCGTACCACTAAGAGGAATCTTACCATTCTGGCTCCTGTACGATTCAAAACACTTCAAAAAGTGGATTCAACATCAGGAAAAGCATGGGCGTTTAGTCTCTTATATTTCGGATCAACATTGCACTAGCGTCTTTTCATTATTTCCTCTTCACTCATCAAAATGATTGATAACTGACTCATCATCATCACTGAACATCGAAATGGTTGATAAATGTTGGGTGGAATGCCATATTTCTCTGCTGGATCCTTTTCCCTTAAGTTTGGATTATGCTCAGTATTATTTGTTAAATCCACTTTTTGTTTCAAATTAAGGATATTTTCGTTTACATATCTTAAAACCCTATGCTTAAACAAAAAAACACTGTGCAGTATTCATGAACCGCTCTAACAAACTACCACAAAACTTCATTATCTGAAAAATGGGGTTTGGAAATGCAAACAAGGAGCTGGAACGATTCTGATTGGGTAATAACTCTTATGGCATGTGACGACGAGGCTGAAATGAACTTTGACGTAAGGAAAAAATCTACGTTGAATTTTAATAGACGGGACCGGGACTGAGTAAAAACTTCGACACACACGAATATCCGACTTATTACGAATTCATTGTAGTATAATAGCAGTGATTGATAAAAATTGCCAAAATTGTTTAGGATATCATTTAACATGCAAAATGGTGATTTTTCTGAAGTGCTGGGAATTGGAGAAGACATTTTTGAAAAGAATATTAAAATGATTTCATTGAAAATGGAAAAGTAGGCACTTTCTTCATAAACATAGCAAATGTGAACAGAGGATTTTGTTATGGAAGGTGTTTGATAATTAGGATATAATACTTGCCATGCCCCTCAACTTTATTAGCTGCAGAAGCTTCAAGAATTTCCTCCAACTTCCATCATTTCAATTAGAAGGATGTTGCAGAGTTTTTTGTTTTTCCATCAAATAGCTTCAGAAAAACGAAGTAATATGTAATAAAATAGTTGTGAATAATTTTTGTGTAAAAAGTAATCCACAACAGGCCTTTTTCTAAGCATATTTTTGACACAAAATGTGCACTTGGGATTTTTAAGTGTGTACCTGGGCTGAGAAAAGTGTGTTGTGTATTTAAATAATGTCTTCAGTCAATTAAAACAATGCATTTTAATTTAATGGCAGCAAGTCGGGCCCAGAGCCAACAGCCGTGGTACTCTAGAGTATGTAATTAGGAGAGTAAATCTGGGAGTAGTGGATCAGAGAAAAAAGAAAATTGCGACGAAAGAAAATTCGAATTTTAAATGGTAAAAAGAAATTATAGCTCTGCTCTCTGTGTGTAATCTGTCATGTCATCATACATATTCGCTTAAAAATCGAAATTGCAGATTTGTGTAATTTTAAGTTGTAAGCATGTACGTGCGGTGGTAGGGAGTAATTAACCATACTGTGGTTAACTTTAATTATTAAAATGAAGTAATCAGCTACTTTTTTTCTCTGAAATGCATCAAGCGTGAGTATATTTTTAAACAAAAATTTTTTTTGGGGGGGGGGCACCCCTGAAATAAACAAGTCAATTTGTAGTTACAATTACTTTTTAAAAAATAGTTATCTAGAAGTTATAACTGCCTTTGAGGAAAGTAGTTAGTAATTTAGTTTTATTTTTGAAGTCCTCCCCGCTCCATAAACAAAACTGGATTGAAAGTGTGCAATTGGAAAATTTGCTTAGAATAAGGCCTGATCCCCAGGTAGATAAAATATACATTAATATATTAAGATATGGTGAAAGAAATGAATGACAGGACCAGGAAAATATTTTTAATGACAAATGAGATATGTAAATAATATATATAAAAGAAAAGGATGGACATATGTAGAATTTTTTTTTAATAGTAATGATTGACACTAGCTGAAAATAGTGTAGGGTAAGTGAACAATAGTTACAAATTGAAAAATCATATGACTTTTTAGATTAAACCAGGGTTCGGCAGTCTTTTAAAGGTGTTTTGCCAAAGTGATCGTGCATTCTCCTTCCGTGTGCCAGGCTGCACTTGTCCAAATTGTAAAAGCTTAATTTGCTACCTAACTATTAATAAAAATTAATAGGTTAGATCAGCTGTTCTTTAACTGTGGTCCAGAGGACCCTATCAGGGGTTCTGCGAGATTCTTCTAGTTCTCCACAAAGGTTTGGAAAAATACTAAAACAAGAGCATTTACTCTTTAATGCTAAGAATAAATTATGAGGGGACGAAAAATTCCTTCCTTAAATGGTGAAAATTAGTGATGAAACACTAGAAATAAATATGTATGATGCAAATTCCGGGCTTTAAACTTAATTAAAGAGTTAATTCTTGGGGGTCTGCGAGGGCGAGTGATCTCTGAAGGGGGTCCACGGTCTAAGAGAATTAAAGAACTACTGCATTAGGTAATTGAGACTGTAAAAATTAATAATTAATCAAGATAGAGAATAAAAAACCCTTAGTAAGGGATAAGATTCATTAGAATGAGTTTTATTTTAAAATCACTCCATGTGCCATCTAAAAGTGTCCGCCATATCGCATGCCATCTAAAAGTGTCTGCCATATCGCATGCCATACGTTGCCGACCCCTGGATAAAGTGATTTTTTACTACAGTTAATTATAATAGATTGTTTCCTGTTAATTATTATGGTAATTGTGTATATTGTAATGAACATTTCAAAATAAATAGGAAACAGTTTTTAATAAAAAAAAAAAGAATATATTTTGCTTTTGTACACTAAGTGTTCATTTTATAATTTTTCATAGGACTAGATCCAGTAAAACACCTTGGGAAAACACTCGAAGAAATTTTTCCACATATGTTGGAAATGGTATGCTATAATATATTCTCTGTAGGGAAATAAATGTTGACGTACTTTAAAAAAGTATAAAAAAAAAATCATTAAATTTAATTTAGAAATATCTCTTTGCCTTGAGTGCAAATGATTAAAGATTTACAGCCAATGAACCTTTGAAGAAGACCTGGTGCACATGGAAATTGCACATTCCAATTGAGAAATGCATCACTTCTTTCAGCTATAGACCTTCCCAATACCCTTCTTGCTCAATAAACAAATTGCATATTCCAGGACATGTTTATTTTATAGCACATTAGCATTTTTACATTGTTGCCCCCGAGAAAGTGTCCCAACAATGCATCTGCCTAATAGGGTTTAACCTAATAGAGCAACTCATAGAATTTAAGGAATGGGGGTGCATTAATGGCATAAAAGTGGCCAGTTGTCTTGTTGATTCATCACCTAGTGTATGGGTTGAAGCAACATCATAATAAGAGGATAGTGGTAGCAGGGATTAGACATGTCACGTGTGTGCCACTGGTCTGACGTGGTATGGCAACTAAATGCAGGACCTTTGTGTTGTAAGACTAGCTACAACATCAACAGCTTCACTATATTCTAAGGTGGACTCCAATGTCGGCATCCATTATAATGTCTGCCACTAATCCCTGAGCATCGAAAACATTGCCTGCAGTGTTGTTGTGCCTAAGAAAAGTGGGATGCATCTGATTGACAATGTATGGTTTTCTCTTGATACCTATAATCAGTAAATGTACGTCTGAAGAATCTTATCATTTAGTTGAGATATTTCTAATAATCCATCACAATACTTTAACAGCATAATTGGGCACTGATGGCACATTCTGCTACCTGTCTGTTCTGTCAGCGGTATGATGCCTGTGCATGGTGCACATCTCCTAAAAATGTTTCAGTGGTATTTCAACCCTCTTTCATTATGGTAGATCATCAAACCTTTCACCAGTTAAGCATATGTGATTAAAGGCGGATCCAGCGTGTTATTATTGGGGGGTGGTTTCGGGGCCCTCACCAGGAAAATTTTTAGTTTTGGACAGTTAAATAGTTTAGGTAAATGTTGTTATATTACTAGCCTTCCTTTATACCAAGGTTTTCCAATATTCGGCCCGCGAATAATATTAATTCTGCCCGCCTACAACTGTTTGAAATAAAAAAAGTTTCCCAAACAAAAATTTTAGATTTTTTTTTTTTTTCAGAAATAAGGAAAAATTGTGGGGACAGCACAGGTGAGCCTTTATATATCGAAAGTACACAAACAAATAACTGGAAGAAACTCTAAAGGAAGGCTGTTAAGTGTAAGTTTTTCTAAGAAACCGCTGGCTCGCAAGATCCGTGAAAATTCTTTAAGTGGCCCACTACACAAAAAGGTTGGACAACCCTGCTTTATACTCACCAAAATATTTAATTTACGACAATGAATTAAAGCTGGGCTTTTCTTTAATTAAACTATATGGTTTAAGGCATATTATAGTCAAGTATGACAGAAGGATAAGCTAGTAAAGGAGACATACAATAACCAAAAACGATAATTTACAATGTAATTAATAGAACAAGTTTAAATTTAAACTACAAAAACATCGTAATTATTTTACTATTTTTATAATAAGCGACTTTTTAAAAAACTTGAAGTTTATAGTGCAAAGTCGAGCCATCTTGGTTTCTTTGAAAATTTGTCAATCACTTTATTTACATCAATATGAATGTCTCTGTGGGTGTGTATTAAAAGTCTCTTCTGTCATCCGCGTTCGAAGCCAAGTTTAACGGCGCTTCAAGGATAAAAAACTACGTTATGCTGAAGTAACCCTTACTGAAAATGCAGTTTGAAAGACGAGTAGCTTATAGATTCGTGGAAAAACGTCTTGATCGCATTTCTCCAAGGCTTGGAGACTTTGGTGTAAGATTTTAGTTTATTACGGTAGTAACAAACAACATATAAAACATCCTTTTTTTTTCGTATTTAACCCTGATGCAACTCACTAAAAATCCAATACTGAAATCTTCCCGAAAAAATCCTCAGTTCATTACACAATTTTTTTGTTGTTGTTGGGCTTGGGTCTCAGGGCCTCAAAATTTTTACTCCCAGAGGCCCCAATAGGCTTAATCTGCCTCTGGTCCCCATTGCTCATATAAAGGACCCTATAGAGTGGTATAGAGCTAAGATGTTTGTCTGTTGAGCCATTAACTTTTATTTGATTCCAAATGGTACCATAGAGCTCATTCCCATTTTTTCCCCCTTCTACCGCAGACTGGGGTTTGGTTCCCTAGATGGTAGAGATTCAAGTACTTTTGAAAATTAAATCCTTATGCAGCATAGCATTTATTACTGCCTTTGTGCTGTAAAATACAGACGATGGGGAAATAGACATAGTAAAGTTTTATCAGATGAGATGTTTGTTTCAAGGTACATTTGTTTGCCACATAGTGTATTTAAGATTTTTGATTGTAGCCATTTCATGACATGAGATGTATTTCCTTTTTGCAGAATAAAAAATATGGGTTGAATATCTGTGGAGAGGGAGGCGAGTTTGAGAGTTTTACTTTGGACTGCCCATTGTTTAAAAAGAAACTGTTGGTGTAAGTATGAACAAAAAACTCTAAAGCTTTAAATCTCATTTTTGTTTTTGAATTTTAAGGATGGTATCAGGCTTCATTAATAGCTGAATAATTAATGTTTAAAAAAACTTCTTTCTGCTTTATGGAAATACAAACTAGATATTGTAGACTATAAAGATTCTTTATTTATAATGAGGGAAGTTTCAAATAAGTCAACTCACAAGATCTCAAATATGCAATGATTTACTCCATCTATAAAGACTTGGTTTTCCATAATAATAAAATAGAACTCTGCTTGAACAATCTAAATTCACGATATTGTATGAAGTAACTTCCACCACAAAAATCCATTGTGTTTTTCATAAGTCCTGTTAAGTTCATCATCGAAGCAGACAACTCATCAACACTCATTTTAGGAATTCTTACTTGTCAGCACCTTAGTAATGCCTTGACAATTTATAGTTTATATCTGTCATCACAGGGGATATAAATAACTAGTTAAGTATAAAATTGCAATTTTTAAGCACAGCATTTTTTTTACCATAGAACTTTTTCTGTATATACAGTTTTTGAAAAAAATAAATTTGGTTGACATCAATGTGACTTAAATAACTTTCTAAATTTAATGGTTTGAAGAATAACTAATTTGCCGAAACCCTGTGCACTTATTTTTGCCATTTTTTGACTTAATCACTTATTCCCTGTGACAACAGATATAAACTTGTGGTTTCATTGTAGACTGATAAGAATCAAAATCCGTTAGCCAACCACCTGTAGTTAGGAAAAAAAAAATTGGAAGAACTTTTCGAATTTTTCCCCTCAAGTTACACTAGCCATTAAAATGCAGTGAAGGTTATGGAATGTAATGCTTGTTTACGGTGAAAGTCGAATAATAAACATGTTACAGAAGTATGTTTCAAACCTGCTGAATGTTCTTCTAGTGTTTAATACGATGTCTGTCTTCTCCATTTTTAATTTTCCACTATCTGAGTATTGTTAATTGTCAGTATTCACTAAAAATTGAGAAAACAAATTTTCCAAATTTATTGACTTCGTTTGGTGCAGAATGACCGTTGTTGCCCTTGCACCATAAAAATACAATCAGCCATCTAAATTTATTGGAACATTCTACATAACCTTTTGTCACTTTCATCTCGCTCAGTTCTTTTCACCTGTCACTGAGAAAAGTGAGCTATTTGAGCATAACATGGTCACAAAAGATTCACGGTTCAATTTTCTACTTCATGTAAAATCTTCTATTTTTCTAGACTTAAAATGATTTTCCATATTATCACATTTTTCTTATAGTGTGGATCAGGAAACAGTTATTCACTCCAATGATGCATTTGCCCCTGTTGCTTATTTGAAATTAAAAAAAGTGGAATTGAAAGATAAAAATTGTGTAAGTATATTTGACAATTATATATTTATAGCAAATATGTGAGTTTGGGACTGAAACGTTAAATAAAAATTAAATTTTTTGAGTTGGAGAATTCGTAAATAAGAAAATGATTTCTTTATATACAATAATGCCCTGAAGTTGTGGCACAAGTTGTTCCTCAGCTGGTGCCTTAAGTTAAATGAATGAATTGCATAGTTTTCATGATTAAAATGATATAATTGGTTCCATTTAATGAACTCATTCAATAAAATTCCAATTTTACATAAAGTTGCATGCACTTATTTCACATCTAATTGTGAAGCAAATAAAACCAGATTTAAAGGAGAAGTTGTATAATTAATTTTGAATCTTAGAAGAGGATGGCTTCATATTTATTTGGTTCGTAAAAGTTAGCTCAGCCTCATTGCATATAGTGTTCTAGTGAACTAAGGAATGTTTTCATATTTGATTATTGCACCACATTAAGGAGCACTATAGTAAGCTTTCTGTCTCAGGATTGATTCCATGATGCTTTTATTTAATACTTCTGCAAGAATCTTCTTTTTAATCATAAGAGTAATTCTCAAAATATAAACCAAAAATTCAAGTGAATCCAGCCTATAACAGCATTTAATTATTTTTTGGTTGAAATTTGGCATTTATTAGGCCTAAATAGTATGCACTTACGTTTTGAAAAAGAGATTGCTGGTTCAATTCCAGTTTTCAATTCAATTTTTATTTTCTGGGTATCATTCAAGCAAAAAAAAAGGGGGTGCCTTTTTCTTCTTTACGACCTACCAAATCTTACGATGGTGGGTCAGTGAGTTCTAATTTGAGCTATTGAGTGCGGGTGTTAAAACAAAAAACTGCATTAATCTCTGCTCCCCCAAAAAAATTACAAAACAGTGACCCTGGGGCCTTGCGTGTGTTAATCATTTGCTTTGGGAATTTTTATCTCTTAGAAGGGTAATATCATGAAAAACAAGGTAAGTTTGCAATAAATAGAGGTCAGTACAATTTATTGCTTGTAGAAAATCCAATTTTATTTCAATCAAAATCACTCTTTAGATACTAAACTGCATAATCAAACTTGTTAATGATTATAAATATATATCCGTCTTTAACGTTATGTGTGGAAGACCCTATCAGACTCTACTTACTAATAGCCGCCACTTTTTTCAATTTTTCTCCATCTCTGTGTATTTTTTTTTTTTTAATAGCAGTCATGGCTCTCAGACAGGGAACAGTAACATGAAATGGCAACACTCTGCATTTATTTCAATAGCTTTTAACGAAGGAAATCTGTTTGAAACATGTTAACATGCTGTACCCAACACTAAAGCCTGTGATATTAATATTTAACATGTATATATATTTAAAAAGGCAATTTTAAAAGACTAAGTATATTTTAACAAATGTTACTGCTGTAAAATTTTTATGTGATGTTTTATTTAAAATTTGTTTGTGGACAAAAACCAAGTTTATAATTAGAATAAGAAAACTTAATGCAATTCTTTTACTCATTTGTAACGAAATGTTTTACTTTTGACGGTTTTGATTTTATCCCCTTCTTTGGAAACACATATGCCACATAATTTTTTAGCACCTTGTACTGTAATTTTTTAATCTTACATTGTCTCAGAAAATATAAAATTATCGAAATAATTTCCATTTTTAGTCTTAAATTATTGGAAAAAAATTGCACTTATGTATATATAATGTGTCTATTCTAGGATACAAGCCTATCTCAGTATGGTTCTATTCAAGGTGTACCAGTGAACTTACCCCAAAAAGCAGTTGGTGCAAGCTGATGAATACATAAACTCGAAGCAATAATACATTCCTGTTTTTAGAATTATGGAATCACATGTAAATTTCAGAGACAAACTTTAAGGTGGAGGGAATGTTACTGCTTTGGTGTTTTTTAAGATGAATAAAGAGACTTCAGCTTATGATGATGTACAAAAATGTATATTTGATGAATAACCTGGAATCTTTCTGTGCGAAAAAAAATCTCATGCATATTTCTACCTTATACAATTAAAGAATTTGAAACGTAAAATCAAAAGACTTAATATATTTTATGTCCAGGGTGTCTACACAAATTCTCTTTCGAACTTCCATGGCTTTTCCAAACCTTACCTTAATCGATTTCCAATCGCTAATTACAGTAAACAACACACAATGTACTAAAATTCGTATAACAAAAACAAGTTTCAAGACCATGAAATGTACTAACTCAAATCCTGAAGCCATTTATAACTCAATTGCAGTGAATTTACAAATACAAAAAACTGTATTAAAAAATGCATTTCTTACACTAAAAATAAATTTGTATCAATTAAATATTTACAATATTTTCATTTGGCCCCTTTTTTGAGTTCATTATAAAAGAATTTAACCATATAATCGCAAAGCTGATGCTTCATCTTCTATTTCATTTAAAATGTGTATGACTATATGTATTTTAATAAAATACATACAGTTAAAGTCATATTTAAAGTATGTAGGACTGTACATATTTTCATAGAAGAGTGGGCAGGCGCTCCGCCCTGCGAAATAAGTCTAGAGTGAACACTGGAAAAATGCATTGCCACCCTACTGTCATAGGACATTGGTCTTACATTTTCTTAAAAAAAATCCAAACCTCTTAAAGCCTGGGCTACAGTAAACAATTAGTTTGTAAGTTTTTTTTTTCTTCTTCCCGTAATTAAGAATCAAATCTAGATTAGTAACATGCTAGGCAAATATATTACTACCGCAGGGTCAAAATAATAGTGTGTTTGTAAGTTTTACTATGCAAGGGTCACGTTGTGCTGGGACCTAGTTTTCTGATGAATTCAAATGTCTTAAGGCCTATGGGAACCAACCCCAAGATACAGTGGGCAATTAACCAATAAGTGTTTGCTTTATTTTGGTACCAGTTACGAGTCAGAATAATGACACGCCGAGTGAATATTTTATCACTGTGCAACCACACAGCCTAATTGAAAATGAAATCAGAAAAATTGGTAAGTAATCATTAGCACCCAGCTCAAATTCCATACATTTTAACATCACTAAAGGTTGTCTCTTAACCTTTAGTCAGGTGCAATATAACGAGTCACATGTTTGTGTGCAATGACGGGCCTAACATGCACTTTCCATTAAAAAAAACATTTGTAACCATAAAACCATTTATTTTCTTCAAATCATCCTTTGATCAAGTACAACACTTTTGTGTTTTTAAAAATCAAAATTTATAGAAAGCAAGGACAAATTCAGAAAACAATTTACAAAAGTAATGCACCAGAAGTTTTTCCTTTTCCAAACACCAAAGTAATACAAGAGAATCGCAACAAAAACTATTCAAAAATATCGTGCTTTACTAGAGAAGAGATTAATTAATTGTTACACAAATCATAAACTTCATGTGGCATATAAATTACATACGTGCATTCATATTTTGAGTCGTCTGATACCAATTTCTGTGGTGCGTGTAGCACATCTATGCCTCTATGACAGTCCTGAAGGTAGAAAATCTTCCCCCTTTTTTTTTCTTCATCTGAGCAAGAGCAAAATGTTGGAGGTCCAAGGACATACCAATAGTTTTCGTACTCCTCCATTTTATTTCTTCAATCACCAGTTCGTGGAACTGTTGCTTCAAAAATAGTCTTCTCCGCATTGATTCCAAACCGTTACCAAGGAAAATAACTTGTGCATCCATACCACTTATATTCAGTATCATAAAATAAATACTGATATATCTTTACGTTATTTACTTGCTAAATGAATAAAATAATTTACTGAATAGATTTCAAAAATACATACTGTACAAAAAGTTCGATATTGGACATGGTGTGCCTGGCAGATTACTTTCATTACTACATTCACTAAAGAAAGTTTGAAGCAAACTGAAATATATATATTCAAACAAGGGTTTAAGCCGGCTTAGAAACTGCTGTCGCAAAAATGCTAGTTGCTTTCGTTGCTCAAAAAATCTTATCAATAAAATTGCTTACATCAACCATGCTTTGAAATATAAAGGACTAGTTATTTTAAAAAAAGAAATACTCAGTATGGGTTGAGATGTCATCAACGTTATTCCAGTTCAAGTGCACTGCCACAGCCAATCAGCATTCATTTCTGTGACAAAAAGATGACCAACAAATGAAGATTGAATGTGATGTATACATATGGGTGTTTGATGGGTATATGTCATTACATGTCTAAGTATATAGGGAAGAAGTTAGGGGGGGGGGGTTACTGTAAGAAACATTAAGGTTAAAAAAATAACAATGGAACGTAAATCAAAGTTATTAAAAAAATCAACGCTTTTTGATAGGATATTAAACTATCCTTATTTTGCAATGGGCACAATATTTTTTCTCGTATTTTACATTAATTCGCCACATTTTGCGAAAAAATCAACTGCAGCTTAAACCAGCAATGAAGTAACCACAGTACCTTGAGGGAAAGCTTAAAACTCAGGTATTTGGTTAGTCGCCACTGGCTAGCACAGGGGTCGAAATTAACTTTTTAAATCAGGTGCACAAGTGCACCCAAGTCTTGTGGCTTAGGTGCACAAATAATTAACAGAATAGAAAGTAAACCTCAACCAGTGGCGGATTTATAAAATTGCCGCCCTTAGGCACAGCCTGTACTGCCGCCCCCTCCCTCCTTTACAAAGAGAGGAATATTTGTTAAAAAAAAACCAACCGCATATCATACTCTTAACATTTGATATGTAAAGGAGATTTTTCATATAATTATTCAAACTAATAAGATACAACTCGAAATTATTGCTACCATAATCTCCGACTTCGTGGATTCGAGACACTTTTTGAATCCACAATAATTTTAGTATGGATTCCTGGAGCCTCTGATTTGGTCTGGTTGGTAAAAGAAAAAATAACGCAATCATAAACATAAAATTTTAATGAAAAGGGGGTGTTACCAAAATAAATAGGAGCCTGAAACCACATAGTAACAGTGATAAATATAAAATACGGCTCATATTGCACAGAAAGCCCATTACCAACATCGACTATTGTTTTGTTTACCTTTAATGACACCTGCAAAAGGTTTCCATACTGGCTTTTCTCAAAGTCAGAAAGTTAACATTAACAACTAATGGCAATTTCCACGTGTTGATACCAGATACATCCACTTCTGATGGGAGGTATCTGACATTGCAATGTAAACAATATTGTCATATCTCTTTGTCTTTCGATTCTGTAGTTTTTATTTGCAGAAAAGTTCAAGTAGTCGCCTGTATCATCGCTGTTGGAGGAACAAGGCAATAATTAAAAAGAAACATTATTTTCAACATTGTCCAGTTTGGAAAATTTTATTTTCAAGCTCTTTGATGCCACCTCCCTGAAAATTGCCGCCCTTAGGCCTGTGCCTATTCAGAAATCCGACACTGACCTCAACATTAAAAATGAGTGAAATGTAAGTGTAGAGATTATATTTAAGCATGTAAGCTAAAAATGTGCAACTTGTCAAAATAATTGAACATTCGTTTATATTAAAAGTAAAAATTCAAAGAAAATGCAGGTACATTTCTATATATATATATATATAAAATTATTCCATAGGTCACTGTTCTTGAAAAATAGGTAGCCATAGTTTTGAATAGTTAGGTGCACGCAGTGTACTCAAATTAAAAATTTACGTGCACGGATAAAATTTCATGTGTACCCACTAATTTCAAACCCTGGGCTAGCAGGGCCCTCTTTATTAGAGGCTACTTCATTTAAGTTATAGCCACTTTCTCGTGGCCACAAAACATTTAAATACTGAAGCCTTAGGAGGGTTTGTTTGATCAACATTTTTCATAAAAAAATAGTAAGTAGTTTGCGGTTTCAGAATGTAACCTCCCTGCAGTCAAAATGGACAAGATTGCATTGGGAAACAATAAAGTGACGAGTATGATGGTGACTGAAGTCGTATTTTTAATCGCCATCCTCTGATATTTAGTCGCCCCAGGGCTGGTGGCGACCATGAATTTTAACGTTTACCCTGAGCAATCTTGAAATGAGGCTCCACATAAGAGTATCTTAAAATATTTTGACCTCTCCTTCATAGTACTGTTTGTTTCCCATCCAGGCCATTCTTTTGAGTGTATTTTTAGCCCACCAGGGAGGATGAGGGGAGGGAGTGGAATGACATGAATATACGTCGGTTGGCCAAGAAAGGGACAACCCCACTTCAAGGGAATGGGGTCATTGAACAAAGACAACTGTGAAAAGGGGCATCTGTATGTGCCTGGTATGGTCAGCTTGTCTCCTTTCCCTCCAACTATAGTTCTTCATCTTAAATAATAAATACCTAAGGAAATGAGGTGTTCAAACAGGTGTGGTTAAGAATTTTGAAGAGGAAACAAAAAGAAACAAGAAAAGATCGCTGAAGTGCAAAATGGATATTCTGGAATCGGAGAATCCTGTTTTCAGAGAATAAACTGTGGTTAAAAATGCCTGTCGCATTTTCGCGATGGGCAATAATTTTTTCTTCACATTTTCGAGCAACTCGTCGCATTTTTCGCAGAAAATACGAGTGCAGCTTAAACCCTGATTCAAACATCACTAGCAACATTTACTCAATAATATAAAGGGTTCTGCCATATAGTAGGGAGGGAAAGAGGGAGATGAAATGTGAGAGCTGTGCCCATTAGAGATAAGTTTAGGCTCATTTCTCAAGGCCTGAGTCCGAAGATTTGCAAGTTGAGTCTGCCCAAAATACTTTGTGGAAATTTGAGCCCAAAACTTCAAATATAACTTTAACCTCTTGGTTCATGATTTAAATTTAAAAAAAAAAAAATGCTAAACTACACCATTTAATTTCCAGGATTCATACTATCTGGGTAAAAAAAAAATCCATGACTACAAATTAAAAACATTTTGTGACCATCAAAACAATTCATGTTCACTTAAAATATAATTTTGACTCCCAATATTAAATTCACAAATAAAAATGAAATATTAATTTTGAAATGTATTCTACTGCAAAATATATAAAATAATGACCAAAATCATCAAATCGTTATTCAGTTATCCTAAATTAGAATAAACTATGAATAGTAAATATTTGCATGGCTGATATATATCAGCCATGCAAATATTTTTTCAAATCTTACAGGCCCGCAAAAAAAAAAAAAAACCCTGCTATCACATTACAAAAGTCTCTTACCTTAAATAATCAAAAGATGGAATTTAGTTTCGCAGATGCCTTGAAGCTGTCGCAAACCAATTATGAACTGAAGGGATAGGGTTAAAATTGGTCACACTTATACTGTTATTAACAGCAGTCATTAAGCTATTTGTTGTTTTAAATGTTAATCGAGATCAGTGACTTGATTTAATTATGTTCATTGTGCTGAAACCCCTTTCGCAACTTGCTGTTGACACTGGTATACACGACACAATTGTAATAAGAGGTGACAAAGTTTTGAATCTACTTGGTTGGCTGATAGCATTATGAAATAAAGACTGAAATGGCAAATCTTTAACCACTTGTTTGAAATCAAACCACTTCTCTAACACTGAATCCTCTGAGAATTGGGGAAGGGATTGCTGAAAATGTTCTGCCAAATTTACGATTTCCCGGTTTCCAAATTCTGCCAATTTTCTTCCCTCAGACTATCCCGCTGCATCAAATATTATCATATGTTAAATGATTGATGTATTAATATCTATAAACCTAGCTTGAAGGTAAATTTCACCTTCATGTATAATTTTTTTTCTATCTGATACAAACAGATCTTCAAGTTGAGTATTACGCTTAAAGCCAAAATACTTCCATTCTCTGAAGTTCTTCATGAATTTTAATTCTTTGGTACCTGGATTTTCATATAATTTGTTCAATTTGAACAAGACTGATTTAATACAATTATCCACTTGAGTGACCAGCATGTTTTCTCGTTGAAAAAATTCGCTAATAGATGTGTATATACAATTTTTACCACAGGCAGCAATTTTAATGTAGAATTTTAGACCTTTAGGTTAGAATTGCTCCTAAACAAATATTTCAATTCAAATTTATTTTCGGGCAGAAACGATTATGGAATAAAAAAAACATACAAATAATCGATCTGCTCGGGCAGCTATGGGTAGAGACCATAAGGTCTGACAGAGCCCCAGCGGCCCAGAATGATATGACTTCCTTGTTTTTTAAAAAACTCCATGATTTTCCAGACCTGGAAAATGAAATATAGAATTCCATGACCCGTATAAACCCTGAATTTCCTTCGATTTTTCATATACATGTATTTCTACAATCTTTGAAAATGAATCACATAATTTTGATATAGAGAAGTTAGTTTTCAGCTTCATTTGTTTGATGAGCATGTCTAATCTCTAGTGCTGATTATCTCAGTTGTGTTCACCGAAAGTTAACAGCACATGCAAATTGCTATGGACAGAGGTGTATGAAAGACAATACATGTTGTTCAACCCGCAATGGATAAATGATTATTCTAAATGTGACTTCTTTTTTTTTTTTTAAAGTAGCATCAATGTACTGTTCAGAGCTCAGGAAATGAGCTATACAAGTTGTCCCACATGTTTGACCTGGAACAGTAAATTGATCAAAATAAGGTATGTGTAGTAGTATGGGGACCTTTGTCCATGCAGTTTATACACAACTGTCATGCTACACATATATATACCATGATCTTCCCAACTAACTCGCAAAAAGAATCAATCTGGTTTGACTGACAGTTTTGCCAGAACTCAACTAATAAACAGTAGTTACCTTTCCACGACACATAAACAGAGCTTTAGGTGTATAAGAAGTGTGTTACAAATATGACAATACAATATTTAATCATGTTACCAATACAGTAAATTCTGAATTGGCAATCAACATCAAAGAATGGAATTCATAAAATTACAATCAAAAAATGCAATCATTACAATTTGACTTAAGTCCAAAGGAAAATATGCTACTTTTAACATTTCATTTCTATTTATACAGCAGATATATAATTTTGCATGTGTGCACAAAAGTATAATTAAAAAAATGTGTGTACAAAATTTGCTTTGTCATGTAGTGAGTTTCATCATTTTTTGAATGACTATCAGTGCATAAATGTCACAAAAACACATTCACATACAAAATATATTATTTTGCCAGATAAAATTTACCATTACAGCGGGGGCATAACTGGTGTTGAC
>QLNU02014802.1:2732225-2752381 GCA_006491805.2 Dysdera silvatica | reverse complement strand
GAAAGAATGGTCAAAATGATTAGATCGTACAATGATAAATGCAAGAACATAAAGAAGCTGTCGCTAAAAAACAGATGAAAAGGATGAAGTCCAAATTACAGATTTTTCGATCGGAAGCAAAACAGCATCTGTTTGATATTTGTTCTTGCAAGTGTACATCTCCTGACAGATGTAAATGCCCATGTAATAGAAAAATTCCAGACTTGGAAAGACTGTCTTGAGGATCAGACGACTTCAAGAAAAATAGTGATAGGCACAGTTGATATGGTGGCAACACAAACTTAGGAAATGAACTTACAGGTTTGAAAAGAAAGTTTCAGAAAAGCGAAGAAAAGTGAAAAATGCAACCACAGATGCTTCATATGAAGATTTGAAGTTATTTGATTCTTCTAATCATGTTTATGAGCAACAATATCAGGATCTTACTGATAAGCCTTCAACTTCATCGCAGTCGAAAATAAGTGGTAAAAGTATATCACGAACAACCCACCTTCCAGCCCTAGCTAATGTTGCAACAGAATGGGAATAACCGGCAGAGCTGCTGCAACAGAAGCAATTGCACTTCTTGAAGACTTAGGAGCTGCGAGACATGACATGTCCAATGTATATGTCCAAAAATAATGACGGGCTGAAGATAAGAAGAAAAAGAAAGAAATATCGAATAGAACTGCCAAGTCCAAGATTTCAATTTCATTGCCACCAATAACTTGAAAGGACTGTATTTTGACATTTCAAAAGTTCAAATTTTAACTAAAAAAAATATTGAGGGAACACTGTATCCACAAAGAGTGCCTAATGAACATATTACACTAATAGTAGAATATGACCGCAATTATATAAGGCACGTGTCACCAATAAGTCTTTTGCTAAAGACATTACTGAAAGTATAATGAAATTTTTCAGAGAACGTCATATTGATTTCACTATACTGTTAGCATTATGAGGTGATGGGACCTCAGTAAACAAGGGGGTGTTTTCCACCGTATAGAATGATTTTGTAAGAAATCCTTACATTGGTTCTTGTGCCAGCTCCATGGTAATGAACTACTGCTCAGGCATCTAATGCTGCACTTGGTTGGCGATACAACTGGTCCTAAAACATATTATGGTTCAATTGGAAAATGGCTTCAATTATGCTCTTGTATTTATCGTTATATGATCTAATCATTTTGACTATTCTTTCCATAGAAACTGTTGGAATTGAGGCGGCCTGCCAAATTGTTTCAACCTTTTCAGCCATATAAACTGCTATTGCCCCACCCCCACAACTGGGTCCGATTTTGTAATTTTTCAATTCATTTCTTACCAACGAAAAGTTCTGTAAGTTTCTCATATGCGTTTCTTATATGTTCTTTCGATTTTTCCGCATTAGTGGAAAGAGAAAATCGAAAATTAAAAGAACCACTGAAATGTGAAAATTTACATCATTTTCGGCTATTTTGGCACATTTCGACCCCAAAGTGGAACCGAAAGATATTTATTGATTATTATAAATTTTTGCAGTTATGTTTCTTATACATTCTTCCAACTTTTCCGCATTAGCTGGAAGAGAAAATTGGAAATTAAAAAAAATCACTGAAATATGAAAATTTACATCATTTTCGGCTAATTTTGCATATTTAAACCACAAAGTGGAACCAGAAGATATTTATTGATTAATCTGGAATTTTGTACATATGTTTCTGAAAGCATTCCACAACTTTTCTGTGCTAGCGGGAAAAGAATTTCGAAAAAAGTTTTTGACACTCCACCTAATGTTTATGCACAGTCGTACATCTTTATCATTCTTTGTAGTTTACCATGTAGTACTTCAAACTGTGTAAATTCCTGTAATTAAAGGAAATATTAAAATGTTCTTAAAATTTAAACTTCTTAAGACTATCAATTTAATACTATATCCCAGAGTTTCTCAAACTGTAACGTGTGAACCCTAGAAAAGGGGTGGGCTCAAGACATTTTTCTTACATGGGATTATTTTAACTTGAGCTAAATGTTTAATGGTGCATTTGAGGGCTAAAATTTTGGTTCATATTTAATTTGAAATTGAATTATTTAAATAAGACTGTTCTAATTTGAACATTTGTTCCTTTTTTATAAATAAAAAGGTTAAAATATGCATATATGTACAAAAATATGTACATTAAGGTTACATAATACTTTTATTCATATCGTGCGTCAAGTACGAGTGAAGTGTAACGTCTGAATATAAATGATGTAAAGAGGGGGGGTCATAGGGATAAAAAATTTGAAAGCCACTGTTTTACCTTATTAATTTACATTTTCAAAAATAAATTTCTTTTACAGGAATTCATCAAAAATTGAAGAAGCATGTGAAACCTACCATCGAGCTGCGAATTCTTATAAAATGACAAAAAATTGGAGTGGTACGTGTGATTTTATGTTAAATGAATTGCTGAAATTGAAACTTTTTTTTAAAGCAGTCTAATGAAGATTTTTTTTTAATTACCAACATTAGTAGAATGTTTTTTTGTAATATGCAAAAAATTTAATTAGTATGTCACTGTTTGTCCTTGAAGAAAAATTTTACTTTTGTGTCTAGGCTTCTACACCTATCCCTTGCTGGGTGTATTGTCTATGGATCTGGAAAACCTGGAAAAGTCAGGGAAATTGGAAATTCATTGTTATAATAAATAGCTAATTAAAATAACTTTCCTAAACTGTGCTTTTCATACCACATTGCATACTGAAAATTTTGAAAAACTTATACTTTTGACTAAACTTCTTCCAAAAGTTGCCATTTTGCACCAAAACTAATATAATTTATATAAAATTATTAAGCCCATATATTTCTCAGGAGAAAATGTTTGCCAAATATGTAACTAAAACTTGAATATATATATATATATATATAGTCAGCACACTTTAAATGGAATAGAAGATGAAGCATCAGCTTTGCGATTATATAGTTAAACTCTTTTATAATGAACTTGAAAAGGGTGGAATGGAAATGTTGCTGTAAATATTTAATGCAAGTTTTTAGTGTAAAGAAATACACTTTTTAATACAGCTTTTGAATTTGTAAATTCACTATAATTGAGTTATAAATGGCTTTTGGGGTGTATGTTAGCGAATTTCATTGTCTCGAAACATGTTTTTATTGTGCAAAATTTTAATGCGTTATGTGTTAATGCAATTGGTGACTGGAAATCGATTAAGATTTGGTCTGGAAAAGTCAGGGAAGTTTGAAATAGAATTTGGGTAGACACCCTGCACTTAATTTAGCTATATTCGCTATTTAGGAGCTAATTGTTTTGTTAAAATTGTGAAAACAGTAAAATCAAACTAATTGGATTCAAATTGAATTGACGAAATACTGTGACAACTTATCTTCTTATTAATTGTCATACCTTAATTTTATCATTTTACTACTTTTAGTATGTGCATTTTCATAGCATAAATCTGAATTTCAGTGTAGCCCGTCAACACCAGCAATATTACTTTTCGCCCAATCCGTCGTTGTGTATTTGACACCCGTACAAATAAATCAGTACTATAATTAAGGAATTTTAAGGGCTAAGCTTTTAATTAGTACATATTTTCATTCAAACAACTTTTATGTATCTTAATATGAAGTATCAATTCTCTAATTTTTTTTTATTAAAAAAAAATAGTTTTTGTGTTACGGGTGTGACTTAAAAATGGCATGCATTTTCATCTTATTATACTAATTAAAATACAAATTTTAATTTTTGTTTTACAAAATACTAAACAATGCACTTTTAAGAGTTATCTGCAAAAGTTGAAGAATTTTAAACTTATAACTAGATGTTCACTTTTTCGTGGATTTAGCGTTTTTTGAAATATTGCCGAGATATTGCTACCTAATCTCTTCCTTTCCTTTTTCTTCACTAGAAAGTTGTAATGGAGTTTAGAATAAAAAGCGAGTAGCGTTAAAGAAAAAGCAACTGTGAATATGTGAAATCATGTTTATAACCGTATCATTTCAAAATTGTACTCTATAAAATTACCACTAAGTGGTTTGCCTCCCTGACCTCCAGACATGCTCATCTTCAATATGAAACAAATATATGCATCATATATAAATATTTTTTTAATTGAATATTTTTACTATATTAATTTACTTGTAAATGGCCTTAATTGATGCCTTTATAAATCTAATATAAAATTATTTGAAAGCTGCTGGAAATGCATACTGTGAGGCAGCCAAGTTGCACTTGAAGATAGGAAGTTGTCATGATGCTGCTACATGCTACATAGATGCCGGGAATTGCTTTAAGAAGACTGACCCACAAGGTATTTTTTTTTCTCTGATGATAAATTTATGGTAGTTGATATGTAAATCGTTACCATTTTTAAAATTACGAACCGTTCATGTACTTTCACTAGAATATCTTTATTCTATTTAACAAAAGCATAGAAATTATAATTCGCTGAACTATACTTAAATTCTCGAATTCGAGTGCTGCTGTTGGAACTAGCACTATATAATGCTGCCTTAGTAATAATATCTCAGCCATGGTCAGTGTTTTATCCAAATAGTGACCTCATTGTGGAAGGCTTTGTTGGTGGTCAGATCCCATGAATTAATGTGTCACACATCAGATGTTAATTACGTAATTTATGTGCACTTGAATTTGCGTGAGACCAATCATGGTGTATCCACAAATTCCTGTGTCAGTTTACACCACCCAGCTTAAATTATGTTTTATTAATAATTTCACCTCTTTAAAATGTCTTCGTTTTCTTGACTAAACTATTTTTGGAAATAGAACACTTGTTTTTTTTTACAGAGACAAAGTTCATATATATTCACAACATTATAATGTTAACAGAATAATTTTCAAATATAGTTTTTTTGACCAATATAAAGGGACCATAAAAATAGTGAAGAAATTTTATTCTATTTTGTGTGCAATTACTAATGACCCTAGTCAATGCAAGTTTAGATTTTTTGGAAAACTGAAGGTCCCAACCAACACAGCATGCCTCTAGCTGTCCGTGTGCCATAAAACACAAAGAGTATGAAATATAAGTTCTCTCTCCCTATGTCTTGCGAGGCGTCATATTTGGTTGGATGACATTGTTTATGTTTGCTTATTGTTAATCAATAGTGGCATGATGTAGTCATTAGAACGAAAATCATGTATGGACAGACAGAATTTTGTAAATAGATGATTTATTCACTGAGTAATGTAACCGTGCTCAGGGTTAACACAATTGCCACATGGTGAACACATATACAATATTATATGTATTAGACTCACTTTAAGTTTATTATCATTTTCAGGATTTTTAATGCAAAGAAGTCTGCAGGAGGAAAACTTAGGTTTAATTAATGCTCATGTTCAATCAAATAATAATAATAACATTTTATTTAGACAAGTGTAATGACATTACGAATTGAATGATTATCCGTTTCTCCGAGGAGTGAGAACATAAAATAGTTAATATGGTACTGATTATAGTGAAATAATATGGGAAAAGGTAAGTATGAACATTAAACCTGAAAATGTATAATGATTCTATAAATATATTATAATTACATTATAGCAGTACAATTAAATATTGGAAAAAAATATTGTAATGCCAGACGACCTGCCAGGGCAGCAATGGGAAAAGGTTGTAAAAGTGAAAACAACTGAATTATAGTTCAATTAATTATTGTTAATTTTAGAAATGTATAATTATTAAACTTGTAAGTATTATAATAATTATTATTAATTTCAAAATATTATCATCAAAATTTGAAAAATTTCAGCAGTTTTAAAATTGTTTTTTGAAAATATTTTTGAAGATACATATATAATTTTTGATACTGTTTCAACTTATTAACAACCCAAGTGGTGTTAGTAATAAAGTAGAAAAACAAAAAAATATTTCCAAGCACTCAATAAATAGCATCTGCCGACATACGTTCATTAATGAAGAAGATTTGAGACTTAGTGTTCCCTATTAAGATATTATTTAATACCTTAAATATGAAGAGAAAGAACATCGTTCCTGTGTCTTAGTTTCGGAGCAGGTTAAATCATTCGGGTTCATATGGAGGGTCCCCTGTTGAAATCCAAACCAGAGCACACTCTTTTTTTTTTTTTCTTTAATGCATGCAACTCCAGCCCCCAAAACCAGTTTTCTGACGAAACTGAAGCCTGCCTTACGTAATATCAATATAGCGAGTGTAGCATGTTGATCGGCCGGAGGGAAATTCATGCATGATGTGGATCTGCGTCAGCCGGGTCAAATGTGTTTTAAAAAAATAAATAAAAAATAGGAAAAAAAACCTGTAGTTAGAGTTTAGACGTATGTGGCAAAAAATATGCTAATACCTGACCTTTGATTTTTAACAGAGGCTGTCAATTGTTTAATGAAAGCAATCGAAATGTATACTGACATGGTAAGAACTACTTTCATTGTGTATCTCTATTTATGCACTCGTTCATTTTCTGACAGTATTAATTGTAATTAATTGTGTATTCGGAGGTGAATATAGAAATTAATAGCAACATAGAAGGTATTTTTTTGTTATTGTTTTTATCTGAACCTCTTTATTTCCAACTGGAATAGAAGTTACATTTGATTTTAAAAAATTTGTATGAATAATGTAGTGAAGTAAGAAACAATTAGTAAACTTTTTTTTTTTTTTAACCTCTGTCTTGGTAACAACACTAATTTTTAAATATTCTTTTTGTAGCTGTGCAAAAAAATTGAATAACGTGTGTAAGGCTGAAAAATAAAGAGTGATAACATGTTAATCCTTGAATATGAAAATTCAATTCTCTCTAATGAAATTAACATAGAAAAGTGTCGTTTTTACATATCTTTGGCATTCTGGAGTTAATATAAAAAGAAGTAAGAGTATAAAAGTTCATTATTTATTAGATTTTGCTCTCTTTGTAGGGTCGATTTACAATAGCTGCGAAGCATCTCATAAGTATAGCAGAGATTTATGAAAATGACTTAGTTGACATTGATAAGGTAGATATAATTTTTATTATGTTGCCTAAGTTTCTATAAAAACGATCTTTTTGTGAATTTACAATGGGCAAAATGAAATTGTTTAATTTTCTTTGTTGTTGAAAAGAAGCATTTAATGTCAAAAGTTTCATATTCAGTTGCACTTTTCAAGTCATTTCTTATCCATAGGCCATAAGCTGTTATGAACAAGCGGCTGATTACTATCGAGGCGAGGAGTCAAACAGGTGAGGTTTTAGAGGCGTTTTATTATGAATTATCTTTGAAAATGCTGTTCTTCCTATTTAATGCACATTTTTGTATTTAATTTTGCCAATAACAGTTTTGCCCATGTGAACTAAATTTATTTGTTAAGAATTTCAAACAAGAATGTGTCATCACACAAAATAAGTTTTGTTTTTGTTTTTTTACTTTTAAAATTATATTTTTGGTTTCATTTACTCGCAATAGTTCCGCCAATAAATGTTTGTTGAATGTTGCTAAGTACTGCGCTCAATTGGAACAATATGAAAAAGCCATTGACATATATGAACAGGTATGTTGTTGGTTTTCGTAATCATATATTACTATCCTCTTAAAGCAGTCTTACCTTTTATAAATAGTTTAAAGATATTTCTATAAAAACTTTAATTTAAAGGTTAGTATTTCTTGTTGCAGGTTTTTTAGAAAAAATTATTTGCATCAAAAAAAAAATATCAAGAATAGTTCCAAAAGTTTATTTGAAAATTTAAAATAAAAGAAAAATTGTATATACATAAATCTATTATTATACATATAAACGTATGTAGGATATCAACAACAAGTATTTCAACACTGACATAAAATTTAAACACAGCGTTTCGAAACTAACTGCCCCCTTTGTTAAGGGAAGGTAAAATGAAAATTTTGCCTTCACTTGACAAAGTTAAAGACCAGGAATGTCCCACCTTTGAGAAAATAGGCAGTTATACTATTTTGATAAAATTGTCTTTCCAACCAGAAGAGCACCCACAATAAGTCCTTTTCTAAATCTGAAAAATCTTTCATTGTTCCCATTGTGATGTAAAATACTGACTTATGGCATACTTAAAATAGTTACAGGGAACACATAGTGGTGCCAATGATCGAATATTTTGCATATGTAATATTTACATGCAGATTACTAATTCAGTGGTTGATGTGCATATGTGCAATATCAATTATCATCTATGTGAATTTGAGAAATGTATGTTTCAGCTTTGCAACTGTTTTTTTAAGTAATTGATTGTCATTAATATCTGAAGAAAAAGAGATCTGCATGTTAATTATGTTCTCATCCTTTCGTGATTTTTTCCCTTAGATAGCAGCATCATCCCTAGAAAATTCTCTTCTAAAATACAGTGCAAAGGAATATTTTTTTCGAGCAGGTCTTTGTCATTTGTGTGTAGAATTACAAAATGCACAGGTATGCCACAGTAATTTTCTAAACTTATGGCTTATTTATTTTAATATAGAAAATATACATTTTTTAATTTGAAAATTTTGACTAATTTTTTCCAAGTTGGCTATCATTTTAACTGCATATATATATATATATATATATTTGCTTGTCCAATTGTAGCAAGCCATAAGCCGATATGAAGAGATGTCTCCATCTTTCTCAGACTCCAGAGAATGCAACTTACTTAAGGTATAGTTCTGCTACCATCACTAGTTACTTTACCATACAGATAGGAATATTTTTATACATTATATGGTCAAAAGTCACTGGATACCAAATACAGTCAAGCACAGTTATAACAAACATGAAGCAAATGGAATATTTTCTCTGCTATAGCCATTTGTCAAAAATATACTTTTGTACATTTTTATTATATATATATTGTTGTAGTTTTACCAGTGTTTAACCTTTTGTATGTAAATTTCCTCCCTGGTACCCTGTATTTTATTTCTATTTTTGTATAACTATTAATAGTTATTAGAGATGAGACAGCCCGAAATGGGCTCAGATTCTATATTTCTTGGTGTTTTCGTGCTTCGGCAGACCCATGCTCATCAAACGGATGCAACTAAAGCCAAAAACTGACTTCTCTATATCAAAATTCTCCAAGGAACAAAGAGTTATGTGGTTTGTTTTTGAGGATTATAGAAATATGTGTATATGGAAATTCGAAGGTAATTAAATAGTGTAGTTTAGCAAATTTTTTAAAACTTAAATTATACGTCAAAGTTACATTTGAAGCTTCGAGTTTGGGCTCAAATTCCAAGTCTTCGGGCTCAGGTCTTGAAAAATGAGCCTGAACATGTCTTTAATAGTTATGTATAATTTATAAATAAATATTTTTAATCAACCACTCTCATTTATAAAGGTTTAAAACAGATTAATATTTAATATGGGACTTCTCTGGACCATTATGATAGTTTTCAATTTTCCAGAGAAAAATATTTGTAGGAATGGGTTTCAGTGTAAGACGGTGTGTTACCTGCAACATACGTTGCATAGACACCATTGTAGAATTTTTTTTTTTTCGTAAATTTAAATAGATGTGTGTAGGGAGTAATTTTTTAATAAATTCTTTGTATAAATGTTTCGTGAACTTTATATAGTATAATTTTTTCAACTTTGTAAAATTTAACAAAAGTCTGGTGTGTCTTATAAGTTAATGCCATTAAAACATGAACTAAGTAGGTATTTAATAATGTAAGTCCTATTTTTAAAGCAAACAAAAAAATCTAATGTTTTCAAATATAAGGGTGAAAATATAGTTAGAGTAGAGAAAAACAAAAACAAAACATATCCGTGAATTAGTTCGTTCTATCAAATCATTTATTAGCTATAGCCATGGCTTCATTGTATATGTATTGGTTATAATTAAGGCCCGGATTTTCATGCATAAAATTTAGGTCAAATAATATGCTCGAAATTATTATAAATTATGCAAGTGTATGGAAATCTGGACCCTGCTCATAATTTCTGCTCATAAAAACATACAAAATGGAAATTTATTGAAACAGTGCAAATGCTCTTGAAATCATTACATAATATGCACTGAAATGCATAAAAAATATCACTTTGTTACGTCCTCGAATATGAGTATGCACAAAATTAACACAAAATGTAAGAAATATGTACATAAATATATTTGAGAATATGGCATCATAAGCATTGGCTTAGGTGCAAGGATGACGGCAGGGTGAAATCTAGGTTGGTGAAATTTGGGTGGGGGTAAAGGCCTTAAAGAATGGAAATTTTCTATTTATATCTAACCTATGTTATATTTTACATACTAACTAATTTTACATCTAACTTATTTTAATTAATATTTTATATTAATATTTTACATCTAACTTATTTTATATTAACATTTTACATCTAACTTATTTTATATTAATATTTTACATCCTTATTTTATATTAATATTTTACATCTAACTTATTTTATATTAATATTTTACATCTAACTTATTTTATATTAATATTTTACATCTGACTTATTTTATATTTTACTTTTTCTATTTTATATCTAACCTCATCTTTTTAATTTTACTTTCTTTTCAAAAATATCGAAATATATGGGGGCAATGGCCCTCCTTGCCTATACTTGCCGGCGCATGGCTTTGGTTGGAAAATACACACTTTGTCTTGGCTTGGAAAGTATTATGCATTGAGAAATATCGCCACAGAAATGCAAGATACATAAAATTATTTTTTTCTAACTTTAATATTATCTAATTATATCATTTACAATGGAAACATATTCTGTAGCATTTTTCCCATTTTTATTTAAAAAATTTAAAAAAAAGCCTTAAAAAACATAGAATTAATCTAATTGAATGAATTACAAGCGGATTAGAAAAATACACACTTTTTGAAAATCTTACGAAAAATTTGCAGAAATATTAAAAATATGCACACAAGGGGAAAATATGCAAGTGCATAGAAATCCAAGCCCTAGTTATAATAATACTATATTTATTAAGCCAAGTTATACATACATTTACAGATATCATGAATTATCATCATATGTAATGGCTTGATGAGTCTCGACATAGATCAATCAAGATTATAACCAAAATACATTGTATATGAAAAAAATACTTAAAAACCTTTGAAATAAATTAGTTTCAGATTGATCTACCTTTGGCCTTTGTATACACCCAATGATCTGTCTGGACATGTTTTTTTGCTAGATTTTGGTAAATGGTTAAAAAGATGTGTTTCCCGTCCATTGGTACTGTCAGTTCTTTAGAAGGGGAACGATTTTCCTAATGCGATGTTCCAAATGCATCCTAAAAGTTTTTTAATGGGTTCAAACATGGATTTTATGAAGGCCAATGAAAAACAGGAATTTGATTTTCTTGAAACCCTTCAAAAACAGTGCATACTATTCTGTTTGAGTAGGTATATTGACATTTTGATAGAAGTAGGGCCCCCTCCACCGTAGTATTGCCAAAGTGTTGGAGCTCAATAATTGTCCTGGTAAGTTGCCTTATTAATACCGTATTTCCTTGAAAATAAGACCTAACTGGAAAATAAGCCCTAGCATAATTTTTCAGGATGCTCATAATATAAGCCCTATCCCAAGAATAAGTCCCAGCTATAGTCGTCAGCTAGACAGACACATATAGTATGCTGCATATCCATTGTGACACACAATGGACATATTAAATTATCATATGGATATGTAATTAAATAGTATCGTTTTTATTGTAGTTTATCCCAGATATATACCTATATTCAATTTCTCAAGTATATATGTGTACCTTATAATATTTTATCAATATTTTCTTGTTATTAGACATAAAATTATATTTTTAATTGCACATATGTATTTGGGAAGTTGTACATATACTGGGTAGTCATTGGTATACATAAGGGGTGTTGGAGGTTATAATTTCCCCATTGCAATGGAATTTTGTGTATTTAACATAGGAATACACAGAGTTGTTGCTGTGTCACCCCCTCCCCTCACCATTGAGCTTTCTCCATAACTCCTCCTTATGAACTTTCTGCGTACGCCTATGAGGATAGTTATAATCAAAGTCTCCTCATTTAGAGCTCTCTGTAGGCTAACCCAGTGCCATAGGCAGAAAGTCTATAAGGGAGGGGTTACAAGATACAACTCATATATTCCTATGTTAAATATACAAAATTTCATTGCGATGGGGGTTACAACCTCCAAAACTATCCCCTGGCTACATCTATGGCCTGAACCAATAAGAATGACACCAAATTTTGTACACATACTATTCAAGAGACGAGGAGAAGGATTTTGCAAAAAAAAAAAAATAATAATAATAATAATGGTAATAAAATTAGTTCTAAAATTTGCCGATAGAGAAAATGTGGTGCTCAAAAAGAGGAATAATGTGGAAAAGCACAAAAAAAGGAATAAGACTAACCTAAAATTATATTTTCATTCTTTGTGGACTCGTTACAAAAACTAAAAGAAATTTGCATAAATTATCACAGGAAAGGGCTTCAACTGAAAAAGTGTTTTATGCAAATTTTTGCACTAACTGTATTATTTGAATTTTAGGGCAATTTATGTAAGTTTTGGTTTTTGCAATGAGTTAAACTTAAAAGATGACAACAATGAGTGAAACTTAAAAGATGAAAATATATTTTTAGATGCCTTATTCATTCATTTTTTGTGCTTTTTCCGTGTTTTTCCTAATATGGTGACATTCCTCTCATTAGTTCAGACTATAGAGAGCTCTGAACAGAGTGATTATAATCACCCATTTACTTGGGGAAAACTGTAATATATAAAATAAATATGAAAACTATAGGTTCCAACAATGGTAGTAACAATTTTTATCAACTTTTTTAGGCACAGAAATATTACTACTAATAGTGTTAGTTGATACCATTTATTTATACAAATCTGTTAGTAACCAAAAGTGCAAATAGATGACAGCTATTTTGTACATAAATGCAAAAATGTAGATCGTTGTTCATGAAAAAATAAGACATCTCCTGAAAATAAGCCTTACTGTTCTCAGAAGAGTAGACTATCAGGATTTGACTTCATTTATAATGAAAACATCACTGTTTAGGGAAAATTGGTACAGGGACAGAGACTCATGAAGGAAGAGGGGGTGATGAGACTCGTCAAGCTGTTTTTATATCGGCATTCCTGCTAAGCCACAATTCATGATGTTGGTCTACTACACTGTATTCCATTGTTTATAATTGTGCGTCTTGGCAAAATAAATATTAATCGATAACGTGCCTTTTGAAACAAAAATTAAGGTAAGACCCAATCATATTTTCAGGGAAACGTGGTAGTTTCCACCACTTTTAGCAGGCCCATTCAATAAGACACACCACACAAAAACGCCAATGTCAGGTCTCTGGTGACTTTTGATCATATATTAGCTGTGTATAGTTATTAGTGTTTAACCGTGGATGCAAACCAATGTTCTGAAAATTAATGAAGACATCTGGAAGCTAGGAAAGCCAGTAACCTAATGTGGTCTCATAGTGATTGTGTCCCCCATAGCAGGATGTTTTGCACAATGCACAACATGTCATTTTTCTAAGGAATATAAATCAGTTGTATGACCTATCAACGAATCATATTTATTTGTGTGTGTGTACGATGTCTCTCCAAATACTGCTTATGTAATTTCTGTCATTTTTTAAATATTAGTTTTCTATGCTGTGGGATGAACACCTTTATTCAAGCTTATTTTTTAAATATATTGGAAGCTAAACTCTACATTAAAAAAAAATGCTTTCTACAATTTTTTTCTTCGAAGAATAAGAATAACAAAAATTAGGTTTACCTTTGAAGAAACTAGTTTGACCTTCAAATGACTGAAACCCCCCACCCCAAAGTAAAACATGGATAATGAAAAACTTTCTCCCCTTCAAGACAAGCAACTTTCGTTTCAAACATATTTTTGTAAAACACATTTTTCAAGATATTTTACATTATCAAGTTAAATTGTCCACCCTGTGTGTGTGTGTATATATATATATCATCATCATATTCAACCATTATCTATCCACTGCTGGATGAAGGTCTCTCCAAATGCTTTCCACACAAGTCTATCCTGAGCAATTCGCTTCCACGTCACCCCAACCTGTTTTCTTATTTCATCCACCCATCTAGTTTGAGGACGTTTTCTAGGTCTTCGGTGGTCTCTTGGAATCCAGTTCAGAATTTCTGTTGTCCATCGTTGATCAGTTCTTCTTGCAATATGCCCAGCCCATCGCCATTTCAGCCCTTTTACTTTAACAATGATGTCCTCTACTCTAGTTTGCTCTCTCACCCAAGTGTTTCTTTTTCGATCTCTCCTAGTTATTCCAAGCATGCACCTCTCCATGCTCCTTTGCGTTGTCTGTAACTTTCGTATTGCTCCAACTGTTAGACTCCATGTCTCTGATCCATAAGAGAGGACTGGCAATACACACTGGTTGAAGACCTTTCTTTTTAGACACAAAGGCAATTTCCCCTTCAGGATAAAACTGTTTCTTCCAAATGCACTCCAGCCAAGTTTAATACGTCTGTTGAGTTCTTTCATAATGTTGCCATCCATTGAAATCAGCTGGCCAAGGTAAATATATGAATCAGCAATTTCTAGCTCAATGTTGTCAACTTGTATTTTTGTTTCCTCTACAAAATTATTGAACATGATCTTAGTTTTTTGTAGGTTCATCTTGAGTCCAACTTCTTCACTTCTAGTTGAGAGCTCTTGTACCATGTCTTGGAGTTCTAATGGGTCCGTTGAAAAAATAACAATGTCATCAGCAAACCGCAGATGATTTAAATATTCACCATTTATTTTTATTCCCTTGTTATTCCAATTTATCTGCTGAAAAATCATCTGTAAAGCTGAAGTAAAAAGTTTTGGAGAAATGGTATCTCCCTGCCTCACACCTTTACCAATTTTGATAGTTTTGGTATCTTTATGTAACCGAAATTTTGCACTTGCATTTTTATACACACGTTTCACCATGTCAATGTACACATCCTCAATGTCTGTTGATCTTAAAGAGTTGATGACTGCTGATGTTTTAATAGAGTCAAAGGCCTTCTCATAGTCAATAAATGCAACACACAATGGAAGTTCATATTCATGTGTTCTTTCAATTAATTCTCTTAATACTTGAATATGGTCCACTGTACTGAATCCACTTCGAAATCCAGCTTGTTCTCTTGGTTGAGCTGCATCTAATTTTTTCTGCAGGCGATGTGTTAGCACTTTTGTGAAGATTTTATAAATAGCAGGTAACAAGCTAATTGGTCGGTAATTTTTCAAATCCTCTTTATCACCTTTTTTATGCAAAAGAATTACTGTTGCAGAATCCCATTGGTTTGGTATGTTACCGCTGTTAAGACATTTGGTAAAGAATTTTGCAAGTATGTCTTCTACATATTCTCCAGCTTCTTTTAGGATATCTAATGTAATACCATCATCACCAGGGGCTCTTCCTTTCTTCATATTTTTTATTGCAAATGAAACTTCTTCTTTTAAGATTTTAGGAGCTGTTCCTTCGACTATTTCAATGTCTTCGTTTAATTCACTGTTACTTTCGTATAGATTTTTGTAGAATTCTTCAACTCTTCTAAGTATTTCTTCCCTATTTCTTGTTACGGTGCCATCCTCTCCTTTTAATGCAATGATGTGTTTCTTCCCAACAGATAAACTTCCTTTAACAACCCTAAGGCTCTTGTTATTTTCAATGGCTTTCCTTACTAGCTCACAGTTGAATTTTCTTATGTCTTCTTTCATGCTTTTGCGCAGAGTTTTACAAAGTTCTATGTACTCAATCCTGGAACTGGTATTTCGATTGTCCACCTTCATATCTCTTCGCCTTTTCATGAGCTGTTTCGTCTTCTCAGATAATTTGCTATTGTGCTTTTTACAGGTTACACCACCAATTTCCCCAGCAGTTTCAACTATTGTCTTAACAATGTTTTCATTTGCTTCTGAGATATCACTTTCATCAATAAGTCCTTCCAGTGCAGAAAAGCGATTTTTTAATTCCAACTTGAATGCCTCGGTATTTACTTTCAGTTTCATTAGATCCACCCTCTTACTTACTTGTTTCCTAATGAGCTTCTGTCGTTCTAATTTAGTATTTAAGTGCACTTTACATCTCACCATTCGATGATCACTTCCAGTATTAAATCTGTTCAGTACACTGCAATCTTCAATAATTGATTTCTTGTTTGCCAGGATATAGTCAATTTCACTAGTTCCCCCATTTGGGTGTTTCCATGTCCATTTTCTTTGCGGTTTCTTCTTAAAAAATGAATTCATGATGCTAAGGTTTTCAGCTTCTGCAAATTCGATGAGTTGATCGCCACGTTCATTCCTTTCCCCATATCCGTATTTACCAACCGATGTCTCTCCTTGTTCCTGTTGTCCAATTCTTGCATTGAAATCCCCCATGATGAGCTTGATATGTTGTTTCCCTTTGGTGTGTAACTCTTTGATTTCTTCATAAAATTCTTCAACCTCTTCGTCGGTATGGCTTGATGTTGGTGCATATACCTGTACTATTTGAAGTTGGTATCGCTGGGTTAGTTGAACAACAAGCCTCGCTGCTCGATCTGATGTACTTTCAACTTCCAGAAGACAGTCTTTATATATATATATATATATACATACATACACACAGGGTGTTCTTAAAACCTTGACAACCCCTCTAATTCCTTATTGATCTTAGACATATGTATTAAATTGGAAAGTGGCGTAAAAAAAAGGTGCAGAATTTTATGAAATCGATTAAAATTGCAGAGGATTATTTTTCAAAGAAATGCAAAATTTAAATTTTTATACAGTCCCTGTACACAAAAATTTCCAATAAGTGAAATGTGCCCCATACTCCAATAGGTCAATATACAAAATTTCAGCATTCTAGTGGAAAAAGAACCAGAGATATGAAGACCCAAAATAATGTGACCTAGCAGAATGAATTTTCCCTCTTCACGGCATGTACCTATTGCTCCCTTCAAAAAGTGTTGCTAGTCAGTTATTTTGGACTTTCATATCTCTGGTTCTTTTCCCACTAGAATGCTGAAATTTTGTATATTGACCTATTATAGTGTGGGAAACATTTTACTAGTTGGACATTTTTGTGTAAAGGGACCGTACAAAAATTTAAATTTTGTATTTTTTCGAAAAATAATCCTCTGCAATTTTAATCGATTTCATAAAATTCTGCACCTTCTTTTATGCGACTTTTTAATTCAATACATATATCTAGGATCAATGTTTAAGAAATTAGAGGGGAAGTCAGGATTTTGGGACACCCTGTATATCATCATCATCATCATATTCAACCATTATCTATCCACTGCTGGATGAAGGTCTCTCCAAATGCTTTCCACACAAGTCTATCCTGGGCCATTCGTTTCCACGTCACCCCAACCTCTTTTCTTATTTCATCCACCCATCTAGTTTGAGGACGTTTTCTAGGTCTTCGGTGGTCTCTTGGAATCCAGTTCAGAATTTCTGTTGTCCATCGTTGATCAGTTCTTCTTGCAATATGCCCAGCCCATCGCCATTTCAGCCCTTTTACTTTAACAATGATGTCCTCTACTCTAGTTTGCTCTCTCACACACATGTTTCTTTTGCGATCTCTCTGGTTGTTCATAACACGTTTCCTCCTGATCCATAAGAGAGGACTGGCAATACACACTGGTTGAAGACTTTTCTTTTTAGACATAAAGGCAATTTCCCCTTCAGGATAAAACTGTTTCTTCCAAATGCACTCCAGCCAAGTTTAATACGTCTGTTGAGTTCTTTCATAATGTTGCCATCCATTGAAATCAGCTGGCCAAGGTAAATATATGAATCAGCAATTTCTAGCTCAATGTTGTCAACTTGTATTTTTGTTTCCTCTACGAAATTATTGAACATGATCTTAGTTTTTTGTAGGTTCATCTTGAGTCCAACTTCTTTACTTCTAGTTGAGAGCTCCTGTACCATGTCTTGGAGTTCTGATGGGTTCGTTGAAAAAATAACAATGTCATCAGCAAACCGCAGATGATTTAAATATTCACCATTTATTTTTATTCCCTTGTTATTCCAATTTATCAGCTGAAAAATCATCTGTAAAGCAGAAGTAAAAAGTTTTGGAGAAATGGTATCTCCCTGCCTCACCCCTTTGCCAAGTTTGATAGTTTTGGTATCTTTATGTAACCGAAATTTTGCACTTGCATTTTTATACACACGTTTCACCATGTCAATGTACACATCCTCAATGTCTGTTGATCTTAAAGAGTTGATGACTGCTGATGTTTTTATAGAGTCAAAGGCCTTCTCATAGTCAATAAATGCAACACACAATGGAAGTTCATATTCATGTGTTCTTTCAATTAATTCTCTTAATACTTGAATATGGTCCACTGTACTGAATCCACTTCGAAATCCAGCTTGTTCTCTTGGTTGAGCTGCATCTAATTTTTTCTGCAGGCGATGTGTTAGAACTTTTGTGAAGATTTTATAAATAGCAGGTAACAAGCTAATTGGTCGGTAATTTTTCAAATCCTCTTTATCACCTTTTTTATGCAAAAGAATTACTGTTGCAGAATCCCATTGGTTTGGTATGTTACCGCTGTTAAGACATTTGGTAAAGAATTTTGCAAGTATGTCTTCTACATATTCTCCAGCTTCTTTTAGGATATCTAATGTAATACCATCATCACCAGGGGCTCTTCCTTTCTTCATATTTTTTATTGCAAATGAAACTTCTTCTTTTAAGATTTTAGGAGCTGTTCCTTCGACTATTTCGGCGTCTTCGTTTAATCCACTGTTACTTTCATATAGTTTTTTGTAGAATTCTTCAACTCTTCTAAGTATTTCTTCCCTATTTCTTGTTACGGTGCCATCCTCTCCTTTTAATGCAATGATGTGTTTCTTCCCAACAGATAAACTTCCTTTAACAACCCTAAGGCTCTTGTTATTTTCAATGGCTTTCCTTACTAGCTCACAGTTGAATTTTCTTATGTCTTCTTTCATGCTTTTGCGCAGAGTTTTACAAAGTTCTATGTACTCAATCCTGGAACTGGTATTTTGATTGTCCACCTTCATATCTCTTCGCCTTTTCATGAGCTGTTTCGTCTTCTCAGATAATTTGCTATTGTGCTTTTTACAGGTTACACCACCAATTTCCCCAGCAGTTTCAACTATTGTCTTAACAATGTTTTCATTTGCTTCTGAGATATCAATTTCTTCAATAAGTCCTTCCAGTGCAGAAAAGCGATTTTTTAATTCCAACTTGAATGCCTCGGTATTTGCTTTCAGTTTCATTAAATCCACCCTCTTACTTACTTGTTTCCTAATGAGCTTCTGTCTTTCTAATTTAGTATTTAAGTGCACTTTACATCTCACCATTCGATGATCACTTCCAGTATTAAATCTGTTCAGTACGCTGCAATCTTCAATAATTGATTTCTTGTTTGCCAGGATATAGTCAATTTCACTAGTTCCCCCATTTGGGTGTTTCCATGTCCATTTTCTTTGCGGTTTCTTCTTAAAAAATGAATTCATGATGCTAAGATTTTCAGCTTCTGCAAATTCGATGAGTTGATCGCCACGTTCATTCCTTTCCCCATATCCGTATTTACCAACCGATGTCTCTCCTTGTTCCTGTTGTCCAATTCTTGCATTGAAATCCCCCATGATGAGCTTGATATGTTGTTTCCCTTTGGTGTGTAACTGTTTGATTTCTTCATAAAATTCTTCAACCTCTTCGTCGGTATGGCTTGATGTTGGTGCATATACCTGTACTATTTGAAGTTGGTATCGCTGGGTTAGTTGAACAACGAGCCTCGCTGCTCGATCTGATGTACTTTCAACTTCCAGAAGACAGTCTTTAATTCTTTTGTTGATTAAGAAGCCAACACCACTTGTTCTTCCAGTTTCCGTTCCTCTATAATAAAACAAATGTCCGCTTTTCAGTTCCACCAATTCTTCACCTTTTCTTCTAATTTCACTGAGTCGTATAATGTCCCATTTGATCTTTTCAAGTTCCTCTTCCAATTCCTGAAGTTTTGCTTCAGAAGCAAGGGATCGTCCATTATACGTAGCCAAGGTCAATAACAAACGGCAGCCTGGGCCATTCCAGTGATTCTTAGCACCCCCTGCTTTCATGCCACACTGACCGCTGCCTTGATCAGGAGCACTCCAGCACCTGGAGACTAGGGGCCATGGTTTCTGGTGTGTCAACATAATGGAGGAATTAGCCATAATTTCACCACGCTGGCTAGACGGGTTGGTGAA
>QLNU02014802.1:2709802-2732125 GCA_006491805.2 Dysdera silvatica | reverse complement strand
GAATCAGCAATTTCTAGCTCAGTGTTGTCAACTTGTATTTTTGTTTCCTCCACAAATTTATTGAACATGATCTTAGTTTTTTGTAGGTTCATCTCGAGTCCAACTTCTTCACTTCTAGTTGAGAGCTCTTGTACCATGTCTTGGAGTTCTAATGGGTCCGTTGAAAAAATAACAATGTCATCAGCAAACCGCAGATGATTTAAATATTCACCATTTATTTTTATTCCCTTGTTATTCCAATTTATCAGCTGAAAAATCATCTGTAAAGCAGAAGTAAAAAGTTTTGGAGAAATGGTATCTCCCTGCCTCACCCCTTTGCCAATTTTATAGCTTCGGTATCTTCATGCAACCGAAATTTTGAACTTACATTCTTATACACACGTTTCAGCATGTCAATGTACACATTCTCATTGTCTGTTGATCTTAAAAGAGTTGATGACTGCTGATGTTTTTATAGAGTCAAAGGCCTTCTCATAGTCAATAAATGCAACACACAATGGAAGTTCATATTCATGTGTTCTTTCAATTAATTCTCTTAATACTTGAATATGGTCCACTGTACTGAATCCACTTCGAAATCCAGCTTGTTCTCTTGGTTGAGCTGCATCTAATTTTTTCTGCAGGCGATGTGTTAGAACTTTTGTGAAGATTTTATAAATAGCAGGTAACAAGCTAATTGGTCGGTAATTTTTCAAATCCTCTTTATCACCTTTTTTATGCAAAAGAATTACTGTTGCAGAATCCCATTGGTTTGGTATGTTACCGCTGTTAAGACATTTGGTAAAGAATTTTGCAAGTATGTCTTCTACATATTCTCCAGCTTCTTTTAGGATATCCAATGTAATACCATCATCACCAGGGGCTCTTCCTTTATTCATATTTTGAATTGCAAATGAAACTTCTTCTTTTAAGATTTTAGGAGCTGTTACTTCGACTATTTCAGTGTCTTCATTTAATTCACTATTACTTTCGTATAGTTTTTTGTAGAATTCTTCAACTATTTTAAGCATTTCTTCCCTATTTCTTGTTACGGTGCCATCCTCTCCTTTTAATGCAATGATGTGTTTCTTCCCAACAGACAAACTTCCTTTAACAACCCTAAGGCTCCTGCTGTTTTCAATGGCTTCCTTTACTAGCTCACAGTTGAATTTCTTATGTCTTCTTTCATTCTTTTGCGCAGAGTTTTACAAAGTTCTATGTACTCAATCCTGGAACTGGTATTTCGATTGTCCACCTTCATATTTCTTCGCCTTTTCATGAGCTGTTTCGTTTTCTCAGATAATTTGCTATTGTGCTTTTTACATATTACACCACCAATTTCCCCAGCAGTTTCAATTATTGTCTTAACAATGTTTTCATTTGCTTCTGAGATATCAACTTCTTCAATAAGTCCTTCCAGTGCAGAAAAGCGATTTTTTAATTCCAACTTGAATGCCTCGGTATTTGCTTTCAGTTTAATCAAATCCACCCTCTTAACGTGTTTCCTAATGAGCTTCTGTCTTTCTAATTTAGTATTTAAGCACACTTTACATCTCACCATTCGATGATCACTTTCAGTATTAAATCTGTTCAGTACACTGCAATCCTCAATAATTGATTTCTTGTTTGCCAGTATATAGTCAATTTCGCTGGTTCCTCCATTGGGGTGTTTCCATGTCCATTTTCTTTGCGGTTTCTTCTTAAAAAATGAATTCATGATGCTAAGATTTTCAGCTTCGGCAAATTCTATGAGTTGATCGCCACGTTCATTCCTTTCCCCGTATCCGTATTTACCAACAGATGTCTCTCATTGTTCATGTTTTCCAATTCTTGCATAAAAATCCCCCATGATGAGCTTGATGTGCTGTTTCCCCTTGATGTGTAACTCTTTGATTTCTTCATAAAATTCTTCAACCTCTTCGTCGGTATGGCTTGATGTTGGTGCATATACCTGTACTATCTGAAGTTGGTATCGCTGGGTTAGTTGAACAACAAGCCTCGCTGCTCGATCTGATGTACTTTCAACTTCCAGAAGACAGTCTTTAATTCTTTTGTTGATTAAGAAGCCAACACCACTTGTTCTTCCAGTTTCCGTTCCTCTATAATAAAACAAATGTCCGCTTTTAAGTTCCACCAATTCTTCACCTTTTCTTCTGACTTCACTGAGTCCTATAATGTCCCAATTGATCTTTTCAAGTTCCTCTTCCAATTCCTGAAGTTTTGCTTCAGAAGCAAGGGATCGTCCATTATACGTTGCCAAGGTCAATAACAAACGGCAGCCTGGGCCATTCCAGTGATTCTTAGCACCCCCTGCTTTCATGCCACACTGACCGCTGCCTTGATCAGGAGCACTCCAGCACCTGGAGACTAGGGGCCATGGTTTCTGGTGTGTCAACATAATGGAGGAATTAGCCATAATTTCACCACGCTGGCTAGACGGGTTGGTGAATTAGCCCTCCCCTTCCGCCTTTCTATCCGTGTAGCAAATATTAATTTGCCACATAAATAGAAAGCTCAGCCTGCACCACTTGAAGGCGGGGTAGGACACTAGGTTACTGGCCTGGCCGGTTCCACACATCGTCACATACGTTCAGCGTGTGGGTCTCCTTCCAGTTAGATACCAGCAACCCTTTTGCAGGCCACCCTGTATATACACACTTTTAAATTCTATAACACATAAATTCCTTTTTTAATGGAAATGTGAAAAACATTTGTTAATTGGTTTTTTTTCCCCTTCTTTCTTTTGAGGAAAAGAAAATTAATTCACCCTGCGATTGTTCTGCAGTGAAGTTGTTTGTTCTGCGACATGCATTGCACTTTTTAGCAGATTCTTTGTGGATAATGTCCACCTCATATGCCATTACTTCAAGTTCAACTTGCAAAGGTGAAGGGAAAACAAAACTTACAAGCTCATTGTAGTGTCTTGGTGTTGGTTCCTCAGACCTTGTGTGATTCGGATTCGTTGGTAACGTGTAGGTTCACTAACCCTGCATTGACATCGTGACAACACATTCATCCTCCATACCATTGGCCCAAGTTTGATTCCAGTGGTATACATGTTTCTGTCTCCCATAGTCTTGGGTTTGATTCTCTCGGTAGTAGAGGTTCGGATTTCTCAGAAAAATGGAGGTCCTGACACAGCATGTCCTTGCACCATAAAAACACAACCTAATACGGTAACCTACCTCCAATCTGGTGTAAGCTTAAAGTTTTGTTTATGAAATAAATTTTACATTTCATGGTAGATAACAGGACTATATGAATTACTAACCAATCTGGTTAATTTTATGAATATATTATACTTTTGCATACATTTGAAGAAAAAAGTTCATTTGTATATTAGTGGAAAGGTAGTGTCTTTCACGACCTATTTCTCAACTAATTTTATTTTTAGAACCTCATGGAGAAATTAGAAGAACAAGATGTGGACGGTTTTACCGATGCTGTAAAAGATTATGATACAATTTCACGTCTTGACCAATGGTATACAACAATTTTGCTTCGTGTAAAAAAAACATGCCAAGATACACCAGACCTCCGCTGATAGTGCTTCAGCTTTCGACAAATTTTTTACATAGCTCATGTTATTTCCAATTTAAATATAAATTGTAAATAAATATTTTTATGAGACTTTGTATTACCATAACTCTTAATTATGCATATCTTGAAACAAATACATTTAATCATTTTATGATGTAAAACTACAAAATTTCTCAAATCTGACAGCAAAATATTCTAATTCGACAATAAAGCAGTGCTTAAACTTGTTCAGTGAAATGTATTTTGAATTGTAACTTTTCTGTAAAAAATGTTGGCCTTTTGTTGTTTATTGTAATTAGTTTGAATAAAATATGTAAAAGTCATGCATGTTTATATATTTTTGCTATAACTGAAATTTGACTCAGTAAGTCACAAGCATAGAAGATGTTTTATAAATATAACATGACTTTTGACAAATCCTTAATTTAAAAAAAAAATTCTCCTTTGCATTTTGGTGTCTGAAATTAAAGTAACAAACCCAAAATATAATCGTATGCACATTCTCACCTTGTTTGGTGCAGAATGACCCTTGTTGTCCTTGTGCCATAAAAATGCAACCAACCAACACAAAGCATGTGATATCTCCAAAACGAATTGATTTATTATAATAAGTTATTTAGGTACAGATGCCCAGTACTATGAGACAAGCAATAGTAACGTAACAAAAGAAACAGGCAATAAACATTACGTGGTATTCAAATGAAATCAAAAACGGCCAAAACATGGTACCTTGTATTTCAAGAATGTCAATAACTAATGAGGGTATAGCCATCCACAGCTGTCAGCGGGCCCTCATGCTGTGGCAGGGCACAACAATTTTGGCACCTCCCATTAGTATAACTAAAGGAAGTTCACTCCCCTCCCTGAAAATTGTTGCTAAGCAGTGAGGTATGTGATGTAGCCACTAGACTTTGAAGCTAGTTATGCCCATGCCCCCCCCTCCCCTCTTCCTCCATACTAGCAGAAACAAAAAATTCTGTTGTTCTGTCCCCTCAAATGCGACGAAAAACAGATGATAGAGAGGAGACGACATTTTTGATTATATTTGATAATAATGCACATAAGGTAATTATATTTTTATAAATTTGATTTATTTGATGAAGTTCTTTATTTCTGTTCGATATTTAATAGGAGCAGAGCCATTAGACACTTTCAAAATGAAGAAAAAACGTGTGAAGGGGCACTTTTGGAGAGTGTGGATCGGTGCAACATTACGGTAGATTGTAATTAAAAGAGAAACAAGGGAGGGGGCTCACACCCTGTGCCTGGATCTGCCCTTGGGGCGGGAGTTGTGTCATGCAATTTTTCAGATTTAGAAAAAAAAAAGGGGTGGAGGGCACCTTCCCGTGGAGAGCTGATCACCAGAATTCTATTGTAAATAAATTGCAATTAAAAAAATCTGCCACATTTTGTGCCCCTAGAAATTCAGCATCCTGGGCAAGTGCCCATTATCCCATTAAATCCGGCACTAGCTATAAATGAGATTGTTGATCGTACCTTGTGGCAATGAATCCCATTCTTCTAAAAGTGAGGATTTTAAGGCCTGGGGGGTGTTGATGTCTTGCAATGGCTCTCCCGAGAGCATCCCAAACATGCTTTATAACAGTGGTTCTCTATTAGTTTTCATCGAGGGTGATTTTGGACCTTTTTTTTTTTTTTTGTCGGCAGGCCAGAAGATATTCAAACAAAATTATTTTACATACTATATAAACAGTGATGTAACTAGGGTGTGGGCAGGAAATTTATTCCTCCTAGAAATTTTCTGACGCAATGAAATAGAATTAAGGTAGAGCTCTAGCTCCCTCTAGAAAAAAGTTTGTAGCCAGGTCAGTTTTTATGATTCGTAGGCCGGATCTGGCCCATCTATTGAGAATAACTGCTCTATAGAATTTAGGTCTGATGATTTCGCTTGCCACACCATACGACGAATACCCTCTTCCTCCAGAAAACTCTACAAGATGAGGTCTGCACGGCCACATATTATCGTCCATAAAAATGAAGCCCTCGCCAACAGATCCCCAGAAAAGCCTCACTTAAGTTCAAGAATCTCATCCCTATAGCGCTGTGCAGCCATAGTGTCCGCATCAAAGACATGCAGTGGTATACATACTGTCCTTCAACGTGATGCCTGCCTAAGACAAGAATTTCACTACCACTGAAGTGGCCGATTTTTCATATGTTGGAGGGATGATAGCAGGTCAAAGGCCCTCTCCAGGTGAAAACTCGTCGAGAACCACTGTGTAGCGAATGTAGACTCATCACTGAAGAGGGCATGTTCTCAATTTTGCACTGTCCAAGAATGGTGTTCTCGGCTCCACAAGAGATGGGCTCTCCTTTGTGATTTGGTGAGGTGGACATATACAACTGGTCACCAGGCATAAAAGGCTTTTTCTGCTAAGTGTCTATATCAGGGTTTAAGCTAGAACAAAAAATGCTAAAAAAGGTTGTAGCAAAATGATATAAAATATTAGTTGCTTTCGTAGCTCGAAAAATCATATCAATAAAATTATTTACATCAACAATGCTTTGAAATATAAAAGACGTTATTTTAGCAAATATTAATATATTTATGAAAAAAGAAATATACAGTATGAGTTGAGATGTCATCAACCTTATTCCAGTTCAAGTGCACTGCCACAGCCGATCAGCATTCGTTTCTGTGACAAAGGGATGATCAACAAACGGAGATTGAACGTGGTATATGCATGTGGGTTTTTTTTTTTTTTTTTCATATGGATATTTGTCATTGAATGTCCTAAAGTACATACGAAAAAGGGAGTGTTACTGGAAGAAACATGCTTGAAGCTTGGGTCAAAATTAACTTTTTAAATTAGGTGCACAAGTGCACCCAAGTCTTGTAACTTAGGTGCATTAAATACTAGTTAAGTGTACAAGTAACGAACGGAATAGAAAGTAAACCTCAACATTAAAAACGGGTAAAATGTAAGTGTAGCAACTATATTTAAGCATGTAAACTACAACAAAATGCAACTTTTCAAAATAATTGAACATTCGTATGTAATAAAAAAAAATTCAAAGCAAATGCAGATACATTGAGAAAATTATATAAAATTATTCCGTAGGTCACTGTTCTTGAAAAAAAAAAGTAAGTAGCCATAGTTGTGTGCACCCAAATGAAAAATTGACGTCCACGGATAAAATTTTATGTACACAACACACCCGCTAATTTCGAACCTGACTTGAAGATTAAAAAAATAATGAAACGTAAATCAAAGTTATTAAAAAAAAAGAGCAAAGTTTGTTGATAGGACATTAAACAACTGTCACTATTTTGCAATGGATGAAAATTTTTTTTATTCTTGCATTTTGCGAAAAAAAGTGACCTTAGCTTGAACCAACAATGAAATAACCACAAGAAATCTTGAAATGACCCTCCACAGAAGAATATCTTAAAATATTTTGACCCCTCTTTCAAAGAATTGTTCCTTTCCCACCCATGTCATCCTTTTGAATGTATTTTTGGCCCATGGGGGAAGATGGGGTGAAGTGACATCCATAGACCATAGCAGTGGGTTGGCCAAGAAAGGGGCAACCCCTCCCTCCAAGGGGATGGGTTCCTTCAATGAAGAGGACTGTGTGAGGAGGCACCTCCATGTGCCTGACATCAATCCTGTTCCCCCCCCCCCCTCGAGTAATAAGTAAGGGAATGGAGTGTTCAAACAGATGATGCTAAAAATTTTGAAGAGGAAACGAAAAGGAACAAGAAAAGATCGCTGAGGTGCGAAACGGATATTTTGGAATCCTGTTTCCAGAGAATAAACTAGTTAAAAATACCCGTCGCATTTTTACAATAGGCAATTTTTCTCTCCACATTTTTGATCTATTCGTTACCAAAATGCGACTGCAGCTTAAACCCTAGAAGGTATCCTGGACTCAAAACCTCTGACACCTTTGTCTTCTGATGCAAACAACTTAGAAGCATTGATGCTAGAGCATTTTTTAATTGGAAAGCAGATCACCACCATAGCTGAGCAAAGCTTATTAGACCTACAGGAAAACAGCCTTTCCAGTTGGTAACTGACAACTAAGCTGGTTCAGTTTATTTAGAAGCAATGGAAAGAGGATTATTTGAACAACCTACAACAGCGCTTGAAATGGCAATTAAAAAAATAACGTCAAAATAGGATCACTGGTTCTAATAAGAGAAGATAATCTTCCAACATGCAAGTGGCTCCTGGGAAGTCTTCCCAGGCTCATATGGTAACGTAAGAGTTGCTTGTATATGCACAGAATCATGAAGTGTTAAATGTTGAATGTCGAAGTTGTGAATTTTACCTACATCAGACGGAAGATAAAAGCACTAGTAGAAGATATTGTATGACCAAATGTTAAAAATTTGAGTGTGTGAACAATTCAATTTTGCTTGGTGGAATGTTAAGACAAGTGAAGGTCAGGTGACATGACAATAACAATTAAACTTCATTACCATAGAAGAGAAAATTTATAGTTTAAATTATTACATGTCAAATCGTTTTTCATCTGAATTGATGTCCCATGCTATGGAAGTATGAGAAACGATGCTTTCATTCTTGTTTTATTAGCTTAGTTTTATTTGCATAAAAACTTCATTTTCATTCTGAATTCTAATTAATTAAATTAAAACTTTACAACCCTGTTATCACTATAACAGAAACTTTCAGTAAAGGATTTATGGTTATCGCTGGCATTTCTTGTAACGGAAAATTAAAAATAAGAAAAGTTGAAAAAATCCAAATATCAACTCTACATATTATCAAAATAATGTTCTGACTCCTATTTTTAAAGGAGATATTCCAAAACTGTATCCTACTGATTTTTAAAATGTGGAACTCCATCAGGACAAAGCGAGTAGCCACACCTCCAAAAGTACAACCGCATTTCTAGAAAAAATAACAAGAAACTGGAATCAAGGCCATACCAGTTCGTTATATTCCTAACCAGATATAGCACCAATGGATTGCTGTGCATTTGGACTTTTAAAATAAGCTCTTTGATAATTCCAACCCACTACCTTGGATGGACTGTGGAAAGATGTGGAGGAGGAATTGGAGAAAATCCCGTTTGTGACTTTACGAAAAGTCCTATTATCGTAGAAATCTAGATGTAATATGATAATTCAAAGACTGAGCTATCAGGCAGAATACATTAGAAAATAATTTTTTTTATTGTATTTTATTTACGCTGTCGAAGTAACATTTAGTAGGGTGAAAACCAGTCTCATATTCCTGCTTTTTGTTTTTTAATTTACGACCAATCTAAAAATTAAGCACCGTCAAGGGTTGAAGCCCAAATTAAATCAAAACTAAGCACTGTTAAGTACCTCTAAGCACCCCAAAGAACCCTGTCCATGATTTTTTTTTTTGGGAGGGAGGGGAATGAACGATTTGAAATTTTGTATGGCACAAGGACAGCAATGGTCCCTGGGTGGGACTTGTTAATTATATATTTTAAAGACAAATGGATATTAACGATATTTAGCCTCTCATGAAAATTATTTTGACACACATTACTCTTTGAATTTTTTTGGAACAATTCATTCAGACATAAGATCTTTCACCAACATGTGTTCTTCTATGTCTAATTAAACTGCTTTCCAAAAATTTTTAATAACAAATTTCACACTAAAACGGGTTTTCACCAATATGAATCCTCATGTGTTATTTCAAATTTTTTTCTACATAATTTTTTTTTACATATTTCACATTGGAAAGGGTTTTTCACCAGTATGGATCCTCATGCGTTTTTTCAAATTGCTTGGTTTAGAATTTTTTTTATATATTTCATACTGGAGAGGCTTCTCACCAGTATGAATCCTCATGTGTTGTTACAAGTTGCCTTGTTCAGAAAACTATTTGTTATACTATAATTTTTGCCACCCACGTATTAATTACAGCTCAAACTAGAGCTTATGTAATTTTGGAGAAAAAGAGACGCTTTCTTTTCTCCAAAATTACACAAGCTCTAGTTTGAGCTGTAATTAATACGTGGGTGGCAAAAATTATAGTATAATAAATTCCCCCACGAAAACTCACAAAATTCTCGCCCCGGAGGCTTTCTTGTGTTGACCATATTTGGCAATTGTGTTATCCCTGCGGAGGGTAATAATACCTTAACAAAATTATTTGTGACACATTTCACGCTGGAAAGGTTTCTCACCAGTATGAACTCTCATGTGCCCTTTTAAACTACTTTATTTAGAAAATTGTTTATGACACATTTTACACAGAAAAAGTTTCTCACCAGTATGAATTCTCATGTGTTTTTTCAAATTGCGATGTTCAGAAAATTGTTTATGACACATTTCACACTGGAAAGGTTTCTCACCAATATGAATCCTCATGTGTTGTTTCAAATCGCCTTTTACAGGAAATCTTTTATGATATATTTCACACTGGCAAGGGTTTTCACCAGTATGAATCTTCATGTGTTGTTTTACACTGCCTTGTTAAAAAAATTGTTTATGACACATTTCACACTGGAAAGGTTTCTCATCAGTATGAATTCTCTGTGTTATATCAAATGGTGTTGTCGAGAAAATTTTCTATGACACATTTCACACTGGAGATGTTTCTCACCAGTATGAATCCCTGTGTGTTTTTGCAAATTGCTTTGTACAGACAATTTTTTATGACATATTTCACACTGGAAGGGTTTTTCACCAGTATGAATTCTCATATGTCGTTTCAAGCTGCTTTGTTGAGAAAATTGTTCATGACATATTTCACATTGGAAAGGTTTCTCACCAGTATGAATTCTCATGTGTATTTTCAAAATGCTTTGTTGAGAAAATTGTTTATGACACATTTCACACTGGAAAGGTTTCTCACCAGTGTGAATCCTCATGTGTTGTTTCAAACTGCCTTTTAAAGGAAATCTTCTATGACATATTTCACACTGGAAAGGGTTTTCACCAGTATGATTCTTCATGTGTTGTTTCAAACTGCCTTGTTGAGAAAATCGTTTATGACACATTTCACACTGAAGAAGTTTCTCACCAGTATGAATTCTCATGTGTTCTTTTAAATTATCTTGTCGAGAAAATTTTGTATGACACATTTCACATTGGAGAGGTTTCTCACCAGTATGAATCCTCATGTGTTTTTGTAAATTGCTTTGTACGGAAAATTTTTTATGACATATTTCACACTGGAAAGGTTTTTCACCAGTATGACTTCTCATGTGTCTTTTCAAACTGCTTGGTTGAGAAAATTGTTCATGACACATTTCACATTGGAAAGGTTTCTCACCAGTATGAATTCTCATGTGTTTTTTCAAACTGCTTTGTTCAGAAAATTGTTTATGACACATTTCACACTGGAAAGGTTTCTCACCAGTATGAATCCTCATGTGTCCTTTTAAATTGCCTTTTACAGAAAATTTTTTATGACATATTTCACACCGGAAAGGGTTTTCACCAGTATGAATCCTCATGTGTTCTTGCAAACTGCTTTGTACAGAAAATTTTTTATGACACATTTCACACTGTAAAGGTTTTCCACCAGTATGAATTCTCATGTGTTTTTTCAAATTTCCTTGTTTAGAAAATCGTTTATGACATATTTCACACTGGAAAGGTTTCTCACCAGTATGAATACTCATGTGTCTTTTCAATGTGTATTGCCTAGAAAAATTTTTATGACAAGTTTCACACTGGAAAGGTTTCTGATCAGTATGAATTATCATGTGCATTTTCAAACTGTCTTGTTTAGAAAATTGTTTATGACACATATTGCAGTGGAAAGGTTTCTTACCAGTGTGAATTCTCATGTGTTCTTTCAAAGAACCTTGCTGTGAAAATTTTTTGACACATTTCACATTGGAAAAGTTTCTCACCCATATGAATTCTCATGTGTCCTTTTAAACTGCCTTGCTCAGAAAATTGTTTGACACATTTCACACTGAAAAGGTTTTTCATCAGTATGAATTCTCTCATGATTTTCCAATTTCAAATCGCCTTGTTGAGAAAATGTCACATAACACATTTCTCACTGAAAGGGGTTCTAACCATTATGCATTCTTCAGTGTACACTTAAATTTGTCCTCGGAGAAAATTTTTCATTACACATTTCACACTGGAAAGATTTCTTACCAGTATGAGATTTAATGTGTTTGGTTAAACTTCTTTGGTCATAAAAGTTTTTATGACAAATTTCACATGTAAAAAAAAAGCTGTTATATCAGTACAAGTTCCCATTTCTTTATTTTAGAATCTCATTGATGTTAAAACTTTCGTTGATATATTTGACACTCATTTCACTAACAAAATTTTCATATGTTGACTGGGACAATGACTTTGAAAAAGTTGTTTATAAAATGTCTCGCGTGAATTTTTGCTCAGTATAAAACTGAAAATACAATGGACTTTTAAATGTAACTGTTAGATCAATATAAATCTTCTATGATATTGCAAAACCAAGGATTGGAGGCAGTCACCATAAATGAGTACTCACCTAAGAAAGAGGAAGTGTGTAGAATTAATATAAATAATGCATAAATACATACAAATATTTTCACACATTTGCTAACCAGGGTTGCCAAGTCTTTGAGGCCTGACAATTTTAACCAGTTTTATCCATGGTTTAAACTATCACATCAAAATGCTGTGCGTCAAAACCCAAAATTTAATGATTATAATAAAATACCTTGTATTGATTAAAGGTATGTAAACTAAAAGACAGAAATAAGAAATTACCTAAAAAAATTAATTTTACTTTTCCATCTGAAATATCTATACAAGGTTACTCTAAATTAATAATTTCAGCTGACAAAGTTATCAATTAACTGATAATAGTTAGCTATTTATTTAGTGATATTTAAGACTGGTATGTAAGATTGATTTACATGTGGATCTTATTTACACAATGCAGTTACAAGCTGACAAGCATGGTACACACTGTAACTAGAAAGGTTATGGTTAAGGTACATCTATGATTAAGTTCAACTGTATTGCCAGAATGTGTTTACTTTATATTTTAACACTTCTAATCTAAGCAAACTCAGTTTCTTTGTTCTTATTTTATATCACCAAGTCCTTACTCAGTTTGAAGTTTCTTAAAGCACACACGAGTAAGAGGCTTGGTTATGACATCAGCTAGCTGGTTTTCACTTTCATCATGATATAAGTTGATCAACCCTTCTTGGTAATTTTCCCTTACAAGGTGGTATCTGACATCTATGTGTTTGGAACGCTTGTGAAACTCGGGATTCTTTATCAACTTGGTAGTACTGGCATTGTCGATAAGCAGTGTTGGCACATCCTTCAGCTGTGTTATTTCTTCAATCAGTCGACTGAACCAAATAGTCTCTTTGTCTTTCTCACTAGCTGCAATGTATTTAGCGTCTGTTGTCAAAAGGACATTCTGCTTCTGGTTTGCCCTGGAGACAATTCCAACAGCAAATTTACTGGTTATTCCTGTTCTTGACTGTCCACAAGAATCGCCTACATCAGAAAAGGTAGTTAATCCTCCTGTGCATGGTTTTCAGAGTAAAGCAATCCATATTTTGAGGTTTCTTTCAGGTATTTGTAGATCTTTTTAACAGCTGTCCAGTTTGACATCTTTGGAGTGTCCAATGTCTCGGGTACAACACGCACTGCATATGCAATATCTGGATGTGTTGCTGTTGCTAAATACATAAGGCTACAGCTTCAGGATAACGAACTTCTTTCCCAACTTCATGATAATTCTCATTATGATAAAATTTTTCATAGCAGACAGCCACAGCATTTGATTCCTGTGGCATTTTTTTGTGAGTTTTTCGTAAAACTCACAAAAAATCTCGCCCAGGAGGCTTTTCTGTGTTGACCATTATTTAGCAATTGTGTTATCCCTGTGAAGGGTAATAATATCTTACATCCTCATATACGGAGAAAAATGCGTTTGTTCTTGTCCTCATTCATCTAGTAGGTCAAGACACACCGGGCTAAACGGAGGGACCCTGGTTCGAATCCAGGATGAGGAAAGCGTCTCTTTTTCTCCAAAAAGAAAAAAGCTCTAGTTTGAGCTATAATATATACGTGGGTGGCAAAAATTATTGTATAAAGGACTTTGTCCCCTTTTTCTGAAAACATCCCGACATAAAACATCTTTGTTGTCAACTGGAGTCCACACAGTAACCATCTTTTTTCACTGCAAGAGCCTACAAAGTGTCCCTTTACACTTTTTTTTATCGAATTTTCTGTTTTTGTTTTGGCACATGTATAACACATTCCGTGCCAAACACATGTAAATAGTCAATACTTTTGACTTCTTTATTGAACTAGAACTCAAAAGGACTCTAACCTTTCATTAGAGAGGACCCAGTTCCGTTCAGTATATCAGGGTTTGTACACATTTCCTTACATGAAATTTAAGGACCTTAAAGGACCAGAAATAAAAGAAAATTAAGGACCTATTAGCAAACTGGAATAAAATGATTTGGAGATATGCTATGTAACTGACTTTATATTTATAATACCATTTTAAGAATAAAATAGAAGTTAGAATGTATTGTATAGTTAAACATAATCTCCGAATTAATAATTATGAAACAAGAGTCATGGAGAATGAAAAGTAATCCCTTAAAAGTAACCAAGTAGTTAGCCTAAACAAGATAATATGAAACAAATAAGGTCGATAAATAATTAAAAGTTAATGGGTTTCATACTTATAATAAATTCTATAATTCAATGTATTATATTATATTTATAATTAAAATTTCCTTTGATAGACGGAATTGAACATTGATGACAGCACAATCCTAACTGCAAATTTTGACGTGGTCCAGCTTTTAAAAAAACTTTGGCGAAATTCAATAAAGGGGTATTATGTACGTGCTTTTTTCATTCTTTCCGTTCAAAATACGACGGTCAGTCAAAAATATAGCCTTTCCGTCACGAAACCATGTAAAAACATAAAAGTTACAAAAAATGCCATTACAGGGAGCACCGTCACCAAATAGAATCGCTCTCAATCGGTGGAACAGATCACTACCAAAAACGGTGTGGCCCCAGGTCCAGAAAATAGGCTGACTGGCTAAAAAAAAACGAAATGCCACTAAGGAGAGCTATCATCTCTTTCCCTCCTTTTTGAGAATTCTGCTTTTGTTCTCGAGTGGACCACAATATCAATTGTTGGCTCATGCTTATTTGCAAGTTTAACAATGCAAGGACAACAAGGATCATGCTGCACTGGGATCTACAGTTTTCCGAAGATTCGAACCCTCCAAAGGATTAGGGAACCAGCCCCAGACTGTAGTGAGCAGTTTGACGGTATATTTTTAGGGGGTGGGTGGGTAGGGAGGGGGGTTGCTGTTGGGTCATTCTCCTTCTGAAGAAATGTTCAAGCAAGTTTCTAGGAGGAGTTCTCTATGCATGTTCCTATTGTTCACAAAAGGCATAGAATCCACATGGTGTAAATTTCATGTTCATTCTTTATGTTGATTTATACTGTGAGAAGAATGGCATTAATAAAAATTGAAACTAAAACGTACTTCAGGGAATGTTGAGATACAGGAGAACAAAATTAAGGATTTTTGACTTTTTGTAGATTTTGGGTGAAAATAAGGACTTTTAAGGACCAAAAATCATTTCCTAAAAAATTAAGGACCTTTAAGAAACATCCGAACCCTGTATATATATATAGCTGTCTCAACAGCTTCTATCCAAAGTTTTGTTGGGAGATTCTTGGAGTGAATGAGACACCTGGTATTTTCGACTATAGTATAGTTCTCCCTTTCAGTTGCTCCATTCTGCTCTGGAGTATAGGGCACAGAAGTGTGACGTGTGAATCTCTTAGACTCAAGAATGTGTTGCACACTTGCATTTTGAAACAGTTCCACCATCACTTTCGAGTTCTTTAATGTGGTGTTCAGCAGTGCTCACCTCATTAATAAATATTTTAAGGCAATCTTACACTTCACTCTTCCTCTGCAGATAGAAAGTTCTGCGAAATCTTGTGAAGTCATCCTTGAAACAGATAACGTATCTGGCACGTTCAATATATCCCTGTTGCATTGGACCACACACATCAGCATGGCTCAACTGTCCAGCTGAATCTGATCAGTTCTTTCTAGCTTGGAAGCTAACTCAGTGTTGCTTCCCTAACAAACAGCCCTCACATATATCTTTGCTTTCTTTAGAATTCATCTGGAACTTTTTAAGTACTTCTTTCACATGATGCACATTTTGATGACACAACCTTTCGTGCCATAGCCACGCAGTTTCTTCTTTGGAGGCAGCAGCTACATTAGGTATCTTGACTCTCATCTCCAGTGCATAGAAACCTCGATCGGTTCTTTGTTCTCTCATATGTATTGAGTCACCTTTAGTAAAGAAATAGCACCATGGTCCACCTCAAACATGAAACCCCAGTTGATTGCTTTACTTATTGAGAACAGGTTCCTGTTCACATCAGGGACGCACCATACATTTATCTGATAGTTCCTTTCAGGGCTGTCCTGAAGAAAATTATTGAGAGTATGCAGTGCTATCTTAATTAAAGAGTATTGAAATTGAGGGGTTACTGGACTTGGTGACGTCATCGCGCCGCGCTGACTGGCATTTGACTGGTCGTTTATCGCCTATCCAAGCCCAAGGTGGCACATGCCCCTTTCATCAGTTTTTCATTCCTCTTCTGGTCGTACGCAGGATATTATTTTGAGGCTTGGGGGTTTAGATGGGTTTCCCTCATTTGTTTCCATTCAAGTTTGTTTCATAAATGACTAGAAAAAAAAAAGGCTGAACTTTGTTGAAAATGGCCCAAAAACCAGCAAATACGAAAACGTTCTTGAGACCTTGAGAGTATGCGGTGCGTACCCTGTATTTTTCAAAATTTCTTCAGAGAATGCGGCACACACACACAAAGCGTAACCTTTGGGGAGAGCCCTGGTTTCTTTCCCATTTTACATCTAGAAGCATTTCAATAATTACAGTTCCTTGACTATACACTCCAATAATGTCACTGTTCCTTATTCTCACTTCCTTGGGTGTGACAAACGACTTGTATAATGCAAAGTACCTTTTATTGTTTACCATGTGTGTGGATGTTCCCCCCCCCACTGTCTGCCATCCAAAGTTTCTTTTTAATTATTCCATTTATGCACATAAAAGCAATACCATTTTCTAGCTTTGTACTGCCCCCTCCTTTCGTAAAGCAATTTTTGTCAAAATGTCAGAGCTTATTGCAGTTGAAATATTTCTGCTCTTGTTTTTGCTTTTCTGTCTTTTTTTTGTATAAGATTTAACCAACAAGGCTACTGACTCAGTGTTTGCTTTCACCGGAAGCCTCATCTCAGTAAGCCGAAGTCACTCTGTTAGCTTATTGATGGTACGTTCCTCTATGGTAACAGACTCCAACTCACTTTTGAATTCAAAATATACTAACGGTAAAGTGGACATAGTTCTACTCATCAAAAGCAAATCCGGCAATTCTGTTTTGGTAAGTCTATTTAGCTCATCATTTAACTGGCGAAAATTTCTTTGCGATCTTGAAATATGGGTCACTATATCTTCTGTGGGATTCTTTTTGCTGTTGAAAAATTGTTCCATCAGTCTATCGACCTGTTGACCCGAACTTCGTTCATAGATCGATATTATTAATTTAGATCACAACTATTTATTCATGATTAGTTCCATGTTTGCATTATTCACGCTACCAACCAGGATTAGTTGTGCCAAAGCATCATATTTCATGAACATTTTATGTTACGTTATGTAAATGACATACCTCAGAATCAGCGGTTGAAAATTCTTCATGACTGTACAGCGGTATACTTTCTCCACTGATGCAATCTAACACATCGTGATGCAGCAGCAGTGTCATTCACTTTTTCCATTTCGACCAATTTTTTGTACCTTCCAGGTTTCAATGTGTGTCTTAAAATTCAGTTTTGTGAATAATTGATACAGTTCATAAATAAATCTTGCTCAGCATTCGGCAATGTCACTAAGCATAGTAGTCAGTTTGCAAAAATCATGCAGTTTTAGCATGAAGATTGATTGATTGATTGTTTGGCTTTTTTATGGCGCAAGAGCATCTGGGCTATACTGCGCCAACTTTAGCATGGAGAGCTCATAACCTGATAATTATAGCTGATAAAATTATTGATTAACTAATAATAGTTAGCAATTTATTTAATGATATTTAAGACTGGTACATAAGATCGATTTACATATGAATCTTATTCACATGCTGCAGTTACAAGCTAGCAAGCATGGTACACACTGCAACTAGAAAAGTTATGATTAAGGTCCATCCATTAACGTAGAGTTTTCAAAATTATTGGGGACGGGGACTAGCACATATTTCGTACATTTTTACATTACAGTATATGTAAAATTGCAATTTATTTCAAAATATTGGGGGGATCAGGCCTCACGGGGCCCATATAACTCCACGCCTATGGGTCCATCTCTGGTTAAGTTCAACTGTGTTGCCAGAACGTGTTTGCTTTATATTTTAACTGTACTGTATCAATAGCTGCTGATACATTCAATGGCTATATTAAAAACACGTTGCACTTTGTTAAATTTATGAACTATTACAATACATATAACAGATTACCATCTGTACAGCCAATGAAAAGACTTGATACTACAGATAAATCTAATAGTTTTCGTACTGGACGCCCAGACAAAGCAGCAATAGGTGATACATGTCATATACAACTGAACCTTATGAAAGAAAGTTCTCTACAACGTCATACCACAATTGTGAAAAAATGATTCACAGGCTTTAGGGTCAATACATTCCTTGGTTTACAGTAATCATCCTAAATATATGGACGACGGTTAGAATGGATAAGCAAATGAAAACTGTTCATGCTTTTGCTATTGAAAAAGGTTATGATTGTTTAAAACTTTCGATGGCATTTGAAGCCCAAGAAACCTCATTCCCCACCTCTCACTTTAGTGCCAGTATGAAACATGCAAGTCCTGTTGCATGGTGAAAAAGCGTTCCGAAGTATGAAGGTTTCAAGAGAATAATATAATGTCTGAACTCGCAGAATTAGCAATAACGCTTTTGCTTTAATTTGCACAGTTCAGCTTATATTGAAAGAACGTTTTCCAATTTTGGAATTATTAATTTTGAACTGTAGAATCTATTATTAAAAATGTGCAGTTCACGGAAATTCTCAAAACTCTGACCCCCTGTATCTATGGAACTGTGAAGCCTAGGGAATAAAAACTGCACATGTGTTCTCACATACATAAGGGTAGTACACATACCAAGTTTTATCAAAATCCCTGTCGGTGGGTGTCATTGAATTGAAATGGAATGACCCAAAAGAGAGTTGATCGCCTCAGAGCATGTGTCCCAAATGTGAAGAGAAGATGAGACTGTGTGCTACATGAAGTTATTTAATAATAAAAATTTACAGGCAAACACTGATTCAACATTGTACTAATTCACGCATAATTTGAAGACTATCCAAATGGGCAGTGAGGGGTTTCCACCCACTAACCCTTCATCCCCATAGCAGAATGTGCTAAAAAATGCGACGCACGTTGCAGAACAAACAGCTTCGTTGCAAAACAATCGAAAGGTGAATAATTTTTTTTTATTTTATTTTTGCAAAATAAATAAGAAAATTAAAAAAATGAGTCCAACAGATGTTTTCTGCATTTCTGTTAAAAAAAAGGCAATTTACATTTTATAGAATTTAAAAATTTATATAATATATATGTATAAATGTGGGTTGGGACACCCATCCCTATACACCAGACGCCATGAGTGTGTAGACAGTGACGGTAGCGCATGCGTAGAAACAGAGAAGACTTAGGAGACATAAAGCAACCGAGGTAGAGGTTGGACCAGGGCATCTGAAATAACGGGTATCAAACAGTTAGCCATGTTGAATCTTTAACGTCACCAGCTGAGGCCATGAGGGTGAACGCAGGGGTATGTTTATTCTGATTCAAAGAATAGTAGTAGAGTAGTTGCAATTACAAGAAATTTGGATACACAAAAATCATTTCAAGGTAACTATCCTTTCTATAACTTTGATAAACCATCTCTTACAGTAAGTTCATAGCCACAAAATTACACAACACTGGAACAGCTCAAATCGTCAGTTATTATCTGTACTTACACGTTACGTTACACTGGTTTTCCACATGCGAAAATTGGAGAGATTAAGATCATTATTTGTAATCTGAATTTATTTGTATTCTTAAGTTATTTGTAATGTATTCGTTTGTAAATCAAATAGGCCTATTTATGAAGGAGGTAATATGTTATGTCGGGCAGTGGGATAAAAGGGATTCGTAATTTTTTTTTTCTATGAAAGACATTTTAGAGCAATTCCTTTACTCTACTTTTTGACTCCAGAATATATTTACCACCCACAGAGCTGGGCTTACGGTGTTAGCGGCCCTGGAAAACGCTTTGACAAAACAAAATTGATTTCCTGATACTTGCAATACATTTTTGGCGGCCCTGGGTGGCCGACCCAGCCCGCAACCCCCTAAGCATGGCTTTGATCACCCATTCTCACATAATTTTTGGGAATTAGAAACACATGTAAACAAACAATGTAATGGCAGTATAATGCTCGTAAAATAACTTATTAATATTCCAAAAAACACGGAAAGTAATCAACATAGAAAATTGTAAATGTGATTTTATATAACTTGGGAACAAAAACTGGCTTATGTATTTGGTTTTCCTTACGATGTCCATGATGTGTAATTTGTTTGAAACTCTCATTTGTAATACTTTAATAGTGAACATATAAGATCAGGGGTGGGCATATTTTTCAAAAATTTTATCAGCCAGGCAGGGCGTTTCTACTACTAGCCAAGAAGAAACGAAATAGATATGCACATGTAGCTTCGCAATTTGATTTGAACTAGAAAATATGCTTGGTTGGCCTATAAATCAAAAAGCATAAGACAAAATAATATTGACAGCTGTCAATATTATTATTTTATAAGTTTTAGTTGTATGTAAGGGATTTAAAAGAATCACTCCCTGTATTATAATATTCATTTGACGAGTGAGCGATCCAGTCCCATAGCCAGACACATATTACAGGAGGGGCTCAGAAAGCTACAAGAGGTTGTAAAATTCATAGATGTTTTGACGTATTTTTTACTATATTTGGTGTAACTGCACAATCCACCCCCCCCCACGTGAATTTTTTTGAAGAGTTTCTAAAACTGCTGGTAATGCAGCAACTGATCTGCCACCATGTTTTCAGTATTTATCAGGCCATGTGGGGTCACTGCACGAGACATCACCCACTTGCCTCACTTTCCGCTAGAAATCGCTAAAAATTGCACTAGATGGATTTTTTATGTAAATCACTTCAGGCTAGAAATCACTGAAAATATTGAACTAGATGGATTTGTAACACAACAGTCACTAGCCCGTAGCGGGAAAGCAGATCGGCCGGAAAGTAATCCTCCTGCGCAAGTTCGTGGACTTCGCCAAAATTGGTATCAGTGTTTCCCCACATTAATATGTACTTGGCTAGAAAACTAACATCTGACCAGAAGAGAAAATAGCTCAGAGAAGATATTTTGAAAAGGTATTATAGAGAACGATTTTTAAGAAAGGTATTGTAGAAGTATTTTAGAGATGGAGAAAGTATATAGAGAATGAATTTTTGGAAACCTATTGTAGATAAGGTATGTTAAAGAAGGTATTTTAGAGGAGGTACTTTATAAGTGATATTTTAGGAGAGGTATTTTAGAGAAGGTATTTTTGAGGTGTTTTAGAAGAGGTATCTTACAGGAGGTAATTTAGAAAAGGTATTCTAAAGGAGGTAATTTAGAAAAGGTATTCTAAAGGAGGTAATTTAGAAAAGGTATTCTAAAGGAGGTATTTTAGTAGATCTAGCTAATTTATATTGTTTCAGTATTACTGGAACAAAGTCTGGTGTCACATACGCATGTGTAATGCAGTGATAACTGGTTTGGATGCCATTTAGTGATTGTTTCACATTGCTCTCTCATCTGGTTGTGTCTGTTGTAGTGAAAATGTCTGAGCATTTATTTATTTTTTTTTATAGATTAGGTATGCAAGGTAAGATATGTGTGAATTTAAGAAGGGAAAAAGAAACGAGGAGGAAGGGGAGGACGAAAATCCCAAAAAAACAGACATAAACAACATGGCGGCTAGTCACCTTGTGCCGATTTCCAGTTTTTGGAAACATGGACTAAAGTTAGGGTGGTAACTTATCGTGCAGTAGCGCCGGCCATGTAATTTTCCGGAACCAGTAAAGGGGTTGTGGGTGGGAGACCCCCACTTCAGGCTTCGCCCTTGTTGCCTGATTTATCACATTAGTGGTATACTTCCCAAATCAGTATAATGTTCCTTCAAAAACCTTTTCAAACCTTCAAAATAGTAAATAAAAATTTCAGAAGTACACAGTCACCTAGATCGGTGGTATGTGACGGGAAAATGGTTTTTATGGCTCGGAAAAATGCCGGAAACAAGTTCTCCAGCATATCCTTTTTTGCAGCAATGACACAAATTCCACAAAGTAATCCCCAAATCATATTATCCACAATGTCATCTATTCTTTACACAGGGACACTCATATCCTGATGAAGTTTTTCCTCTTTTCATAGCCCACACAAGATAAGCACACTCCTCTTAACATTCACACGCAATTCCACAAAAAAAAAAAAGACATAATGCATTAAAAAAATGCCACAGCAGCTGTAATAGCACAGAAGGGTGATAAAAACATGACTTCACAAGCGGATCTACTGAAATTCCCGATTCTAGCCTTATTGTTGTTTTGGATTGTGCAGTTTAGCCATTTATTTAATAAAACTAAATGCGTAAGCAAACTAATATACGGGGCGTTCACAAAGTC
>QLNU02014802.1:2668818-2699750 GCA_006491805.2 Dysdera silvatica | reverse complement strand
CGAACTTTGGACATGCTTGTGAGCATGATGCATAAAATTGTACGAAACATCCTGCATTGCTATCCATACAAGGATCCAGTAATTCATTTAATAGCGGCAGTGGATATGGTAAATGACGTTTTCTCGTTAAGACGCCTGTAATAACAAACAAGTCGAAATTTGTTGTTTTACTTCCTGACGAACATAACTGGGGTTGCATAGTCTGGCGAGGACTCTTCGATTATGTCTTCCTCAAGTAATTCTGTAATTTGAGAGTTTAATTCTACTCTTAAAGGATATGGTACTCTATATGCCTTTTGCCTGCAGGTGGTATTATCAGTTAATTATATTTTATGGAGGAAAGTGTCGCACCCAGGCAAGTCTTTCACCAACTTGGCAAAAAGGTGACTATATTTGTCTAACATTTTACACAAATCTGCCCCTTCTGAAGGTTTTAAGTGTTCCATATCAAATTCTCCACCCCAATCACCAAAATCCCACTTCTCAGAATTTTCAATGTCTGCGTAATTTATTAACTCACTGGCTGTTGGGTTTACTTTGATTTGCTCGACCGAAGCCAAGCTGCAATTTTTGTTGAGATTTAACTCAAAGTTGTTTGGGTTTACAAGTTTTACATGATAAACGCCTTTTTCATTGAATCGGTTAACAGACCGGGCTAGAGAAAAATTTAAATTTTCCACTTTTGACAGTGGTTCAATTAATACATCAGATGCCAAGATATTTTCTTGATTTTTGACCCTGATTTTAACAAACATTTCTGATCTGGGTGGAATTTTTTGCTTGTCAACGGCTAAGCAACCCAAACCAAATTTGCTGGCACCTTAGCCGGAGAGTCAATATTTTTTCCTTTTAAACTAATGCTTGTGAGTGGTGTGGTGGAACAGTGATTATGAGAATTCAAAAAGTGGATCCCAATAAAGCATCATATGGTCTGGGTAACCCTTTGCACATATTAAAAATTCTCCTTCCACCTCTGTTTCATTTAAATAAAAGGAGATGACTGTTTACGGTTAATTGTAAGCTCATTACTCGCTATCCCTGACACCTTTACTTCACAAGGTTGAGTTTTGACCTTCCACTCACCTTGTTTAGACCTTACCACTGATTCTTTAATCAGGCACACCGACGCGCCAGTGTCGATAAGTATTCTAACTAGTTCATCCAACATTTGGGTTGAAACTATGGGTAAATTACATTCTTTAAGGTAATTTGTCATGTCAGGCACATGCATTGGGGTTTTCTTTTTAGTGTGGTATCCACACTTTCTCCCATCTACTAGTTTAAAGTAGCCTTTTGACTTTCCTTATTTCTAGGACTTGGGGGGGCTCTCTGCCTTGTTCCATTATAGGATTGATTTTGTCGACCTCTGCTTTGGTGTTGCTCTTGGCTTATTCTTTGCCTGCATTCAACTTTCCAGTGACCTGTTTTTCCGCAGAAGAAGCAAACAATATGTCGTCTCTGGGGAGGGAGTCTAAAGGAACCTGCATAAATATCTCTGTTCTGCAATTTTTCTACAGTCAACGAGAGAGCCTTCACTTCCTTGGTCAATTCTTTGATTAACTCCATCTCCGCCGTTCTCTGAGATTCAACAAAACTAACAGTTTTTGGAACAATCTCTTCGCAGTTCTGTTGTTATAGGAGGGTCTTGCTTTTGGCACTTGCCAATGTTTGTGGGTTGTGCCATCTCACAAATCTCTTAATTTCCGAAAAAAGGCTTGCTATAAATTGCGTACGGAGAAATTTTTCCCTTACCGCTTCAGCTTCGCCTTCCATGCCCTCTCGGAAGCACCTCATGAAGATGCTTTTAATTCGGGCTGCACACTGTTTCCCCCTATTCCCTGCTTACATGTGGTGAACTGGGCCAAAAGATTGGATTCCGAAGCCTTGGTGTGGAAGCTTTCTTTTAGAGCACCCTTAATTTATGCAAGTCCCTGTTCCTTTAAGTGCGGACGGTCCTTGGGAAAGTGTGAGGCAGAGACAATTTGCTTGAATTTCAGCACCTTGACCTTTTCACTGGCTGTCCAATCAGCTATGTTACCCGCCTTGTCAATTCTGTCCAAATAATCACATATTGTAGAATCGGGATTGTCCCCGGAAAAAGAATTTACAAGTGGTATGTATGCCACTATCTCACGTTGCTCTGCCATTGTAAATTTTCAATAGTTTCCGTGCAATGCTTAACTCAAAACTCTAAAGGGGTTTTACTTAGGTCATGAATCATTAACACTTTAAAAATACACATGTTTTATAATATAATACAAAAGTTCAACATGAATATCCACTTTAAACCAAAAAAATTTCCAAAATTGCAAAGTTCCAATACTGATCGCCAATTTTTCTATGAGAAATTTATTTATTTCCCCGTTTTTCAACTAAAACAATTTATTTCATTCCATTAATCCCATCCACTCCTCGTGTCAGCTGTAATTCGCTTTCAAATGGCTAAAATTCTCTTGGTACAGGACCACTTATTACGAGGTGGCTTGTTTAATGGCCATTGCCACCATGCAACATTTAAATAGCAACTCTAAAAATATTACTCAATATACTTTATTACCTTGATAGTCCTTTCTAGGGACCATATTGTTTCCTACTTACCCAGGTTCTAAATACAATTTAATGCCCGGCCATTTTTACCATTCTCAGAACTGACGCAATTGAGTCCAACATGTAACAGAACTCAACAAGTAATTATTAGGTTTCCTGATCATTATTTTATTATCATTAGATATAGCATCAATGGTATAAACATTTAGACATATGGATCCACCAAATTTACTCAGGGAGTGGCTAGAAAAAAGGTCTCTTGAGGAGTTAAACTTACATTACCTTTGGTGCACCTGTTAAATAAATAAAATTAAAATAAGGGACGTCCCATAAAAAGAACCATGGTTAGGGCCATTTTATATCACGGAAGATTGAAACCTCAGAGCGCTGCCCCAGATGGAATGTGATTTCGATTGCATGGATGAATTAATTCTATCCTCGCTGTCTTTAACACGTGGATTCCTCGTAACGAAAATCGAATACAAATAGGATACTTATCGTGATTGAATCGCCCACGCCGATCAGATTGGCATCCCTCGGCAGTTCATTTCTTTCGGGTCGCTGTCACTTACGTCTTCACCGCTTGTACAGATTGCCTTTTCGAGGACAACACAACCTGCACGTCCGTTCACTCCAGCGTTTACTTTTCAAGAGAATATGCTATCAAGGCCAACTAGATTTACTACAGGCCTGCTCACGTGAGCCTAACGCTATAGAAAACCTGTCCCCAAATTTTCGCAGTGGCGATTCTCTCAAGCAGTTTTTCTCCGACAGAGGGCGCCTGCTACCTGGGTTAATATTCTCAATTTAACAGACTATAAATGCCAATTAATAGCCCAGTTTCTGATTACATACAGAAATATATTGCTTTTTGCTCAAAAAGTTATCGTATTTTATTTTCCAACGACGTTGATGTTATCGTGATATGACAAACTTTCATAACAAGTTTTTAAACTAAAATTTAAATCTTACATACCTTTTTCTACTCTTTTATTTACACTGAAGACGGTTTATTGGATGAAATGATTTCTCAGGCATGTTGAATAACTGATAATGAATTGATAGTTTACACTGAAAGCTTAAACTTAAAATAAAGAATTATATAGAATTTTAACCAACTAATTAATAATTTAATTATATTCTATTATAATTAATTATAAAATAAAGAATTAATTAGAAGGCTTGACACCTGTTTGGAAAGACTTTAATGGAATGTTAATGAAATTAACACATGAATTTACAATAAACTGATGATATAACTACACAATGTATAATATTTTATACATTGTATAATATTGTATATATTAAATACAATGTATAATATTGAATACATGATTTCTAATAACTTTTGACACAAGCCAAATTTTTAATACATCACATAATAAAAATAAAGAATCAGGTATTCATGAATAGCAATTCTTTCCAAAATAATTTTACTTGAAAATACAAACTACATAATAGAACAGCATGTAACCGAAAAACAAAATGCAGAATAAACACTTACTGTGTCCTTAATACTGCAGATATAAATAGGCTAAATGGAACACAACAAGAAACTATCATTATTATCACAAATAAATATCATGTAAAAATTATAGAAAACCCAGAAACCCTTTTTAATCTTCGGTTAACTGCTGCAAACACATGAAAGCATATGGCATGTTTGTACCTGTGATTTGGCGTCCCCTATGAACAACCCCAGTAATTACTCCAACAGAAAGTGGGGACACCCTTGAAATTCACGTGAGCGGGCCTATAGTAAATCTAGTTGGCCTTGATGCTATCGTCTTTTTCCCGACATCCCTGCTACTCGGGTGAAAGCTAGCTACATGAACATGGAACATTCGCTTGTGGGATTCGTCTTCGAACTCATGCACTTTACAAACATGGTCTTTTGGCAGATGTAGGATGGTTCTCACGATGGATATTTCATAGAACCAAAGTTATTATGAAATAGGTGTCCTTTGGAAGTAGATAATCTTGTTGACACACCTTTTCAAAGCGGGGATCAACGCACACTAGCACATCATTTTGCCGCTGAGAAGTATCTAACCTTTAGTACAGTGGATCACATCTCGTTTCTTCATCTTTGCCTCATGATTGTAAACAACATCGATGAAGGTAGACAAGAAAGGATTAATTAAGCTTATAACCTATCACCGTATCGTAACAATATAAAAAAGGTACTAAAACACGTTAGCACTCGTTGGTTGTCTATTGGGAAGTGCTTAGAGCGTATAATCCAGCAGTGACAACCTTTGATCATTTTTTTTAAGGAAGAGACCATGAAAAGGAATCAAATCACCCCACTTTCTTTCGTTACTATTGTCGTTTAACATCTCGAAGCTGTTGCAAGTATGTTACAAGATATGGGTTAAGCGATCATGTGAGAAGATGAGAAGCCGAGCTGTCCCAAAGATTAGCAGGAGTCTCTGTTTGAAAGTGAAGTACCCAGTTTGTGGTCTGCCAGAAGACGCAGAGTTCCGCCACTGTTAATGAGAAGTAGATAGGGGAGATGAAGTCATATCGCGAAACTGCATTCGGACTACGAAAGCAGCACAGCCACTGTGGTTGTTGAAACCAAAAGAGCTTAGCAGAATTCTGATAGAAGTGTGGAAAGTTCGATTTGTCAGCACCATTGTGAAGTCGGGGGGGGGGGGGGGGGAGCGTTTGTATTTAGTGTATTGGTGCAAGACAGGATATCCCGCATAAGAGAAGACAAAGCTAATTTTTTTGCCGCTGAGGAAAGTAGAACATCGAGGTTTCCCCGTGGAGTGGGCCAGGTGTATATACTTTCGTATACCATAACAGGGGCGGAGAGCGTTGGTTGAATCTTCTCTATCGTGTTGAACTTTAAGTGAACTGCTGGAAAGGGCAAATGCGGACGAACCATAGATCTTAGAGAGTGTCCAAGGCATAATAAGATAATAAGTCTTTTGGGAGAAGCACCACAGGAGCGACCAGGAAAACATCATTGCATGCTAAGGTGACGTTCGGAGAACGCAGTGAGTGAGTGAATTTGATCTTTCTATCTGAGATAATGATCAAAGATGATACGCAGACAGCGATAATTATGAAAAACTGCAATGATGTTATTCCCAATGTTGATGTTGACGCTTCCAGCAATGTTTAAATCACCTAAAACAGGGAGAGAACAACAGTTTTTGAAAAGACGATGTGTAAACGATAATATATAAAGACGACCAGAATAGGTTTTTAGTTGTTTATGATTAAAAAAAGTCTCAGTGTTCGATGGTCATGTCCAATACCTTTAGAATCTCTGTGTTTGGGTTAAATTTTCATGTAAACATGGTTCATATTAGGAGGAGGAGGAATTGTGCAAGGGTTTCATTGGGAAGGGTGGCCATGGTTCATTGTAAATGTGTAGTGGGATGGTAGTAATAGCCAATCATGGTGCTCTTACATCAAAACCACTAACATTTTCAGTGCACGTCCATCAATTTTTTTAACACTATGAGACAAAAAATATCTAAAAACCAAAATCTCGTGTATTTGAAAAAAAAAATTATTTCAAATTGAACTTTTAATTTACAGAAGTTCACAATTTCGTGTTTAATCATTAAATGCTTCTGACTGAATAAATTTCCATTAAAATTTTTAATCTGCTAACATGTTAGTGTCATAATAATGTAATAGAGTAAGAATCCCAAAATATATATTAAAAAACACAATCATTTAATTTTCCAGATTTTTACAATCAGAATCGAATCCAACTCGGCCATCACATTTCATTCATCACTTCAATATTTATGTGTTCACTGTGAGATGAAGAAGAAAACCATAAATAGGCGCAATCCATCGACCAATCAAGAAGCTTGTATTTCTTTGTTGGTGCGTTGTGTGGTGTGGTGTGTGTTTGCGAGTTTCATTATTTTGCCTAAACATACTTATTTTTCAATTAAATTTGCAAAAATTCAATTTTCCTGAACTCACATTGTCGTTATTTGGACGTTTCATTTGGAAATTTGGTTCAAGTAGGTTCTAAAATTGGGTTTCTGAACCGCCTCAGAAATGTGAATAACCAGTTTGAACCGGTTCAAGCAAAGGTAAGCTGCGAATTCCTTCTTTCATCGTGGTCTTGTTGTTTTCTTTCGATTTGATGTTGTTTTTATGTCTGTGCCGGGTATTATAATAAGATTAACGCTCCGTAGTTTTTTTTGGCGGGAAGTAATTGTTTTCCACGTATGTTTTAGCGCCTTTGCATACTTTTGTTTTCTTTAACTTTAATTACTCTGTATGCAGGGCTGTCTTGACCCATTCACAGCCCTGGACTCGGGCAATTCATTTTTTTTTGTGTATGTGTATAATGTGGGGGGAAAACGTCTTTTTTGACTACTTATTTTACTTTTCCGAATTTTTGTTGTGAGAAAAATCGTTTTATAATCTTTGCCAAATTGAAGTCTCCAGGCCCAATCTATTCTCCTGCCCTCTAAAAACGGCACTGCCTGTGTATGTTTATGGTGTAATTTCAAAGCGAGGTATAGCAAATCGAAAGTCGTGTTTTTGTGTGCTTTTGTTGAGAAAGCATGTTTTTCCGTGGTTTAGGGTTGGGTAAAATGGCGTATCACAACAAATGCACGTTGTGGAAGCGAATGTAAATAAGGTTCATTTTGCGAATAAGTTTACTTAAAAGGGCTCTATAAACATCGTTTAATAAGTTAATCGGCTGCAAATATTAATATTTTATCAAATGTTTTTACATTTTTTTGCAAACTTTTAGTAATTTTAAATGAGGTCACTCTTGTACTTAAATTCTGGTAAAACGAGTCATGTATATATACTGGGATTTTTCTATTACTATTTGTAAATGTATGATTATAATATGTTGGGAGAATAATTTGGAATTTTAAAACATTGTTTATCACTAATAATTAGATATGGTATTATAATCTGAAATGTAAGTGTTTCTAGCGAGTTTTGTTGATTGAGAATATCTATACCATGTTCGTACTCCTATTTTTGGCACTAGTACAGATACTGTCCCATTTCGTTTTTTAGTGGGACGTGTTTCCAGCCCAGATGGCAACTTTGTCCTGGCTTGCCACCATGTTGCTTACCTCACATTACAGGCTCTGCCCCTTTCCCTCCTCCATCCTACTCCCTCAGCCTTCTTCACTCCTACCCTTCTAACCTCTCCTTCACCCCTACCCACTTTAACCTCATGTTCTTTCTCTTTCTCCTCCCAACCCCTGTGTTCTTGGCAGTCTCTTCCTATTCCCCCCCCTACTCCTCTAATCCCTTTCTACTCTCAGTCTCCACCCTCCACTTCCCCTGTTGACGTCCCCTCTTTTCCACCATCCCTTCCCCTCCCCCTGCTCCCTTTTTTTTGGTGGGGGCGAACAAAATAAAAACGGCATACTAACTTATATTCCTTTTATCCGTCGGATAACTTCATCACCTCTTTAACCCTTAGAAGCCTTATTTTCCAAATTAAATTTAAAAATGTATTTATTGCAGTAGCCAGATAAAGGGAAAAATAAATATCACAATACTTATTTTATATATTTATTTAAAAAAAAAGCAGGTATAAATTTTGATACTTTAGACATTAAGGCCATAAATATGTCGCACTAACTGTTTAAAAGTCCGGTAGGTACTTACGTATTAATGCCACCGCAGCTACAGATTTGGCGGTTTTTAAGTGCCGCCAATCTACACCTAAATTTCAATCTATAACAGTTTTATCCGATAAATCAAGTTGCTTTTCACAAAATTTAATCGACGTCAACTCCTCGCACCAGCAGTATATGAATCTCAAAGCTGAACAAAATGGAATTCTGCTTCCCTCAAACCAGTTGTCTTTTCTAAGTCCCACTTGCTGATCACACTGTCTTAAATTACATTTCCAAAACTTACGTTTACCAAAATAAAGTTTCATGTCATGGGAATTGGTACATTTTCGTTTTTTTGGTAAAATATTTCGCTCCTGAAAAAATAAAATTGCATCTTGTTCTGTTTTTGGCAAATCCCAAATACGCATTTTCGTAGCACTAAAAAATGGCGTCAAAAATCAGCAAACAACAAGGAATCCAAAAGATAACTGCGTGCGTGCGCGTGCGAACAACAAGATTGCTCTTTATTGGCGCATTAGCGCAACTTCTGCTGCGGTGGCGTTAATACGTAAGTACCGTCTGGTATCAAATTTGATACTTCGGGCATTTAAGGGTTAGCTACACCGTCCTCCAAGTTAGGCCTAGCCTGAAAGCGCACCTTGCAAACCGGGCCCTTCTACTCCAAACCAAACAAATCTTCTCCCACAAACCAATCCAACAACATTCCTCTTCCCTTTCAACCGCAATTGAAGAAAAAAATCCATATTGAAATGTTCCGACATCTTTCCAATCGCTGCAACACTTCCATGACACTCAAAAGGACAAAGCAGCTTCAAAACGTCTTACCACCGCCACAGAGAAACACCGTATGATGCCCCACCCTGTGTGACATCATGCATCACACGTTAAAATCGCTGACATCAAAACCCCACCTACAGCAACTTTCCTTCTCATTTCTAGGGGAAAATTGATCTTGTGGGACAGTATCTGTACTACCACCCTTTTTTTTTTCAAAGTTCTGTAGATGTTTTGTTAGTATTGTTACTGATTAGTCTGTGTTTGGAGGTGATAATTAAAAACGTATTCTTAAACTGCTTCATAGTTTTGCAGGGTAATTTGGCACAGCACTATGCAGATTGCATTTATAAGTAGAAGTTAGTGTTATAAGTATAAAGTTAAAAAAAATGATTTTGATGTACATTTTGTACTGACTTTTTTTTGGTAAAACTGCAGTCTACCCTCTGCTGAATTTTTTTTGAAGTGTTTCCAAACCAGCTGGCAACAGGTTAACTGATCTGCCATCATGTTTTCAGTGGTTTTTGGGCCATGTAATTTTCCCGAATCAGTGCCAGTGAATGGGTTGTTGGGGCGATGCCTCATGCCCCCTCCTCACCACTTCGAGCTACGCGCTTGCTACTCAGTCCATCACATTAATGATGCGCTTCCTGAATCAGCAAAACGTTGAATTCATAATAGCCTGCAAAATCGTAAATAAAAATTTCAGAAGTACTCACCTAGTTGTCTTGATCGTCAGTGTGTGGCGGGAAAAGTGGTTTTTGTGGCTCGGAGAGATACCGGAAACAAGTTCTCCGACCTATCCTTTCGCGGTGGTGCCACATAAATATCTCAAAGTAATCTGCAAATCATGTTATCTTCACTAGGCCTAGCCCACAATCCCATCTGTTTCTTACATACCAGACACACATACCTTGATGAAATTATTCCCACTCAAGGTAAGCACACTTCTCTTTACTTTTCAAACACAATTCCACAAAAAAAGATAAAAAAAAAAAAGCATAAAAAAGAAAGACAGTGTGTGAAATAACATTAGAGGCACAGAAGGGTGGTATAAACGTGATGTCATAGATAGTATGACGTCACAAGCAGATCTACTGAAATTCCAGACTTCCTAACTTGTTTCAGGAGGAGAGAGTGAGTTAGGGTGTGGACTGTGCAGTTACGCCCTGACTGGGTTATCTGTTTTCAAGATTACAAAAATATTAGAGTATTTGGATGTGGTATTGCTATCATGTTACTAATTATTAATGAATAACAAATGTGAAAAATTTAATAAACACTTCCAAGTTGAGATTTTTGTTCATTGACTATGATAGTAAACTTCTTGCTGATATGGAACGCTTCCAAAAAATCCAACTCGTATATTATGTGGGTGGTTGAATTTGAACTTGGGCTTTTGTGACCAGTAGGTGTATGGTGATACCAACTTTTACCTTCTCTGCATATTTACAGTGTTCCTTCAATCAATGTTGCAAGGCTTGTTATATCTGGCCAGCGTAAGACCAGTTACCTTCATAAAAAGTCTGAACTTCCCAACGTTTTGAAAATGGGATATCATCCTTAAGTTAACTTACGATTAACTATGAATTTATTGTATGGGTCAAAAGATTATTCTGAAATTGGCCTTTTTAAGAATTTTTGAAAGAAGGAAACTGATTTTTGGAAAAAATAGGACAATGGTTCTACAAATTCAACATTAATTGTATTAAAAAGTGTGGGGTTTGGAACATGGTTAGTAAATTTTTGGACAGCAAGATCAATGATAACAAGCAAAATTTGTCACCGGTCGGAAGGTGAAAGAAAAAATAACGAAAGTAGAAAAGTAAATTAGAAATACAATACTAAAAGTAATGAAAGGAAGAAAATAAGTTAGAAAAAGTTAAGGAAAAGGAAGGTTAAATAAAAAGGAAATAAAGTAGAAAGAAATAGAGAACAAGCAAAACTTACCAACAGTGTAAGAAAAGTATCGCGACCTTTCGAGAACTACTGTTCTTTTATCAAGTGAAGTGTCGAGAAAGTGAGAATATCCTGTATTTATATCCCTAGTTCTGGGTTTTTTCCTGAACTGGAAACACCTTATTGTGTTATTACTAATTCTTATTAAGTATGTATTTAAGCATGGCAGTGTTAAAAAAAGTTGGTTATGTTAGCTTCTTTATTAAACGTTTTTTTTTCCTTTTCAGCTGTAGAATTTAAAAATTTGGTTTTGTTTTACTTCATTTATATTTCCCTGAGTTAGTCAGACAGGTAATTATTTATGTTATTATTTATATGTATTGTAAAAACTTTTGTTTCATTTTTGTCTGTGTAATTAAATATTAAAGAATATACAGTAATTTCTCATATATGTGATGTTCTAATTGACAACTATTTCTGTTTAACGATTGTAGTTTTTATCCTTGCAAATGTGTTATAATTATGCATATTTTGATTATTAACTTTTTTTCTGTTTAATGTTTCTTTGTTCCTTGAAACAGGGTTCCCACAAATCTGGAGAACCTGAAATTTTGGGGAATTTGAGTGTTCCTAAGGGTTAGGACAGAAGTGGGGAAACCCACAGCCTTATGGCGAAGGCCAAGTGTGGCCCAGGGGTTGAAATTAACTTTTTAAATCAGGTGCACTAAATACTAGTTAGGTGTACAAGTAACTAACAGAATAGAAAGTAAACCTCAACATTAAAAACGGGTAAAATGCAAGTGTAGCAACTATATTTAAGCATGTAAGCTAAAAATGTGCAACTTTTCAAAATAATTGAATATTTGTTTGTAATAAACGAAACAAAATACATCAACATAAATGCAGATACATTGAGAAAATTGCATAAAATTATTCCATAGGTCACTGTTCCTGAAAAATAAGTAGCCATAATTTTGAATAGTTAAGTGCACCCCCAAAAAAAATTTACATGCATGGATAAAATTTCATGTGCATACACAGTGCATCTGTGCACCCGCTAATTTCAAACCCTGATGTGGTCTTTTGACCAAACTAAAATTTTGCAGAAAAACCCTTTTATTTTTATTAATGTGATTCTGTGTCTCTTTTTATTTGTATTATAATCTTAAAATCTACCTAAGTAAAGTATAAAATAGTAAATGATGGTTAAACGAAATCTTCCTTAATTGACACAAAACATGCAGTTTTCGTACATTACAGCTAACTTAATGCGGCCTTCTAATATTAACAGCTAATTTAATGCAGCCTTCCAACATGTAAAGGTTCCATACCCCATACTGAGTTAAAGGAAAAACAGTTTTTGGTCATACCTCTAAAAGTCTTGGAAAATCCCCGAACTATCACATCGAATAGCTCTCTCACGAATGTTAAGCTATTCGAAGCAACCGAAGTTTATTTGAATCCACAGAGAAGAGTTAAAGAAATCAGTTAGGGAATTTTGTGGGAGAAGTTGTGGGGAGGGGGGATTTAAAAAAAGAGTAGGAATCCTGTTGCAAATCATTAATGGGAGAGATCGTTGTAGTTTTTTTTATAGCATTTCAATTTTAATGAGAATTCAGTTAAAATCACTTGAACACATTTTCTTGAATCACTTTTATAGTACAAAATTACTTGAATGTTACTTCGTTTCTTGTAATGCATGCTTTTCTTTGTGTGTAGGTAGTTACATCTATTGATTACATTACTATATGTCATCTGTTACAATTGATGGGATGAAGCAGCCAGTTTATGGGAGCCCTAGTGAGCATTTTTCTTCCTTCCATTTGCTGTGTTTGCTAGAAATATACAGTTGCCTGTGATGTGGTGAATATAAATTTTTTGTTTTGTTTAGTCAATGGGAACATGGATACACTGGTTGACCAAGCTGCCAGATTGTTGGATTTTAGCGAGAAATTGGACATAATTTTGCTGGATAATGTGGTTAATTGTATGTACACTGGAGAAGGCACACAGGTTGGTAAAATTCATTTTTCAGTATCTTGTGTAAAAGTGGAATTATGAAATCCTGCTAACACTTTTTGGTAAAACTATTTATACAAATACAGTTGAACTATGTTATATATATATATCCTTTAACTCCCACATTGATACAAAAGTATTTCTTGTTAAGTGGTTTGCGTTGTCAGAAAACGGTAGGATTGTATTTTGCTAAGTTATTCAAATTTGATAGGGATTCATTGAAACAATTTGTGTTAATCATGCTGATGTTAACGAAGTTTGACTACAGTGCATATTTGATGTGCAGGTAGCACTTTATTTTTGAAGCATCTGGATTGCTCTATGTTTAAGTTGATGGTTTAATGAGAAACAGAATTACCTTGTGAATTTTTAATGCGGCAGTAGAAACATGAAGGTTTCTCAATTGTCTATTTCTTTACTCGTAACTTTTTTCATTACTATAATCCCAAATTATGTACTGACTTTGCAGTAGAATGGTACTAACACATTCTCCTAGTCTACGATTAATCTGGGTTTTACTTTTTTGGTAGTGCTCAAGTATTACGTAAGCAATATTTTGGCCATTTCAACCCCCACAGTAAGCAAAAATTAACATTAGCTAACATAGGAAAATAAGCACAACAGAACCTCGCCAGGTGCTTACGTAATACTTGGTGGAGAATTACATATTTTTCCCCTTATGCTATAAAAATTCAACTAGCCAACTAGGTTTAACTCCCTAAAGCCTCGATTACATTGGGCGAGTTTACACGCTCCTCACTGGCAAATTTACTCTCTGCTGCCCAGTGTAATAAAGTTGTTTAGTTAATTCGGCGCTCAGTTAGTGCTAGTGAAATTGAGGAGTGGCGTACTTGTTATATTGCTTGCCTGGGTTTTCTTGAATTTCATTGATTGAAACAAACCCTTGAAAGAGGTGGGCCGAGTTGAAAGCCAGTTTAGAAAAATCACTGATGGTAGTCATCTACTGAGCACCTCTGCTGCTCATTTTTTCTGTGTGAGCGAATTTTACATGCTGTGTGTAATTGACACGCTGAGAAAGTTGCAACTCGCTTACATGCTGAAGAGTGTGTTAAAGTCACTCAATGTAATTGCGGCTTAAAAAATGGTGGCCCCCCCCCCCTCTCCTTACTGTAGTCCAGCAGTTGGTTTCCTAGGCAGAAAATTTAGGTCCACTTCCTTATGGTGGTGTAATTGTAACACAGGTTCTTATTCCTCAGGAAAAATCGTAGGTTCTGCTGTAGCATGATCTTGCTGTCCTCACACTAGGGGTTAAATTCATGGTCATCTCGCAACTAAATATCAGGCAATGGCGATTAAAAATATGCCTTCGTTCACAGTCTCGCTTGCCACTTTGTTTCTCAGTGCAATTCTGCAGAATATGGACTAGTAGCGAAACATGCAGAAGTTTCAACTGAACACTTTGATTCCATACTTGTAATTAACTTGTGGTCGGATTCAGTGAAAAGCAGGCGAACAAATTTTAATCACTAATTAAAAGTGTGAAAAATAAATGTCTTTGTCTTTTTAATGTTGAGGCATTCATGTGCAAGTGTTATCTGAATTTTTCAAAATTAATATAATTTTTAGGTGTGTGTAAAGAAATTTTAAACTGGCCGATGATTTATCTTTCATTATATTAATAGAATGAAGATAATAATTACAGTGTTCGTATAGGTACTGTAAACCTGGAAAGTCCTTGAAATTCATTTTTTGGTATTTCAGACATGGAAAAGTCCTGTAAATTTGTGGGACCTGGAAAAGTCCTTGAAAATATGCTTCTGTAGATGTAGATTTCCTGCCTTTTTATGTTTTTCTTAATGTTTTGTTGTTTAGGAAACTTCGGGCTGGCCAGATGCCAATATCTCCAGCCCCCTAAAAATTGGCAGATTGCTAGTAAATCTCCCCATCTAAAAGGTCTATTTTTAGCCAGACCCTAGTTTCCACTTGTAATCAGTTTGAAGATTTACAAGGATAGCTCTATGCAATTTCCTCTTACTATACATGCAGACATATATTACTTTTTGTTGAATTACAATGGAACTATAATCACTGAAACAGGACCACGTTCTGTAAATATTCATTGAACTTTATTCACAGAATATTTGCATACATATTTTCCGAACCTATCAAATCTAAAATTTCGGTTTTATAATTTAACACCCTTGCTGAAAATTTTTTTTGTTGAGAAAATCGCATATTACTTACATATAATAATGGGGAAAATTGACTGAACCCCCTCATATATATATGTATGTATTGAGATGACATCGGATCCACAAAAGGAAACAAAAGCAAATTTATTTATAACAAGCTCAGAACATTGTCATATATATATATATATATATGCCCAAAGAACCCACAGAATTTTTTTCTGGTTGCATCACTGTTTATGCTAATGCTGAACCACATTGTAATTTTTGATTGAAAGTTGGGGTGGGGGGCAAAACATGATGAAAACCTACCTGGAAATTTTAATGAAGTCCTTGAAAAGTCCTGGAAATTTTTTTACATAATGTGTTTGAACCCTGTAATTAGAACAACATATGTACCGATATAAAAGATGCAAGACTAGTCAGTCAAAAGTTTTTTATTTATAAAGTCATATTTATTTAGTATGCAGACAAATTATATAGGATTTTGTGGCCATGCGAAAGTAGCCACTATCTTAAGTGAAGTGGCCTCTAATAAAATGGGCTTTGCTAGCCTGTGGCCAGCCACTAACCATATATCTGAGTTTTAAGCATTACCCCACACTGTAAAAACAAAAAACAAATTGCATAAAAACATTGTTCGAGGGTTATATGAAATATCAACTTTAGTTTGTTTAGTAGGACTCAATATTTTTGCTGGTTAGGCCATTGCTAAATTTTAGAAATGGCTATAGCTCTTTTAGCTAATGAATTTACACCTTCAAGTGCTATACTATTAGGGTGAAAACCAAATTATAGAAATTAAGCATGTCAGGGTTTCCTGTTCCTTGTTTTACATCATGGGTTAAAACGGCTTTCTAAATGAGTAGCTTTACATACAGTAGGTTAGTAGTGGTGCCTTCTTCCGTCATGACCTTACCCTGAGTTCAGTTTCATTGGTGCTGTAGAGAGTGCGCCATTTGTTGCTTGCTGTGGTTCAGAATTGTTTATTAAGGCAACGAAGATTCAAATTCCTCGGAAAACCGCAGGTCACAGTATGGCATAACCCTAGTTATATCTGCCTCTTCAAACTAAACATAAATGAATATTATAAATATACATTGTTTTTCGTTTCAGCAACGGATTGCTCAGGAAGTGTTAACCACTTTGAAGGAACATCCAGATGCGTGGACAAGGGTTGATACTATTTTGGAATTCTCAAAGAATCAGCAGACAAAGTATTATGGCTTACAAATTTTGGAAAATGTGATTAAAACTCGGTGGAAGGTTTTACCAAGAAATCAGTGTGAAGGTAGGTATTTTTTCTTGGTTACGACATTGATGGTATTAGAAAATGACAGTGATAACGATAACAGGGATGATTTTGCTCCATAATTTCTGTAAATTTCGTGAATTTAAACTTGCCTCTTCCAGGATTTCTTTTTAAAAAATTGTAGGAACTTTGTTTTGTTTCTTATAATTTTTTTATATTCCTTTGGAAAGCAGTGTCTTTGCCAAAAATATTACATAATTGTTTAGGGAATCGAGTTTAAACATGGTGTTTCATCTAAAGCGAAATAGAAAGGTGCAACGCCCCTCCGAACCTAATACCGCCCTGCCCTTCAACTTGTCCGCCCTTATGGCCCCAAATGTCCCTCCCAGCCCTCCGAAAATAATGGTCTATCATTCCTTAATGATAATTAAAATTCTGATGTTAGAGTCCAAAACATACGATGAAATTTGTTGATTTATAAAAATTTTGTACTTCAGTATTTCATTTTCGTAATAACACTGATGGTTTTGGCAAAATGAGATTGCTGACGAATATTTGTAAACAAAGCACTGTTGCCAGGTTTGCAGACTTTCAACCATGGACTACTCCGACAAACGTTAGCGGTTCCACCTATTTTTGAGATCAAATTTTTGTTAAAATCAATTTGTTTGTCTTTAAGCTTTAAACTAAGCATGTTTTACATCCCTATTTTATGAAGCTTACTTGTCATATAGTATAGGATATTGTTTAACTAACTTGTAGTTATATTAATTTGTTATTTTGTATGAAGTTGGGATTTTTTAATCTTGCCATCTGGCAACATTGCCGTTAGATTGCAATCAACCGCACTTTCCCCTCACTGTTTGCATATACTTTAAATAAAAAATGCTTATTGGCAAACGAAAACTAAAAAATTTAAAGAAAGCAGCAATAGGAACTATATCAATTAAGACAGTGTTTAAAGGAGTTAATAGCAGTAAAGATCGTAGATGTTCATGAGTATTCGTGTATTTAGAGTGAAAAAAACGAAGCATGCACCCTGCCCTAATTTTTTTCTAGATGAAATACTAGAGTTACAATCACCCTTGTGATAAGGTCTTCACAGATAACATTTTTAAAATTTATTTTGATTTGCAACTGTAATTACATTGTTAATATTGGGTTGGCAAGTGAAGTTGTGTAATTTTCAGTAAGAAACAGTATTTATAATATGAAGAACATTATTAAACATATTGCTTATTTTGATTCACAGCCTTTTGTCATCCTTTGGCCAGCTTTATAATTGCATTCTCTCAAAATTTTGTATAATGTTTGGAAAAAAAAAATCCTTGGTAGTTGCACTTTGCAGGCCTTCATGGAATTAAAGTATTTGCTACCATTGGATGTGTTTTGCAAAGATAAAAGCAAATAGTAACTCAAAGGTGCCAGGTTGGGTGAATATGGTGGATGGATAAGAACCATTTGACAACAAACGATTTGACACTTTCAATTTTTGTTGAGTCTGCACAGCTGTATGGTTTCACTTTGTTTTGGTAAAAGATTTTTCCTTATCTGTTGGCTGTTGTGGGTTTTCCTTTGATAATATGTCTTCAGTTAATCCAGTTGAGTTTTTTTTTACTATGGTTTCGTTGCTGTGTTTCTGACAATTTTTCTTAGGATTGATGTTTGATTAGATGGCAAAAGCTCATAGTAGAGTATTCCCTTTTAGTCCCCACCATATTTCAGGTCACCATTGCATAGAACAATCTTCTTTGGGTGCAAAACCAGTTTTAGAAGTCGTTAATGGAGTTGATTCTTCAGTTCCCCAACACATTATTATGAACAATCCATTTCTTACCACCCGTCATGATCTATTTAAAACTTATTTCATCATGGAAAATGAAAGGTTATGTTCATGGTTCAGAAACAATTATGTCAAAATGAGTTCATTATTATCGTGAGTTGCAAGTTGAAATTTCATGAACTGAATTTCTTTTGCATAACCCAAATCTATTTGGACACCATCCCAGATTGATGTCGTTTTTTAACGTGGGCTTTTGATACGTCCATTATTTCAGCAACCTGCTCTCTTATGTAATGTGAGTATTTAGTATATATATCAAGATTTCCATGCAAATTGAGAAACTAGAATTGCCAGGGAATTTGAAATCATCTTTAAAACTCTGTTGAAAATGAGATTTTTTGTGAAAACCTTTGAAACTTCTTCCCATTCCGAATAGCTAAACTTAATGTGAATCATGTGATCAGCTCAAAATTGCGATCATTGACAAAACTTGTCTACTTGTGCTGTAGTTTGCATAACTTTATATCAAAGTTTTCATGGTGCTGCATTTTCTGTGTTCAGTAGTATATATCGTTGGTGTTTGTACAAACGAAAGTGCCTCTCTCCTGTAATTATTGCGATTGATTGTATGTGAAAACCTTTGAGGCTTGCTGTCTACCATGAGAACTTCTCATAGAAATGGCCCATTTTGAATAGAGGGATGCTTTAAGAAATACATTGGTGTCTCCTGTATTTGTTGAAATAATGTTATAATTACGCTCGTTTATGATTGGCTGGAATTAGTTTTCCCAGATGTTTACTAAATCAGTGAGCAAATACCTATTTTACATATTTGTACTAGTGCCCTATTAGCTCTCAGAATAAACTGATTGGTTTATTCAACCATTAACTTAAAGTGTGTTTAAACTCAGTGTAACCTGAATAAAGTCATCCTTCTTTTATTTGTTTGGCTTAACTTATTTTTTCTTAGTGGCCATGCAGTGGCGCAGTGTGGTAACACATTCACATAGTGTACCATTAATCCAGGTTTGACTCCTAACGGCACAAAGAAAGTTTACTTGGAGATCTCATAAATATCGCACTGCACAGTCCAGGGTTTGGTTCCCTAGGCCTTAAGAGGTTAGGATTCCTTGGAAAACTGTAGGTCCAAGAGGTTTGGATTCCTCAGAAAATTGTAAGTCCAGAGGTTCAGATTCTTCGGGAAAATAGTAGGTCCTGGTGCTGCATAACCACTGTAGTCCTTGAGCCGTAAAACCATAAACAATTGCTAACAGTATTGAAAAACAGCTGGGTTCTATGAGCAGTTTCTAAGATGGGCTGTATTCATTTGTATTTTTTTTTTCAGGCATAAAGAAATACATTGTTGGTCTCATCATTAAAACTTCATCTGATGGTGAAAGTTTAGAGAGAGAAAAAGTTTACTTGAACAAACTTAATATGATCTTGGTGCAGGTAAAAGAAGCTTTGACTGTATAAATTATCTGATCACATATAAGTTTTAATTATTTCAATGAATTTAGAACTCTATTAGTTTAATTTTCTTGTTTTAATCTTGCTGAAAATGTATAAATCTTTGATAGATCTTGAAGCGTGAATGGCCCAAGAATTGGCCCTCATTCATCAGTGATATTGTTGGTGCCAGCAAAACAAATGAAAGTCTCTGTCGCAACAACATGACTATTCTCAAACTACTGAGGTGAGTTTGGTATTTTTAACTAGCCAAAACTATTTTAAAAATTCTAGGTCTGTGAAAGAGATTGTGCTGAAAAAATGGGTTCAATTGTACTGTAAAATGTCTCTCCCCCCCCACTGTAGTCCAAGGTTTGGTTCTATAGGTAACATAGGCTTGGGTCTTATAGAAAACTGTAGGTTTTGATGCATGCAGCATTACCTAGCTGTCCCTGCACTGTAAAACAAGTTTAGTACAAACTATTGAAAATACAAGCAATGGTGAAACCATTGTTGTGCTTCGGTAAGCCTTTCAGAACTATGCTTTAGTTGACAGGCCTACAAGTAGTTACTTGTTTTAGAAATAGTGACATGTCAGCTGAAGACCAACCTTGATGTAATTTACCTTTGACAAGCAGATCGAAAAAGTTCGTATACTAGTCAACAGAGGTTCCCGAAAAGCAGTCACGGAAATTTCTGAAGATACGAATTTATCATGTTCATTTGAATTTTAATGGAAAATTTTGCAAATAAAACGTGTCTGCTAAATGTGTGTGAATATAAAATGTTCACCTTCACTTGCGACCGAAAACTAAAGTTACTTTAACACAGTGGTTTGGAAGTTAGTTACGTCCATTGCCTTCGTGCCCTCTGGCCTGGTTTTGATTAAGTTTGATTGTGTGTAAATACTTGGTTTGGAGGTTAAGCTGTCTGTCCTATCATAGATTACCTATGTCATGAATTATACAATAAACCATTGCACTAAAGCCATGAACCATGGTCTCGGGATGTAAGCAACCACAGAAAGACCATGATTCAACTTACTATAGCATAATAAAGAAGTGACACACACATATATATATATGTATAATTTTTACAAAGTCCAAATTTTTATATTAGTGTGAAAGACTTAGTTCTTTGTTCTGTTTCAGTGAAGAGGTATTCGATTTTTCAACTGGTCAAATGACACAAGCTAAAGCTAAGCACCTTAAGGACTCCATGTGTAACGAGTTTTCTCAAATTTTTCAGTTATGTCAATTTGTTATGGTGAGTATCCCACTTAAAATCTGAAAGATACGATTGCTTTATAAAATTAAGTTTATTGATTTTTTTATGATCAGGAATTTTGGTCCGTTTTTAAGATCGTTGCATAGTTACCATTTCTGTTGTTACAAATTTTTATGTGAAATTATGCTCTGGTTGATAATACTATTAATTATTTCATTATTACTGGAAAATCGTTAATGGTCAAAGAAAGTAGGTTTCATATAAATGTAAAAAATGTTCCATGAATTTCCCATGTTTTTGTTAGAATTGCTTTTATTAAATTAGTGTTGTAATAGTATTTTTTTTGTGATGTTACAGGAAAATTCTCCAAATGCACTCTTAGTTCATGCGACATTGGAAACACTTTTAAGGTTTCTTAATTGGATCCCGTTGGGATATATATTTGAGACAAAGCTTATCACCACTTTGATTTATAAGGTAAGACTAAATTATTCATATATTTTTTTATTGAGTGTCTACTGATATGGAAACTGTAGAAGAAAGTTATGCATATTTGAGAATTAAAAGATCTATGTTAGGAAAATTTTAAATTCGTTGTTGTAATATATAGCTTATTATAATTTTCCTGTACTGCACTTTCCACACTGCATTGCATACTGAAAATTTTGAAAAACTCATACTTTTGTCCAAACTTAACCCAAAAATTTCCTTTCCTCCTTTTTCCAAAAATTTCCAAAACTAAAATGAAAACGGGCTCAATGAATATTTAATACAATTTTTATATTTATAAATTCACTGTAATTGAGTTACAAATGGCTTTAGAGTTTATGTTAGTGAATTTTAGAGCTTGAAACCTGTTTTGATTATTTAAAATTCAATGCACTGGCATGTGTGTACTGTAATCAGTAACTGAATATCGATTAAGGTTTGGTCTGGAAAACCTAAAAAAGCTAGGGAACTTTGAAACAGAATTTGGCCGGAAACCCATGTTTTTAGTTTAAATGAAAAATCCATAAAAAACTTCGTTGGAAGTAAACTATATGGTCTGGGATCAAATATTTGTTTTGAAGAATAATATGAAAATAGAAAATCATCATTTGATGTTTGTTATAAGAGACTAACAAAATTCAACCCTTCAAACTTAAAGATGTTCTCCCCGTCAATCAATATTGGAGAGTGTATCAAATTTTCTGTTGGTGTACTCTTTCCTACATTGACCAGACTAAGCGTTCTGTAGATCGTAGACCGAAAGAACACCAGAGATACGTCAAAAAGTTTGAATGCGATAAATCCTCCATCGTTAATAAACATAAATTCAATTTTCAAGAGACATTTTTTCATTATTTAAGCTGAAATTATTGTTGTATAATTTGTTTCGTTCTATTTTGTAATTCATTATTTTAGGTTTTGTGTAGTTTAATTCCATTTATTGTAAAATGTTTTCTTAGTTAAAAGTGTAATTTGATAAATTTAAATTACTAATTTGTTTTTTATTTTATTTATTTTTTAGTTTTTGAATGTTCCTCTGTTCAGAAACGTTACTTTGAAGTGTTTGACTGAGATTGGTAAGTTAAGTTTGCATACTTTCTCAAGTCTTTAAAAATAAAAGGCACATTTTGTGTTACGTACAGTTAGTACTAGTTATATGGTCACCCCACTTATATGCAATTATATGAATTGATGCTGAAAAAGGAATAAAATATGCAGCTACGTCTGCATTTGCATATAATCAAGGCTCTAATCATTACCGAAGCCTTTGCATTCAATAGGGTGTATTCTATTCATAGTCTGATTTACTACTACTCTCTGTAGTCTGGAGAATTCGTTCCCCAAGCCTTAAAAGTTTTGGATTCTGTTGAGAAGTATAGAACCGCTGTTCTGCATTGACATGGCGGCAACACATTCATCTATTCTGTCATTAACCCCTACCTCACTTCGGTGCAGAATGAATCTTCTATCTTTGTGCCGTAAAAATTCATCCAACAACCATTAACTCAGGTTTGATGCTTAATGATATTGTAGAGTGTACACCCATTCTCTACTCACTGGGGATTGTTTCCATGGCAACAGATTTGGATTCCTTGGGGGAATTTTAGATTCCAGTGCAGCATGGTCTTTGTTATCCGTATGTCGTAAAAGTACACTCTTAATGTGCTTGTGTGTGTGTAAAAATGTATCGTTCGGAAGTCCTGATAAGTTCTTTGTAATATTCCATGTGACTTTTTTTTTATTACAATTTTTGGACATCTACAATTAATCAGCTATCAGGTATGAAAGAGTTCCGCGAAAACACGGAAATGCACTTTTTTGGAGTTGCCGGTACTATTCCAAAACTGAAAAAAAAAAATTATGGGGGGTGGTTAGGGTATCTACTATCCAAAATTTTTCGTTTTGATTTTATGGGATGAAATACAAAAACAGATGACTCTCCCTCTTATGCAGAGGTGAGCTCGAGCTCGACCACAGCGGATATCCTTGGGCTGCTGGTCGGGAGGAATGACGTCACTCCCGCCTCTCACACCCCGTTGAACAACTGTCAAGGTCAAATCGGCCAGCCCAGCTTCTTTTTTCTTACGGTCAATTAGCAATAGAGAAGGGGGAGAAAAGAACCAATTGGAGTTCAGGCGCTAGATGGCAATGCACGTAACGGCAATCAAAGGTCGCGATATCGATGTCAGAGGTCAATGTATTGACGTTGTCGTACTTCGTCGCAATACTTCCTATCGATTGGAGCGATTCAGCGAAGTACTTTAGTTTGTAAATGACATCGATAAAGTTGTATTCAATAGCAAGAACTCTGTATTCAGTTATCAGTGCATTGAATTTTGTGCGTGAATAGATTCAATTGATGTTTTAGTGTCATTTGATCGATATAGCCGCATTATTCTCTCCTTTGCCTTGTACTGATTGTGAGTTTTCTTTATTTCCCTTGAGCTAGCATGTTTCATTTTGGACGTTTGCCTCATTCGAATTTATTTTTGTGATGCCTCTTCAACTGCATCTTATTTAGAGATTTGGATGATTTACTGTGTTACATTAAATTTTTTTTGACATTTATTTGTGAAACAATGGAAGTCATTTTCAAAGACGAACACAAAGCATGTATTGTCGATATGCAAGAAAAACAAATTCAAATTCGAGTGGTTAAACAAAACTGCCATAATTAAAGTGACCACCTGTCTTGGTGACAAGAGTGTGGAGGATATGAAGTTAAAGTTTGGAACTGTATAAGAAAATTTGCGCAAAGTGAGAAAATAATGTGCAACCTTTGTTCAGATACCATTTATTATGGAAAAAGAGGATTTGCCGTTGTTTCTGATCGCATAAAAAGTAAAAAAACCCCCCCCCCCAAAAAAAAAAACCCATCTAAAGAGCAATTGAAGCACACAAAACAGTCTGCCTACCAATTTCTCCGATGTTTCAAAGTCATCTACACAGGTTGTGATAAGGATGTCCGTAGCTACCAATGTGCGCTTGTGTGATAAAGTGGCAAATTGTGAAAGTTTAATTTTGGGGGTTTTAGCAGAAAACAACTTATTGTTAAGCATGGCACCAGTATTAATTGATCTTGGCAACACTTTCGCTTCTGACAAAAAAAACTCTTTCGCAATTAAGCATGGCACGTGCAACTGTTTCATGCAAAATGAAACATAGACTTGCAAAGACTTTACTTGATGAGACTGTCAAATTTAAAGTCAAACAAGTTTTCTTTGAACATTGATGAAGCTACTAGTTCAAATTCTTTGAGAGTGTTGTGCATTTTATGCAGCTATTTTTTGCCGCCTTTAAACAAAGTTATAGTTGAGCATTTGGGCTCTTTAAGTATATCGAAAGTTTCTTCGGAATCATCGTTTCAAAAGCTCATTAGACTTTTTTAATTTCACGGCATTCCTTGGATAAATTTTATGTCTCTCCTTGTGGACTCTTGTAACGTGATGCATGGCTCAAAAACTGGTTTAGAAGTGAGAATTATGCAGGATAAAGCACCACATCTGTATTAACATTGATTGAGATTCTTGTCACCATGTACATAATGCGTGTAAGAAGTGTTGCCAGCCATTTGAAATGTGGGTAGAACATTATTTAGCTGATATGTTTACTGATTTTAAATGGTCTACTGATCTTCATTCACATCTTGTTGAAATATGCTTAGTTCTGGGTCTTAAATACACAGCTATAGAAAACATCGTCTTGCATCGATGGTTGTCCTGTTATGATGTAACACTTGGAAATTTGAGAATTTAAGATGCTCTTCCAGTTTTGTACTACGGTTGTTTATCAAATGAAGACAAGACTGTATATTTTAGCATCCTTTGTTGTATATACAAGAAAAGAAATGTACTTTATGAGGGGAAAAATTAAAATAAAAGAAATTCACAGACAAGTTGCGCCCCCCCCCACACACACACACACACACACAAAAAAAAGACCAGTGAGGGGAAACATAGAAAGAAAAGAATTATTACCAAGTTATTTTACGAACGGAAAAAGACACAGCTTGTAACGGACTTCTACACTGCAGTTCTCCCCTTATTAAAAAAGTATGTTTGCCTATTTCAAACCCGAACACTACTCATTCATAAGATTCAGTCTGAGCAGGTGCAGCTTTTTCTTGATTTTTTGCTATGCTTTATTAGGCAAGAACTGCTTAATTGCAAAATAACAAAAGAGCTGTTGAATTTTGGCATTGTTTATGACATCAATTATGAGAAGACTGATATTTTTTTATATGCTGCTAATAAGTCCATGTTAAAACGTGCAACGGATCCTTGCGTAGAAGATTTTTTGAACAAAGCATCAAAAGCATATATTGCATGTGAAATATATGTTTTTTAAAAAAAACCTGCCCCTTAATAGTGACATCTTAAGGTCTATTTCTGCATTAGATCCTGTTGCTAGGGGTCACACAGTCACTTTAAGCAGAATAAAGAGACTTCCACTTTCGATTACAAATGTTTTGTATGTGGAAGGCTTGGAGGTGTATGCTCTTGAAGTATACAAATACCAGGTAGATGGACAGCTTCCTTCACCTGTGGATAAAGGTAGCCAGCCCATTCAAATTGATATTTGATGGTCACATATATTTAAGTTGAATAAATATCCAGCACTTTCCAAAATTGTAAAGGCTGCATTAAGTTCTTTCCATGGGCCACAAGTTGAGAGCTCCTTTAGCGTGATGGAAAACATAATGGATAAGCAGTCAGGAAATATGCATATCGAAACTTATTCTGCTTTGCAGACTGTGAAGTATAAACCGTCGAGTGAAAAAAATCTGCAGTTGAGTATTTAAAAAAAAAGACTCGTTACATAATCCAGTGCCGTCTAAACTGTGCCATAATATAGAGAATTTCTTTTAATCTATATAAAGAAGAAATGGAAATGAGAAGGGACTTTGAAATAAAAAAAAATAATAATTTAAATGCTGAAACATTTGCATTTTGCAATAAGGCAGCTGCGAAAAACTTTGTTGCAAATGCAGAAACGTGGACAAGATTGCAACACAGAAAAAGGAAATTTGAACAAATTGAAAAAAAAAAAAAGATTGCACTAACTCTGTGGATCACCACCATACACCCAGTAGTTTAATAATAAGTACAATGTACCATAATTAGTTGAACTGCTAACTTTTTCGTACAGTTATTTGCTATTTTATTTTAACCATCTCACCGACAGTTAAATACTTCTATTTATATTGTGTAATTTGCTTATATCTAAAATATTCTTTTAAAATCTGTTGTTTCTGAATTTATTTACTGTTTGCTATTGTATAATGTAAGATTAATGCAGTGTACTTTTTTAGACAGTTTCAATATGAGCATCTATCATATCTTCTCATATATGAGCATCTATCATATCTTCTCATATATGAGCATCTATCATATCTTCTCATATATGAGCATCTATCATATCTTCTCATATATGAGCATCTATCATATCTTCTCATATATGAGCATCTATCATATCTTCTCATATATGAGCATCTATCATATTTTCATATATATATATGTGTGTATATATATATATACACATACATATGTATGTGTAATACATTAAGGTAGTCCCCTTTTCCGCATTCCTCCAGCACACGCACACTGAAGTTCAGCTTTTTTCATTTTCAGTCACTTCCATGCCTGAGCTTATATTGATCAGTTTTTATTTATTTTTTTAAACTAGAAAATAGCGATGAGTGAGAGTTTTTACGAAATGAAAGTTCAGAGTATGGTTTGTTTTTTTTTCATTAAATTTTTTTTCATCTCATTTTCAGCTGGTGTTGATTCTTCACCCCATTATGATGAAATGTTTATTGTTCTATTTACTCAAACCATGGCTCAATTGGAACAGGTATGTGTTATAACCATTTTCAATCTATTTTTAATGTATTAAATTTATAATCATTCTTGAATAATCAAAACCGCTGCAACTTTTTTCCTAGATGCTTCCACCACGAACAAATATTAAAGCAGCCTATGCAAATGGAATGGATGATGAGCAAAAATTTATTCAGAATTTGAGCCTCTTCTTGTGTACTTTCTTAAAGGAGCATGGAAAGTTGATTGAAAATAGAGCTGATCTGAATGATACTTTGCTGTCGGTATGAAACACTTCTGAAATTGCTTTTTTTTTTCTTTTTTTAATGTGGATTTATTGTCTTTATTCATGTGCATTCTATCTTTAAAAGGTCTTTTCAATAAGTTTCATTTGAAAATGAAAAACATAATTTGATGTAGCCATGTGGATAAAATATTGTGAACAAAAAAAAAAAAAACCTTGAAAAATTCTCTCAAAAGATGTGGTTGCAAAAATACACAAAGTGTTGGCAAGAATCAGCCTATCGGATAAATTCTCAACTGGCTTTTAATGTCGTTTTTCAGTTGAAATGTCCAAATACTCCCTTATTTAAACAGTTCAGTTAGCCTTGCATCACTAGTTCACAGTCAGAAGCTTAAATGTGCTTGCAGGAAGAGGAATTACAGGTCACTTGTAGCTTGGTGGTTAGAGTACTCATGGGATTGTACCCTACCAAGTTTCAACAAATTCGTTCCTTTCTGTGAGTCGTAATTTCCATACATACATGGTTAGGATGAAAAAACATTTTTCTAAAACTCCCTCGTTAGTCATATAGAAATGATGCTTTGATGTTATGTACGTCAATTGTAGGAGGAGGACAAAGAGTTTGGAAGTTTTAAGGTCTCAGTTATTACCTTGATGGATATCAGGTGGACAATATTCTTTAAGTTTTGATGTTTCCTTAATCTCGATTGATTATATTGAATGGGTTCTACGCTGCAGGGAACACACACTTGCGCTGAATCAAAAATGCTGCTACAAAAGCATGAATTTTTCCATTTTTGCGCCAAAATCACTTGTTTCGCAAGGTGGTCCATTTTTTTTAGCTTACTTGCTTAATCTCGCCAATAGCACATAACACGACGGTTGATGAACTGGTTATTTGATACTAACGTCTAGAGACCGGAACAGTTCAGTCTTCTGCGTATGTGCATGGGTTTTGCGAAAAATTCCTACCAGTGTTTCTATTCAATAATATTTACTTGGCTAGAAAACAATAGCATCAGGTGACAGGAGGAAATAGCTTCTCCTGTCGCATTTTTGAGCATGCGCGTCCAGATACGCTAGCTTGTACAGATTTTGACTTCACCTTATAACTGTACAGTCGATGTGAAGAAAACTACTGAAAACCTCATTGAACGTCCTAATTTTTTATCGGCCCCTCAAAAATTCATATTTTTTTTTATGGTTTTTTGGTAAAAAAAACTGAAAACACTTTGTAGATGGCCCGTGCCTTATAATGTTTGGACGTGATGCTTCCGACTTGTATACTTGTTTCTCTTATTTTTTACGTCCAGCTTTGTATGTGAAACTTGCTTCAAATTTGGATTAAAACAACGAAATGAAATGCAGCCGTGATTGTGGAACAGCTGGGGGAAAAAAAGGGGGCAGACAATTTACCTGCAAGTGTATCGCGATATTTGTAGTAAGGAATGGCCGTTTTGCGAAGCATCGAAAGTTTTTAAATTTTTATGTGAACTCGCAGTTTTACCATATTTTGAATAACTTTTTACTCGCACCATTTTGCTAAAGTTTCAGAAAAATTCTCATGATACTTTAAATAATAGCGCGCGATTTGCGCCGAGGTTTCGCCTCATATGTTTCAGGATATTTCCCCCGTCTGCTTTCGTTATCTACACATGCAGAGGCTTGCAGATTAATTCAGTAGTAAATTTAACTAATCAATATATTTAAATTACATAAATTAAATATTACGTAATTTGTAATTCCATTCCGTAAAAGCCGCCTGTTTCTAGAACTTTTTTTTTTTTAAATTGCTAAATTAACGATTCCACTTGAAAAACGATTTTAACTTTAACGTGATTTTTTTCAATGTGCGATTTTGCGGTATTGCGACTATGTGTGATATGCGGCAAAATTGTGAATTTTTCTAATGTGTTGTAATTAACGATTGTTGATAATTTTTTAGTATTTTATTATTGTCAATTATCTGATGAAAGTATTGGCAAAAAATAATTTGACTTCAAAAATCATTGCATTTGGGGAGATAATACTAATTGCAATTTTGGCAGATTGAAAAGATAAGGAGTCAACAATGCTTATGCGAAACTAAATTTATTTTTCGGAAGATTGATAGGAATCGGATGTGGATCGCACATAATTCACAACACGGTTAAAACTGCCGCAGATTGTCTACCTGTAGACTTTGAATGCGTTATTGTGAAAATATATTCACATTTTTACATCTATAGTGTTCGTGTGGAAACTCTGAAATAATTTTGTAACAAAGCTTACACAGAGAATCATAAATTGCTAGGCTGTAGCAAAACAAGGTGGCTTATGCTTATACCTGCTATTGAAAGTGTTTTGAAACGGCACAAGCCATTAAAAAATTACTTTTTGAGTATCGATAAATGTCCAAATATATTGAGAAACTTTTTTGAAACCCCTAACTCTGGATTATGGTGTTTTTGTGTATGCATGATCAGCAATGTTCTATCAAGCGGTGTCAAAGATCGAGGGTTCAGAGTACTTCTGCAATTAAAGCCAGGAAGAAAATTAATCAACTTAAAGGCAATTTGGCATTGAAACAAAGTATTCAGTTTCTTCCTCACTCTGTTCGTAATCTAATGTCAAAATTGCAAGAAAGTGTTTGCAGTGATGTCGATAAAGAATATAGGGACAGTACAGCTGCTAAGTTCTATAAAATAAGCAAAGAATATTTGGAGCAGTGGGCTTTTTTCTTTGAATTAGAAATATTTGAGTGGGCAAATTTAATCAAAATATCTATGTGGGAAGAAATTCGAAGTTTAATGGATATATTGAAAAGGGATTTATTAATTGTAACCAAGTTATCAGAAGTATTTGATGAGTATTCACTTATAACTACATTACACCGCAGGAATTGACAGAATGGAGTGCTAGGAATGTTTCAACTAATAGTCGTTGGATGGAATTGTACAAACACTTTCACATCAATAATTTGAATCAGATGAATTTTCGTATAATTATTGAATATATTTTATGCCTGTCAGGATCTAGTGCACCAGTAGAAAGGGTCTTTTCTCCCATGAATAAATTATGGACGAGCAAAAAACAGTTGCAAATCGCAGTTCTCCAAGCAGTGATAATTACCAAAGTAAATTTTAAGAAATCATGCCAAGAATTTTATTCTTATTTAAAATCAAATCCAAATATACTTAAGCAAATTTGTTCTTCAGAAAAATATAAGACCACATAAATTATTTATTTTCACATGTTCATTCCTGTTCTTTTCATTAACAAATAAAAACTGTGAAAAAATATTCCTTTTCTTTAATGGCATACTATTACTTAAAAATTAATTGTCCCGTTTATTTTTTTTCCCTCAAAACGGGACATACGCCGTATGTCCCGTTTTGAGGAAAAATAAATGGTCATGTTAACTATGCTGTTAGTCCAGGTAGATGTCAATGTCATTGTAAGCTTATCATTTTTCAGCCAATTGTAGGACAGGATATGGTTCCTCAGGTAACAAGCTCAGATTTTTTTGGGAAAACTATTAGTCTTGGTTACAACGTGACCGTAGCGACCCTTGCATCGTGAAATACAAGTGAAATTCTGGCATCAATTCCAGCTTGTAAGCTAGTTTGACAACCTATATTGTAGGTGTCATTCTAAATACAGTAAATCCTCTTTACAACGATATCCGATATAACGATAAATCCCTC
>QLNU02014802.1:2649358-2665221 GCA_006491805.2 Dysdera silvatica | reverse complement strand
CTATTTAACTACAGCATTTTACGGTGGCAGTAAATGCTTCATAGAAATGTACACATTTCAATTAACATTTTTCTCACCAAATAGTGAGGTGTTTTAATGTGCTTTTAATTGGGCATATACACTTAAGAGCAATTGGTTTACAGATACCTGTCTAGTATTGTGTAGTACCACCTTTCATCCTGATGACAGTGGCGATTCATCTCGGAAGGCTCTACAAGACGCTGGAAGTATTGGGAAGTCACACGTGATTCCATTACCCTTGAAGAACATCCTACAATTCATGAAGATTTGATGGAGGTGGAATTGAAGCAGGGGACCTTGCTAGCTAGGGAAACAAGTTCACGTCTGTGGAGTATTCATCCAGCCATTCAGATACGATCTGGAAGCGATGGCATGGTGCATTGTTTTGTTGAAAGAAGGTGTCTCCAGTGGGATGTTGAAGATGAACAAACAGGAGCATGTAGTAGTCAAGGATATTCTTGTAGTATTGACCTGTGAGGGACAATGTCACATGTGGCAGGGGTCCCATTTCAGTTCATGTAAACAGTCCCCAGATGTGTGCCACATCCAACCGTTGTTGAATAGACAAGAATCCATCGTTTCATGTGGTTTGCACCTACTTGTACCTTGCTATTGGCATGTACCAATGTGAATATCAACTCATTGGTCCATGCGATATTTTTCCACATTTCTAGTCCAGTGCCAATGTTCCCATATCTATGCTGATCTTTGCGTCTGGTGATGTACAGTCAGCAGAGGTACCCACATGAAAGATGATAGCTTCTGTACCCCATAGTTGGGAGATGGTTCGGGATGGTGTTGCTTCTTACACATTGTTGTGCACTAGCATTAAAATCAAAGTGATCAGTTACATTGTGGCCCATCTATCCATTGCTACAGTGTAAACTAGCTGGCATTAACCCTGCTCATGTGGCAGTTGGCCCTAGTTGGAATGGTTTTATCAGAATTTATGTATTTACGGTATACATTTGACATAATGACTCGTAAAAATTATAGTGCTTGTATGACTTCCGAGGTACGTAATGACTCATTCGTCAAGCCTTGACAATTTGCCCATGGTCAAATGCACTTGGGTCATTCATCTTGTGTGTGCGGTATTCAACTATTACTGATACTGTGAGCCTCTCCTTATATGTTCAGATCACTGACAATATCAGGAGTGAGGCTCTTGGTATCACGTCATTTCCTTTTCCTTTATGGATCCTCCCACAGCACTAAATTTGCATAATGCCAGCTGTTTCCAAGTCAATTGCTCTGTAGGGTGTATTGTATATTGAAACATCTCGATATTGAATTTTTTTTTCCTGTGAGATTCTAGATACGTATTCTACTGTATAATAAAATTTGTGGGATTGAAAAATTTGAAATTTCACACAACCATGATTATTTATGGATATTTATTAATGTAACTGTGCTTTTATACATCAAAGAATATTTATTTTAAAAGGTGAGGTTCAAAATTGGTTCAGAAGTAGTTATATAGGGGTAGGGATTCAAAATTAATTAAATGGACAGTTGACTAAATATAAGTATAAAATCAATGTTGTAAGGAGTAGTATTTGACATCTGGTAAAGTACGTTGATGCATTTCAGACAAGACTTCTTCGTTGGCGATCGACTTGTGTTTACTTGTGTGCAAACTTCAAGGGAATATAGTGTTGCCATACATTTTATGTGACCATTTTCTAAAATTCATTTGTGTGCTATAACCGCATAACTCACAACAGCAAAAGCTATGCTCTACAACATCGATACTAATATTTAATAGATATAAAATATTAAGAATTATTAATAGATCTATATTATTATTTATATTAGAGGTTATTTGTAGAATTTACTGAATTTGTGAAGTGCTTTTTTTTGTTATTTTTACTGTTCTCTACCATTTCATTAATGAACATCTCTTTTGAGGTTGACGTAAGATTTATTTTTGTGTGTGCTTTTTTTCCAGCCTTACTAAATATCCCTGCAGCACAATTTAAACTGGTTTTGGACTCCATAATTTGGGCATTTAAACACATTATGCGTAATGTGGCAGATACTGGTAAGTTTGTTCATATGTATTTCATCATTGCAATTGTATTATTACAAATGGACCATAGTCTTTGCTATGCTCGATAGATAGCGTGGTTGTTTGTGAGCCTATATGTGTTACATGCATGTTCGTGATTCCATTGTAGGACTCCAGATATTGTATCAGTTATTACAAAACATTGGTCAAGAAGAAGCTGCGGCACAGAGTTTCTACCAGACGTACTACACTGACATAATGCAACATTTGTTCTCGGTTGCAACGGATACATCGCATACTGCAGGTATTGCTATAAAAAATGGATTTTTTTTTAAAACTTTCTGCTTATTTCATCTGTTACAAGTTTGCATATTTGTTCTGCAAGTTAAATTACTGTTATCGCAAGTTACATAAATGTTAAAATTACTTCTAATGGAAATGGTTTATGACCATGTTTCTTGGCTGACCTTAAACTTCTGCTCCCATTCCAAGTAACCCTGCCGTGGTGCACTGTGGTATAACATGTTTGCTAGTGCACAGTTAACTTGAGTTTGACTCCCAATGGTGCAAAGAACGCTTACTCAGAGATCTCATAAAGATCGCACTGCTCACTGTAGTCCGGGGTTTGGTTTCCTAGGCCTTAAGAGGTTCGGATTCCTCTGAAAACAGTAGGTCCCGGCGCAGCATGACCATTGTAGTCCTTGAACCGTAAAACCACAAACCAACCCATTCCGAGTAGCAGTGTTCATTGGGCAGGGCGCTCTGGATTAAAAAAAGGGGCACTTTATAAAAAAACGATTTACATGCTTTAATTAAAACTAATTAACACTAACGTTAGATTACTAATTCAAGAAATCAACAAACCATTTTATTTTTTCTTGACAGAAAACGGAACTTGACTAACCACTGCATTTAAACTATAGTAGAACCCCGCTACAGTGAATCTCAAGGGATCGAACTTGTGGTTCATTATATATCATTGTGCCCTTTTTTCATAAATTAATTTTGTCATTAATGAATTTGTTCGTGGCTTGCCTGCACGCGTGCGATTGACTACAGATTTTTCACTTCTAGAAGTTGGCACCTATGTTTTTGGTAGTGTTTTTCGGGAAAGCGGAGGATTTGCAATAGAGTGCAAAGGTTAATTATGAGGTGCATGTCAGTGCGCAATTTTTTTTTACAAGGGCTGGCAAGGCACGATGTATTTTCATAAAAGGGAGGGCAGGGCGCACCGCCGCACGATATAAGCCTAGAATAAACACTGCAAGTAGATACAGTGTTCGGGGGAAAAGCCCAAATATAATTATGCGTATAACAAGGCTGGACTTAATTTTTTTTAACATTAAAAATCTGTTAGTGATTCGTAACTGCTTCTAAAGGTAAAGTTAATATGGTATTATTTTATTTCGTTACAGCCTTGACAATGCAAGCAACAATCCTTGCATACATGTTCAGTATAGTCGAAAGTGGAAAAATTACCGTTCCACTAAGTCCTGTTGACCAAGTTCCAGGACAATCCAATGTGATTTATGTGCAAGAATTCGTAGCGCGTCTTCTGAAGACTGCATTTGTTCATCTCACAGAGTAAGTAACTTGGATCTTAATTCATTTTTTGCATGCATATGTAATGTCTTGGATTCTCAGCATCTGGGCTTAGTGTCAGCACGTCAGTTATTTTTTCGATTTAATTTCTTCTGACGTACAGTAGAATGTTGAGCTAGGAAGTGTGAATTATCTGAACAAGTTGTAGTTGTACTTCAATCTGATAATTGATATTCACTAAGTATTGCTTTATATTTCGGCCCTCAGTGACGTAGCATGGTAACATGTTCGCTTAGTGCTCCATTAATCCGGGTTCGACTCCCAGCAGTGCAAAAAGAACGCTTACTCAGAGATCTCATAAAGATCGCACTGCTCACTGTAGTCCGGGGTTTGGTTCCCTAGGCCTTAAGAGGTTCGGATTCCTCGGAAAACAGTAGGTCCCGGCGCAGCATGACCACTGTAGTCTTTGAGCCGTAAAAACCACAAACAAGCTTTATGTTTTGAACTTTCACTGTTGGTGGCATCTGACATGACTAGCATACTATTAACCCACGTTCGACTTTCAGTGTTGCCACAAAAAGAACGCTTACCGGCTAATTTGACTGTAGTCTGGGGTTTGCTTCCTTAGGCCTTAAAGAGGTTTACATTCCTCAAAAAACTAGGTTCGGGTACAGCATGGCCTTTGTTGTCCTTTTGGCGTAAAACACAAAACAACCATCTTAAACCTTATGTACAGACCTTGTTTGGTGCAGAATGACCTTTGCTGTCCTTGTGCCATAAAAATGCAACCAACAAAAATTCCTTCTAGAAGATGGCACCTATGCGTATGTGAAGGCAATTGTATTTTTATTTGAATCTGATATCGGCTTGATTAGTTAGACAAATCAAAAGGCCAAAGTGGTAGTCTGATTTAAACAAAAGCCTGGAGGTTGCATATACCCCTTCTCCCCTAAAAAACTATACCGCTTTATGGTGTGATGTTTCTGCCATTGATCCTGTTGTTTATTTTATTTAAAATATACAAATTTAGGTTCAATATCCAAGTATGTGGTACATCAAATATAGAATTGGATATTTCACCTGTTTTTGATGAACGTCAACATCAATGTTTATGACGAACCATCACACAATCTTCGAACGTAAAATGAGAAATGTGTTAATGTATTTACAAACTTTATTTATTCATAATTTCTCAGTCTGTGTTTTTTTTTTTTCCAATAATAATACAAATGTGTTACATAGCCAAAAAGATTACTGTAGAAATTCTTTGGATTCCTAAGGTTTAGTTGCGTTCATTCGTTTTTAAAGCGTTTAGCAGGTGGATTTTTCAGTCGAGTGAAGGGTACACTGGTAAATGTATACGATGTGTGATAATTGCAGATTCTGCTTGCTTTGACATTTTACTGCCATTTTCTCTACAGTCATAGTTACCTTTCACTATTTCACAGTTATCAAAGAAAATAAATTACCCAAGAGTTTGTTAGTAAGTGTGTTAAATAATTTGTTTTGGTCTAATTCCAGTGCTCAGATTAAGATCACCGTGCAAGGATTTTTGAATTTAGATCAAGACATTGCTGCCTTCAAAGAACATCTCAGAGATTTCTTGGTACAAATAAGAGTAAGTACAAATTTCCTTTGTTTATTAAATCTTTAAAAAGTTCTTAGCATTTTGTTAAATTTTTGACTCACATGATTAGGTAGCAATTAGATTACAATAACACATGGGGTGTAATATTTATTATGTATCAGTATATAAATACGCCAAGATTTTGCAGTCCCACTATTAAATAAAGGGTGCAGTTCTTACGAATATCTATTTCTTGCATGCAGTGGGAACACAAAAACTACCGCCAACTTAGCCATTAGCATTTTTATCAAATATTCTTTTAATTTATATATAGCAAAATGTACAGGGCTGTTTTTCTAGCTTACATCATTGGTTATACTGTTTAGTATTTTTTATCTTCTCCGAATCGTTGGCGCTTAATTTTGCCAATAGCACCCTGATTGATGAACTGGTTATTTACTATTAGTGTCTAGAGATGGGACCGGCTCCGCCTTCTGCGCATGTGCATGGGCGCCGTGAAAAATTCCTACCAGTGTTTCCATAGAATAATATTTACTTGGCTAGAAAACACTAGCATCAGGAAACAGGAGAAATTAGCTTTTCCTGTCACATTTGTGAGCATCTACATTCAGAGATGCCAACTTTCACACTGTGTAAAAAGAAATTTAATTTTTAACTGCGATAATTTAGGTTCTTTTTATTTAAAATTAACTCGTTAGAGATCTTTTCCTTTTTCTCTCTTTTACAAGTTATGTTTGAAATACATTTGATGTTGATATGTGCAGGAATTTGCCGGAGTTGATGACAGTGATCTGTTCTTGGAAGAACGAGAAGCGGCCCTGAGAGCTGCAGAAGAGGAGAAACGGAAAATTCAAATGTCTGTTCCTGGTATACTCAACCCACATGAGATACCAGAGGAAATGCAGGACTGACGCATTTTCTCTCCGGACACGCTATTCATACAACATTGATTATATGCTCATTAAATTATGTCTGTAAGTGTAAGAATGCAAAATCGATGATTCAAAAAAATGAGTCAACTTTCAAAATCCATTTGTTGAGGGAATTTTTGTGTGTTTGAATTAATGCGTGTCTGTGGATAGTGTGAACATCATCACTCTTGTAGATAAAATTTTTCTTCTGGCTACTAGATGTATGGTCATTGATGCTTGAAAGTGTTAGCTGCCATGAATGTATCTCGCAAGTGTCATCCTCATGTTGTGTGAGTTTCGCAAGATTGAGTGTATGACTGTACATACCAATACATCAATCATAGTTCGCAAGCATTTTTTTCTTTGTCTTTATAACTGTATTTTAACTTGGCCTGTTTTTAGGCACTTTACGTATGTATGAAGATGATCGCATTGCATGTATGGTGTGATTTGATATTACTTGTTAAATAGAATGCGAAGAATTTATCACAGTTATTTTTGCTTAGTGGGATAACGACTTAAGAAATTACCTTGTTGATTTTTTTGGCCATTTCATTGTACTAATTTTATTTTGTCAACGTGAAGGGATTTAACATTTCTGTTTAATAAGGAAATATCACTTTAATTTGGTATTACTGTATTTCTTAAATTTGGTATCCATTTTTGAATAAAATGTTTCTTGATAGTTATGCACTTTGGCCAATTTTTTTAGTTTTGTTTACATGGTTGCTAAGCTTGCTTTGTGTCATTTGTTTTTCTTTCTGAAATTCGGACATTCATGTGCTTATGAAAACTTTTTTTAAATAGTTGATTTGGGTTGATCTTACAGTACAACCAACAAGGCTTTGTATGATAATATACAATACAGTGATGAAAATTAGTTTAAAAAAAAAAAGGGACTTGTTTATGTAAAGCTTGAAATATATATCATAATATATTTAGATTTAACATTTGCCTTAATTCAGAAGGAAACTCTTGTTATGCTTTGCCTTTATTTTTGATAAGCCTTTGGAATCATACCATAGGCAAGTGCTTTCTGGGATAAAGACATACACTACACTGGTAATTTTGAAATGTGAAGGGCATGTTATAGAATTATAAAGTAGACCAACAAGTTTAAAAGTAATTGCTATGTAATATTGTAACTTCGCAAAAGAAAAATGGGTTTAGAAGGAAAAGAAATACTTTAGTACAGAATAGACCCTGTAGTGGTAATGCATTTATGTAGCTTTCCGTTGTCCCATGTTCGATTCCTAATGATACCGGGGGTGGGGGGGAACGCTTACATATTAACTGTGTATTGTAGTTTGGTTCCACAAGCCTCGGGAGGTTCAGGTTTCTCAGAAAACTTAGTCCCAAGCGGTCTGACCTTAACTGTCCTCGTTCTATAAAACTTATAAATAAAATAATCTTTATCTTCAACAGCTATTATTTATTATAATAAAACTTAATTTTATTTTTTACAATTTATGCTTTTACATCACATATAAAATTTGTAGGTTGTGATTTAGTGGCAGCAGATTAAATTTGACTGTCAAGCGTAAACTTCCCACAATCAAATTATAATTGCTGAATTATTACTAAACATGCCGAAAACTAAATCCTGGAATTCGATTTCCTAAGCAAAACAGGTTCTGAGTCTTCGAGGAAATAGTTGGCCCTTATACATCATGATATCACAGCTGCCCTTGCTCTACTAAGTACAAGCAAATAAACAGAACTAAATTAGCGTGTCTGTATTTGTAAAGTAAGGAATTCTGCATAAAGAGAGCTAGCTGCCTGCAAGGTTCGCAGATGGGAGTTTTGCTTCAAAATCTATGCAAATGTTACTCGTTTTCCTTGCCTCTATTTCTCTGACATAATATGGGAAGGAAAAAAAAAAAACATGTCTTTTGTTGTATTTTATATTGTCTAACTGTTCTGTATATGAATATTTTGATACAATTTAAGATGTTTTTCAAAACTGGAAAAGTTTATGTGAAATTTTTTGTAAACATTTTTCATTTACTGTATATATATATAAATGCACTTGTTTTTTTAAGAACTTAAAAACTTAGAGCCTAAAACAGGAATTGTATTATGAGACACGTATTTGGTACTTGTTCAATTTTTTTTTAATAATTGAAAATTGTTTTAATTACAATATATGGTTAAAATGGGTATAAAAATTTGGAATGATATACAGGGTGGCCCTGAACTCTACTGACGAAATAAGATGGGGGAGGGGGGTGGAAGGACGTCAAATAAGCCACATTTGGCGAAATCTGCATGTCCGCAAACGAGCCAGTTTGGCGGTAATGCGAAACTACTGTTTACATCCATGTCATTACAAAGGTGATTATGGCAATTATAAAAAAAATTAATGCATAAACGAAGTGATTGCATAATACAGCAGAGGGAAAAAAAAAAATCCGGAATCCCCTTTTCTGATCCTAATCCATGTTACCATGTAATGAAAATAAACATAAAACTGACTTTTTGACCACACTGGAAACGATCTGTGAACTGCCAAATATTGGCGAAAGGTAAAGGACACCGAAATGAACGATTTTTGCTTGGTGTCTTTTCTGCTTAAAATTAGCCATTCGGGCACTACCGTGAATTTAGTATTTGGATTCACTATGTTCGAAGTTTCCACAAATAATTACAATGCGCCATTTCAAGAATTTTTCAAATTATTTAATGTCAACGGACACCGGGCTCTGTGTATTTGGCGACGTTCTAACATCTGTTATATTCACACACACACGAGAATTTTATGTGTAGAATCTGCTGCTTCAGTTGCGACCATGGATTGTATGCATACAATTTTGCTGATTTTGGAAAGTCGCCAAATAAAGAGCCCGATGTCCGTTAATATAATTTTAAAAATGCTTGAAATGGCGCATTGTAGCCATTTGTGAAAACCATGAATGTAGTGAATCCAAATACTCGGCATCTAAACACACCAAATACACTGTAGTGCCCGAACGGCTAATTTTAAGTCAGAAAGGGCACTGAACAAAAATTTATTTTTGGTGTCCTTTACCTTTTGCTAATACTTGGCATGGTAGTTCACAGATCATTTCCAGTGTGGTCAAAAAGTTAGTTTTATGCTTATTTTCATTACATGGTAACATGGGTTACAATCAGAAAAGGGAATTCGTTTTTTTTTTATGTGTCAGTGCTTTATTATTAGGTCAGTTACTTCATTTATGCATTAAATTGTTTTTTATTGCCATAATCGCCTTTGTAACAACGATATGTACATGAACAGTAGTTTCACTCCACAGCCAAACTCTCTCGTTTACGGACATAGAGATTTCACCAAATATAGCTTATTTGACGTCCTTTACCCCCACCCCTCTTATTTTGTCGGTAGAGTTCAGGACCACCCTGTATACAGCCGCAAACGTCTGATTTTACCCATAGTGTCTGTGTAATCTAGTAAACTTAACGTATACTTGACATTTTATAAAGTGTGGTTGTAAGAGAACAAAAATTGATTTTTTTTTTTTTTAACGGAAACATTTTTTTCAAATTCGGGTTTTGAGTGACAGTAATATTGCAATCATTACAGCAGTTATTGGAAAACAGTTTATATTGAACACTTCTCGAAGATACCATTTCATTGAAACTAATACAATTTGAAACAGTATGTGATGTGTGAGTGATCCATTTCTTATGTTATGTTTTTCATGGGGACTGAATGTTAGTGCATAAGGCAGCTGCGTGTGTGCTTTTGGACAAGCACAATGCTACACCAAACGTGCTGCGTTTTGACCCCTGTGGGGTCTTCCTTTTCTCTCATCCTTCACAAGGACAATCAGTCCCAACATATTAACATTTGCCCCTTTTTCTTTATTTTTACCATCTGTTTTTTATAATTCTTTTCTAAAATTCTTTTTGGATTTGGAATCACTGTTTTGATTCTTTGTTCTAGTCACTCGAGAATTGTAGGGGAAAAAAGAAAAAATTCCAGAGTTTATATTTTTAAATGTAATATCTATTATATAAATTTGAAATAAGGCGTTCTTTTGTCAAATGCATCGCCATACGCAGCGTTCTTTCTGTGCAGACACATTCTAACATTTTATACAGCACTGTTTTGTGAAAAAACAAAGTTCTGATAATTTGTGTAATGGTTCTCCTTTATTTACCTAAAACCATACAATCCTCACCTATGATGTGGAAAAACAGATCTTCCATTGTATAACCTATTTCTCATAAGTTGTATTCGGTTTAAGTTCTACTTTTGTTTTATTACTTAGACACAATGTACAAGAATTCAAAGATTAATAAAATGCACTTTTATTAAAACCCACGTTGAATGTTTTGTTATTGAAAGTCCCATTTCGCATGATAAAAGTACTCTGGATGGTTGTAGCCTGGCATTAGCTGTACAGGATTAAGGTTTTTATGGGCCATAGGCCAAAAGGATAAAACGGGCCCCTATAAAGAACGTGGCCCTCTTGTTTATTAGTATTTATATTTAGTCAATAAGTTCAGCATCCAAGCGTATGAAAAATGAATTTTTTTTTTGACATTTGTAATAGGATTAAAATGACGCTTTAATATAGAGCCAGGTCTGTTCAAGACCTTTCCTGGAGGGCCTCGGTAGCACTGTGGTAATGTGTTGAGCTGCTATCCAATTATTTTTGGTTTGATTCCTGATGTGGGAAGGATGTTCAGATTTCTTGGAAAACCGTGACAAAACAGTGCTCTTACAAAAGTGTGGGCTGTGAAAATGTTTTTTTGTTAGATATGCAATTAAAAATGCATCGTCAATAAACATGCGACTTTTCCAGAATGCGTTTTAATTCCAGCCAGTCCAGGCCATTCTCGAACTGGCTTTTTAAATTTCCCAATTTATAAAATAGGAAGACGGGTCCTACTCATCCTATAGTTTTGGAACATGTCCTGTATATATATATTTTAGTTATCGGTATGAAAGTTAACTGTACCATAGGTTATCTTTATTCTGAGTTTTGATCCTCAATACGGAGTATACAGTTTCCGTTTTTAGCTTGCTTCGCTCGCAAACATTTAAGTGGCTATTTTATTGGCTACTTGAAGATGTAATCGTAAAATTTTTTCAACTTCCTGGGGTACTAAATAAATTAATACATTCAGTCCTCTGTTGTTGCGAGGAACGTAACATTGCTCGTTAGTGCAATGGCTGATTTCTCTTCTATCAATGACCAATTTTCTTTCAGATTAAACAGTTGACTTCTAAGGTTATCGTAGATGCTAATTGTAGTACTTTTTTAATATTTTCAGATTAAGGTGTGAATTTAATGTAAAGTAAAATTGATGTATAAGTATAAACATGCCTCGTTATACACGATTTAAAAAAAAACAAACTGGCTGATTGAAAAGGATGGGAATAAGCATTTAATTGACTTGTGGTGTGCAAAACATACTGACTTTGCAAGTTGCTTCATATGCAAAAAGACCTTTAGGGTTAGAAATTTAGGAATACAACATGCAAATACATCAAAGTGCAAGATTTTGATGAAAACTTCTATTGTCCAACGATCAAACAAAATTCGCAGTGTCGGTTTCATCATCTGGACAGAAGTATGCAAATTTTGTATCTAGTGCTGAAACTTTGAAACACTGGAATGTGAATGATGCTGATAGAGTATCTAATGCAGAATGTTTATGGACAATGAAAATTGTTGAAGCTGGTTACCCATTCAATTCTTGTAAAAATTAGAAAAATGTGTTTTGTAAAATGTTTCTAGACAGCAAAATTTCTAAGCCATTTACGCTAGGACAAACTGAGGTTTCATATGAAATTGCACACGGACTTGGACCATATTTTCATAATCAGTTGATTAGCTCTGTTAAGAAAAGTGGCTCTTATTTTACCATATCATTTGATAAGGCAACAACTGAAGCTGGAAAGAAACTTAGATATTCACATTCGATACTGGGACAGTGATCAGGAGAAAGTTGTCACTTCTTCTGTTGCTTTAAGCTTGGTCATGCAACTGCTGATATACTTAAGGAAAAGATACTGTTATCCCTATCAAAAGACCACTTGCTTCTTAATATATTACTTGCCATTGGTTCAGATGGGCCTCCAGTGAATGTGAAATGTCTGAAGGATATTGATTCTATTTTCAAAAGCGAGGGTTTGCCAGGTTTAATTAATATTGGTACATGCAATTTGCAAATCTTGCATAATTCTTTTAGGAATGGCATAACTCAGTGCTTAAGTCATTGGGAGATCGAAGACTTTTTGGATGCCGTACATAAGTATCCAGCCAGAAGTGAGGATTTTCACAATATTCAGAATAACCTTGAAATGGAGTAGAAACACATGTTGAGGTTTGTTAACAATAGCTGGTTTTCTATGGTCCCTGTTATTTCAGTAATAACAAAGCAATGGTTTGCCTTAGGGGAGTATTTCCTTGAGTACATCTCTGAAAACAGCAAGAATTAGGGCAAGTCTAAACTTTATCTAAGTATTAGATCTCACCTGAAGGATCCAACAACTTTAGCCCACGTGCTTTTCCGGAAGTCAGTGGATGAGACTTTTGATAAATTTCTTCTTTTAATGCAACGAGAAGAATACTTGATACATATTCTATATGATGAAATCTGCTGTGTTATTCAAAGCCTTGGTTTAAGAATTGTTGAACCAGAACTGTTGGAAAATGTGTCTGGAAGGAACTTAAAGAACTTTGATTTCAATAACCTGGAAAATATTCTTCCAACAACTGAAATTGATGTTGGAATTCTTGCTAAGAATGGAGAAAAAATTAAAACCTTTTCCATGAGGCGAAATATTTTAATATGACAATCATTGAATATTTACTTGATACAGTTCCTCTGAGCAACAAGTTACTGGAAAATATCCAGTGCCTTCATCTATCATTTAAGATGGAACCAATGTCTTCGAAGTACATAGCAAGAGTGGCTAAAGAAATGCCACTTGTTTTCCAGGAGAATAATATGGACAAGCGTTCTGACGAGTGGAAATTATACATGATTGAACAAGTGAATGAATATGGCTTGACAACTGAAACAAAGGAAAATAGAATTGATAATGTAGGTGATCTGTTTGAAGAATCAGCGATTCAAGATGATGAGGAATCTGCAAACGAAAGTTCCACCCCTGTAACAAGAATAGATGTTTATTGGTCCGATGTCCTGAAGAAGAAGAAGAATCTTGGGGAGAAATACCTTCTACTTTCTCGTTTAGTCAAAGCGGCACTGGCACTTTCCCATGGGAAGGAGAGAAGGGTTTCGCTTAACAGACTCTTTCTTAACTCAAATCGTCCACTGTTAAATGAATTATAAGTGAATGATCTTCAAACTGTGCAGTAAAAGTAAAGAATGACATTTGTGACATACCTATTGCCCCGCTGCTCGTGAGGTATTGCCGAGAAGCACATAGTAAGTACAGAAACTATTTGGAAGAGCGTAAGAAGAAACTTTCAGCTAAAAAATTGAAAAGAAATCCTTCGGATGTTGTAGTACTTGAGAAAAACTTTTTAAAAGGCTACAGGAATTAATCAAAACAAGTCATTCACTGATTCGGGAAGCTAATGAAAGACTTTCAAAAGGTACTAAAAGAACGGATATGAAAAAAATGTCAGCTGCACAGGCCTTGCTAGAGTCGGGGCGTAAACAACTCATAACAAATACAGACGAATTGAAGCATGCAGAAACTACATGGTTCTCACAGATAAAGAGGGCTAAGAAGTAGCCGGTATAGAACAATAAATCATTTTAACATGGTTCTCACGGTCCTTGAAAGCCTTTGAATTTTTTTGCCAAGTCAGGGCCCTTGAAAAGTAATTGAAAACTGCCAAAAATGTGGTTGGTCTTTGAAAAGTCCTTGAATTTTTCTCAGAACCTTTTTCTAAGTTTTGACAAAAGGAAAGAAAGGGGGCTATTTCATTCACGAAGACTTTCACGGCGTCTATTAATATATATCATAGACGGTGATGCCAGATTGCGCCAAAAGACCGGTCTTGCGCCATCCTGCTACATAAAAAAAAAGGAATTTTAACGAAGTTTGTGCTAAATCTGCACCAAAAGAAAAGAAAGAAAAAACTTTGTTTCCATTAAAATGCACAAATTTAGTACATAAATTATTCATCTGGCATTCCCTGCTGATGGAAATTGAAAACACTAAAACGTCTAGTTTGAATAACGTGGTTGCTGGTCTTGCCAAGTTTTACAACATACGTTTTGTGTGGAAGAAAGGAAAATAACATCATGCAACATTTTTTGTTATAAATTTATTTTAGTGACATCCGGTCTGCAGAAAGCAATGTTTTTGTCTACTTTTCAATATTAATTCATTTTTTTTTAATTATAATGCACATGCGGTAATTTAGGACCCCCACCAAGGTATTCTGCGATTTTCTACCACGGATCGACGGAATTCCTGTTTCTTCTGTCAGAAAATTCCTAATAACCGCCTTCCACCTGCATTTCCGTAATTTTTTGTTACATTTTTTTGGGGAGAAGAACTCTGGATTTATGTATGGGCGTGTGTCCAGAGCATAAAATCTCAAAGGTAGCGAATTTTTTTTTATTGCAATCTATCGTTAAATTTCGGCGATTCGTTTTCGCTGGAAAAGCGTTCACCCCACTCCACAACATCTGTAATTTTTTTTTGTCATTAAAATAACTTTATTCATAAAAAATAATTTTTTTGTAATAACAATGAACATTAGGTAATCTTAGGACCCCCCCCCACCGGTATCCCGCGATTTTCTGTCACAGTCGTATTTTTAAGACGGATCGATGGAATTCTTGTTTCTTCTGGCAGAAAATTCTTAATAAGCGCCCCCACCTACTTTTTCCGTAATTTTTCGTTACATTTTTTTTAGTGTGGTGGGAGGGACTCCGGAGTTATGTACGGGCAAGTGTCCAGAGCATAAAATCTTACAAGTCCGCGTTTTTTTTTATGTTTTTTTTTAAGGCATAATCGTGGTTTGTAAAATTCTGCCGATTTGCCCTCCCCTCGAAAGCCTATCTCCCGTTTTTGCCTCAATTTGAAATTCTGAAAATTTTCGTGAAGCACCCCCACTTCCCCACTATCCTTTAAAATAAAACATTGGGAATAAAAATTTCGTTGTCAAATAAAATAATTCGCAAAAATAGCTATTTTATCTTATGATAATGATAGCTATTTTATCTTATGATAATGCACATAATGTAATCATAACCCCCACCCCCTTCGCGATTTTCTGTGGCACTTTGGGAGCTGGATCAATGAATTTGTATTTGTTAGTATTAGCATAAAATTGATTGTAAACACTCCCTACGTTTTTCACGAATTTTAATTTAATTTTTTTTTGGAGTGTGTGTGGCGGGGGGGTTCGACGTATAGTGCTGGACGATAAAGTGATACCAGATTTTAAAATGTAAATTTTTTAATAATTTCAAACTTACTAATTCACAAAAAATATTAAATGCCTGAGAAAATGATTAGCGATGGGTTGAAAAGGGAAAAAAAAAAAATCAGACATAGAAAGTGGACAAATTCTTTTGAAAGACTCGATGGAAAAATGTCTACAATTCTTTTTCATATTGAAAAGAACAAATGTGAACAGCACAATTTATCTAAAAAAAAAAAAAAATTTTCTTCCTAGTGCGTAAGCCAACTTGTCCTAACTTACTCTAAAATACTTTTGAAGCGCTTATTTCTTTCGTAGTTATTAGTAATTATGATGTATGTATGTAAATGTAAATAGATGGCAATATTTTTGAAATATTAAATTTGTGATAGTATTTTGAAATATTAAATGGGCGCAGTATAGCCCAGATGCTCTTTGCGCCGTAA